>OZ020192.1:65815234-66053326 GCA_963971165.1 Philopedon plagiatum | reverse complement strand
ATTTATGTAATGGTAAACACATGTCAATATTGGCTGGGGCGGCTTATAATCGGCAGGATATAAATAAACTTGTATATACGCCTACGGGCTTCGTACAATCGGCATACTGTACTACGGTATAAATTAAATGTTGTCTGAAATTCTGGCAACATTGTCGGGCTTCATATAATATGAGTGCTCTAAACATTGCAAACTCATATATACATCTGGGCTTCGTAAAACCCGAGAATAACGACATCACCAAAATCCCCTTACCCCGTAAACCTCGGGCTTCTTTCATCTGTGTTTGTAGTGGGCTTCGTAACATGCGCCGTCCATAATATATATATAGTATATATATAGATATATATATATATATATATATAGATATATATAGATATATATATATATATATATATAGTATATATATATATATATATATATATATATATATATATATATAGTATATATTATATATATAGATATTATATATATATATATATATATATATATAATAGATATATATATAGATATAGATATATATATATATATATATATATATATACATATATATAGATTATATATATATACATATATATATATTATATATATATACATATATATATATATATATATATATATATATATATATATATATATATATATATATATATATATATATAGAGAAAGAAGGGTAGTCGTTGCTGACTAGTTAAGGAGAAACTAGTAAATATTGGGGTATGCAGCAAATGAAAGTGTACTCTTTAAAGTTCAGTCCGAGCTTTCGGAAATTTTTATTTCCATCATCAGGGAATCTACAATTAATAGTTAAATGGGAGTGTGTTACATTAAACGAGCTTAAAGTAACTTACAACTTTGTTGAGGTTGGTCATCAAGATATCAATTGTAGAACTGAACATTGTCAAGACAAAAAGCCGTAATTTGGGTCCAAAACATTAAAACAAGTTAAAATTAATTTTTACAGAACACACAAACACTGATAAAATTGCTTAATTATTAGGAAAAGAGGCATTAGTTATATAAAATATTGTTTGAGTTTAATCTTAGGTTTCATTTTGAATACTGTCAATGACAGGAGAAAATAATTTTTTTTATATTCTTAACATTTTTGTAGGGTTAGGGACTAAATGTGTATAGTGGTTACACGAATTCAAGTTTTAGTGTGCAGTATCTTGACACCCGAGCAATAGCAAAGTTAAACCAAAGAAAAAATGGTACCATTCATATTAGAGGGTGGTTTATTATCTAGGAAAAGAAGATAAGAGTAGATTGAACTTAAATGATTAATATCTGTTTTTTTATTAATGCAGTTAGGCTGTTGTGAAATAAAGGCCATCTCCAGAAAAAGCCTCCTGGTGTAGTTAGGTTCTGAGATTAAAATTTTTGTGGAATTGTAGTCCATGTTGTGATTAAATTTATTTGCATGTTCTGCTAAGGCGCATCTTTCTGGGTGAAGTCTACAGTCACTCCTGTGCGAAACAATGCGGTTAGAGATAGGTCTTGAAGTTTGACCAATGTATATTTTATCGCAGTCCGCACAAGGTATACTGTAGACCACATCAGACCTAGCTGTTAAAGGGGTTTTATCTTTGAGTTTAGAGTATACAGAGCGAATTGTAAGAACTGATTTGTTTGCAATTTTTATATCTTTAATGTGACTAAAAATCCTAGTCAGGCCCTAATATATATGTATATGTATATATATATATATATGTATATATATATATATATATATATATATATATATATATATATATATATATATATATATATATATATATATATATATATATATATATACATATACATATATATTAGGGTGCTTCGTTTTACATGACTATTTTTTTTGGTCCATTGACGAAATAATGTTATAAACATGTAAAAAATAAAAAAAATTCTCACCAAGGATGAGCTCTTAATTTTAATTATAAGTACTCGCACAATGAATTTGAAAATTTCCCATTTAATTATATTATTAACAAGCACAACTTCTAGCCTGTTGTATTTATTACTACCCTTTTTAGTGGAAGACTGCAGAATATAAACAACTTTATAAATTATATTTATAACGTTACAAATAGTTACATAATTACCATACAATAATTTTACAAGACTCTTATGACATACCAAAAACAAATGACTTACACAACAACTTCTACACATCCTAGATATTTATAATAGTAGCGCCATATCTACATGAAAGCTATAACTACAAATTGACCACAGAATAGTAAACTCTAGAAAGGAAAGCATTACCACAGAATATAATAATGAGCTATTTGTTAATAATGCAATTCAACTAAGAGCAAATGTATGAACGCAACTCGATAAGATCTTTTATGGTTCCGAATATACTCTAGGTTACTCTAGTTCGTATAATTATAATGGTTTCTTATAATCACGGTAACGTAGCGGTAATCTACCTGTCTCAAAAAGTTGTCTGCATGGAAGTAAGTTGTCCAAGTTGTTTTACCAAATATTTTAGTAATATTAGTCAGTTTAAACAAACAATAAATAGTTTTAAGCTTACGCTTTGTGTTTCAATAGCGCAACTCACAGGTTATGGGCCCAGATTAACCCGAGGAGCGTAAAGTGTAAGTGGAAATAAACTGGAATTGTGAAACGACTAGTAGGTGTACGTTTGGTTAACAGGAAAATGGCGACTGCAACGGCAACAGTAAGTGTAAAACCGTTTGATGGTACTGGTTACTCCAACTGGGAATTTAGAGTGAAACTTCTGTTGGAACATTATGATGTAGTTGATGTTCTGGAAACAGAGCCCCCGACAGATGTTAATAAGTTGGCGGAATTCAGAAAAAAGGACGTTAAAGCACGCAACGCAATTGTGCAGTGTTTGTCAGATAACGTTCTAGAAATGGTAAAAAGCAAAAAGTATGCTAAAGAAATAATTGAAGAATTGAGAGGAACATACACGAAGAAAGGTCTAGCTAGTTTAGTACAGCAGCAGAGTAAATTGAGAAATTTAAAGTATAATGAAAAAGAATCGTTAAACACTTTCATTATTGACTTCGAGAAAACAGTCACGGAAATAAAGAATTGTGGTGGGACAATAGATAACACAGAAGTTATAACACAGCTTTTGGCTGCTATGCCTGATTCCTACAATTCAGTGGTTACTGCAATCGATATACTATTTTGTCAACAAAATTGTAATGTTACACTGGATCTTGTTAAGAATAAATTGTTAATGGAAGAGGTACGTCAACAGAAGTATAAAGCAGAAAAAGAAAATGATGAGATGCAAGCTTTTGTAGGCAATAAGAAGAAATATTGGAATAGAAATAAAAGAAATACATCTCATGGTCACGGTGAATTTCCATACAAATGCTTTAATTGTGGAGTAAAGGGGCATAAACGAGCAGAATGCCCAAAATTGAAGTCACAATGTCATATGTCAAAAGAAGAAGATGAAGATGCTATAGAAATTGCTTTCTTGACCTCGGTCAATGAATGTTCATCGAGCTCAGATCAATGTGTTAACTTTATAGTGGATAGTGGAGCAACAAATCATCTTGTAAATGTTAATATTGAAAAATACTTATCAGATGTGAAAGAACTATATCATAGAATTCAAGTAGCTAAGATGGGAGAAATTGTTGAAACCCGAAAAGAAGGTAACCTATATTTAGAGACAAATGAAGGGAGACAAATAAAATTAGAAAATGTACTTGTATGTGAAAATTTGTCATACAATTTATTATCAGTCAAAAAGATAGAGCAGAAAGGTTTCCAAATTTTATTTGATAAAGGACAAGTTTGTATAAAAAGGAACGCGTTAACAGTTGCACAAGGTAACCTTTTGGGTAATCTGTATAAAATAAATTTTGAAATTTCAAATTATACAGTTAACTTGACAGAAACAGAACAAAGCTTGTTACACAGAAGAATGGGTCATTCTTCAAAATATCCTAACTCAACACTGTGTGAAGTGTGTCTTCAAGGTAAACAGACACAGAGTCCATATAAACCTATTCCAGAAGACAGAAAGGCCAAAAGAATTCTAGAATGTGTGTCAACAGATGTCTGTGGACCAGTTAGCCCTAGCTCTAACAGTGGTAAGCGATATTTTGTAACATTTATAGACCACTACTCACATTTTACCGTTTGCTATTTTATGAAAAATAAAAGTGAAGTATATGAAAAATTTAGAAATTATGTAGCCTTGATAGAAAATAAGTTTAAATGTAAAATAGAAAGGCTGAGGTGTGATAATGGTGGAGAGTATGTTTCCAATGTTTTTAAAAACTTGTGTAAGGAGAAAGGAATACAAATAGTATATACCATTAGATACACACCACAGCAAAATGGAGTCGCTGAACGTCTAAATCAAACAATCATGGAAAAAGCAAGATGTCATATTTTTGATGCCAAGTTATCCAAAGAATTCTGGGAAGATGCTGTTGGAACAGCAGTTTATCTTTTAAATCGAACAGAAACTTCTACGATACCAAATAAAAGAACTCCTGCAGAGATTTGGTATGACCAGAAGCCAAATTTAGAAAAAATAAAAGTTTTTGGCTGTGATGCATTTATGCATGTACCAAAAGAAGAAAGAGTTGGTAAATTGGATACTCGTAGTAAAAAGATGATATTTATTGGTTATACTGAAAATGGTTATCGTTTGTGGGACCTAGAAAATGAAAAAGTTGTGACAGCAAGAAATGTTATTTTTAATGAACAACAGAAAATAAAAAACAAGACAGAAATAAATAACACCAACAAAGAAAATGTAAAACTATATGAGGAAAATATAGAGATTGAAAAAGACATAATAAATGATAAAAACCAAGAAAATGAGAATAATACAGAGTCTGAAACTATGTAAAACAAGCAAAGAAGAACAGCAAGAAAATCAAGTATGCCAAAACGGTATGAGGACTATGAGTTAAATTTAATGGCAGCTTTGTCCGCTGGAAATTTTCCTAGTGACTTGCCGCAAGATTATGATGAAGCAGTATCAAAAGTCGATAGCTGGAAGGAAGCTATAAAAGAAGAACTGTTATCACTAGAAAAGAATAAAACATGGGACATAGTACCGGTTCCAGAAAATGAAGAAATAGTCGACTCAAGGTGGATTTTTAAAGAGAAAGAAGTGAATGGAAAAATAGTGCGAAAAGCTCGATTAGTGGCGCGCGGTTTTCAACAGTCTGATCTAGATGAAGAAGTGTATGCACCGGTAGCGCGAATGGTGACCGTACGAATATTATTGTCTATAAGTGTAGAATATGAAATGCATATTCATCAATTAGATGTAAAAAGTGCGTTTTTGAATGGTTTTCTCAAACAACCCGTTTACATGTATATTCCAAAAGGTATTGATGGTATGCCTAATAGTGTTTGTAAACTGAACAAAGCTCTTTATGGACTGAAACAATCTCCTAAGTGCTGGTATGATCGTTTAAATGATTTCTTAATTAATTTAGGTCTTAAAAGATCTAAAGCTGATCCATGTTTGTACTATAATAAGGATATTATGTACTTGTTAATACATGTCGATGACTTGATTATTGTTTCTAAGTCTGTATCAGAACTTCATAAAATTAAAGAAAAACGTAAAAGTAACTTTGAAATGACTGATTTAAGCAATGAAAAGTGTCATAAGTTTCTTGGATTAAATATTATTAAAAGCAAGGATGGTATTTTTATACATCAAAAAGATCTGATACAGAAAATATTAATACATTTTAATATGTCTGATAGTAAACCTTCACAAATACATGTACAGCCAAAATTAAATTTAGATTTGAGTGAAAACGAATCCGAAAATTTAAATGTTAACATAGCAAACTTACCTTATAGACAGTTGATAGGATGCTTAATGTATGTAATGCTAGGAAGTAGACCTGATATATGTTTTGCTATAACTTATTTCAGTAAATTTCAGAATAATTATACGTTTGAGCATTGGAAGCAACTCAAAAATGTTTTAAGATATCTAAAGTTTACTGAGAATTATTGTTTGATGTTTTGCAAATCTGATATAATGAGTAATAATATTTTGACAGCACACGTAGATGCTGATTTTGCAAATGATCAAAACAACAGAAAAAGTATAACAGGTTTTATATTAAAAATTTGTAAAAATGTAGTATTTTGGAAAAATAAAAAACAAAGTACTGTTTCACTGTCAAGTGCGGAGGCAGAATATATTGCTCTGTCACATTGTTTAACAGAGGTTATTTTTATGAGTCAGCTTTTAAAAGAAATTTTGGATTGTAAAATCTTTCCTGTACATATATTTGAAGACAATCAGTCTTGTATAAGGATGGCCTCAACACTTGAAACAAAGAGGTCAAAGCACATTGATGTGAAGCATCACTTTATTCGTGAATATGTTAGCAAAAATAAAATTGTTTTAAATTATATATCAACCCATGAACAAGTTGCTGATATATTTACAAAAACATTGACACCAGATAAGTTTGTATATTTTAGAACTAAACTGAATGTTGTTGAAAGTAGATTTTAGTGTTATTTTTAAAATACTGTTTGTATTTTTGATATGTTAATATGGATGTTGAATTGGAAGGGGGTGCTAATAATGCAATTCAACTAAGAGCAAATGTATGAACGCAACTCGATAAGATCTTTTATGGTTCCGAATATACTCTAGGTTACTCTAGTTCCTATAATTATAATGGTTTCTTATAATCACGGTAACGTAGCGGTAATCTACCTCTCTCAAAAAGTTGTCTGCATGGAAGTAAGTTGTCCAAGTTGTTTTACCAAATATTTTAGTAATATTAGTCAGTTTAAACAAACAATAAATAGTTTTAAGCTTACGCTTTGTGTTTCAATAGCGCAACTCACACTATTCATATTGATATTCTCAAAATAATGTCCAAAAAGTACACGACAGTATCTTTCCGTCAAGTTCGAGTCTCAGACATTATCACGTTTGTATTTTAATTTCACAAAGAAAATACACAGACAACCTTAATTTATCTCTAAGGAGGTCTGTTGCATACTAACATAAGTAGGAAGTTATTAATGGGGGGGTGACTGGCTTAGCCGCTGTAAATACACAGAAATTCCCAGAAACCAACTACCTGTAAAGGGTCAGGTATATTTTTAATCTTGGAAGTGACCAATTTAGAAATAAATATTTTAATGACAGGCAAGAAAACAGTCTGACACCGATCTATTCCGCAATAGCTAATAAAATGAGGATTATTAATATAATATTGTATGTACCAGGTACCTGTGCCTAATATTTTGACCTGCTTGCGGCACGTGTTCCTCTTTTGGGATTGAGTTCAATTTTTAGTGGTTTTATTTTTTTAAAATAAAGGAAAATTTTCACAGGGTGGCCCGGTAAACACTTTACAAAATCTTTTCCACCCCTAGACAGATGGGCCACCATATATATATATATATATATATATATATATATATATATATATATATATATATATATATATATATATATATATATATATATATATATATGAAAAATATAGCTTTAAATGATTTTGTTTCGGATTTGCTCTATAAGAAATTCTGCAATATGGTAAATAAAACATTTATACCTATATAGGTTTTTTAGGAGGTAAAGAAAAATACATTTTAATTTCAGAGGGACCATTCCAATCTGACGCCCTATTAGTCCCAGAAAACTGTATGTTTGACCACATTCATAACCAAAGTAATTGCTGGACATTTGGAAAATGGAACACCACTGCTGGAAATGCTTGTCAAGATAAAGGACTACAACTTAGATCTTTTGCTATGCTGTTGCCCTGTGGAATATCTTTGTTTAGTGGAGTAGAATTTGTTTGCTGCCCGAAGCACTTTAAAGGTATAAATAAGTCACTTTGAACTTTTAAGTTTCCAGCCTATATTTGACACGGCGCGGCGGGCATATTTTCCTCACCAAAAACCCTTTCCTACCTGCAAAAGCAAGGGTGTACGATAATCTCACAGGTAATTTCCTCACCAAACGTTGAAGTATCCGTGTATTAATGGTTTATGAGGGTTTTATGGTGTTTACACAAACTATTATATTAAAGACTATAGATTCTGGGAATTAAAAGTGGTAGGTAGGTACGTAGAACAGGGATTATATCATAAAATATTTTTCCTTTCCTATTATATATAAATAGTTTCGAAACTGGAATTGAAGTGCCATTTTTAATCGTGCGTCGTGTTAGATTGAGTTTATTGGTTTAACTGTATTTTGTGAATATTATAAGAAAATGACAACTTATTTAATTAAAAGCAATCGTGGCAAAGATTTATTGGTTTTCGAAAATTTTACGTTTTATAAAACAAAAGTTTTAAAAAGTGAAGAAGTTTTTTGGAGATGTATCCAAACCAAATGTAGTGCTAAGGTGTTTACTATTGGATCTGATCTTACCGTATCCAGAAGTGATTTGTTTCATAACCATCAACCAAATGAAAAGAAACTGAATAGGAAAATTGTTTCCAACTCTTGTTAGCGGAAAGCAGTAGATGATATAAGTGAAAAACCGTCAAAAATTATACGCAGAACACTTGCGAATAATTTGCCAGCCACAATTACGACGACTGATATTAGTTATATCAGAAAAAACATGTACAACTGTCGCCGAAAAGTGATGCCCAGTGGACTTCCTTCCAATATCCAAGAAGTCCAAGAGGTAGTACAGACGTCTACGCCACAAACCAGCAAAGGTGAATGTTTTCTTTTTATAAATTGTTTAAAAAGCAATATAATTGTATTTAGTTGTGAAACTAATATTCGCGTTTTAACCGAAATGGATATTGTGTACATGGACGGAACATTTTCTTATTGTACTAGATATTTTTTACAGTTATTTACCATTCATTCATTATATTCCCTTATTGTATTGTTTACTGCCGAACAAAAACACTAAGACCTACATGAAACTTTTTTCTTTATTAAAATCCAACATATTTGTAGCATATAAAATTGAATTTTATCCAAAAATTATTTATGTAGATTTTGAAAAAGCGATACATAACGGTATTGTGCAAATCTGGCCTAACACTGAAATAAAGGGCTGTAGATTTCACTTACACCAAGCGTGGTATAGAAAAATACAGTCACTTGGTTTAACCTCAAAATTTAAAACTGATTCGGAAATAGGCAATTGGCTAAAACATATATTTGGTCTTACTTATTTAAATCCAGAAGATGTAGAAGATTGTTTTGTTTTTGAATTAATGGCATATAAGCCTCAGAATGAAATTTTAGACAAATTTGCCGATTATTTAGTTTAAACGTATGTAGATAGTAATGCAATATTTCCCCCTCATTTCTGGGCGGAAGGAAAGGCTTCAATTTCTCATAGCACAAATGCATGCGAGTCTTTCCATTCCCATTTCAATTCATCTTTCTACAACACACATCCTTCTATATATATCTTTATTGAAAAAATTAAAGAATTTCAGGTAGACACTTATGTAAAAATTCAATGTCGGCATATTGTTAAGCCTATTAAAGATAGACAAGTTAAGCTTAAATTAAAAAATCTCCAACAATTAATACTTAAATATGAATCTCATCAAATAGGTAGAATAGATTTTGTGAAATGTGTTTCACATTACAATAAAATGTAAAAATTGTACATACATATATGATAACTTATTGTATATATTAACTCTGCTTTTACTTACAATAAACAATATTTAAATGAACCCAGCGTTTTATTTTGGTTTAGTTTCCTTTTATATTAATTTTTTCGTTATCAAGTCAAAATACAAATTGGTGATGAAAATACCTGTAAGATTAAGAACGACCCTTAGTTCTGGTGAGGAAAATACCTCACGGATTATCTGACCCGAGCGGTTGGGGAGGAAATTACCTCCGCCCATTTGACACCATCCGTCTTTATTTTTTTCAACCGTGAGATAACAAAACTGTGAGTGCATAATATTTAGTTTAGCAAGTAAGATATTATAGCAGTGTTAAAATTGTTATAAAATTTTACATCTACAGGGGGTTATGAAAATCACTCCATATATTGAAGCCGGTAAATCCTGGTATGAATTAATATTGGAGAAAAATAGTCATAAATGGCTCTTGGCGATAATAAGCTAGAAATCGCCCCAAAAATTTTTTTTAGCCGGTGCGGGCCACTGGTAATAAACATTTGACAATTAAAAAACAGAAAGCAGGGTTAGTACTCGCTGCAGTGTTGCCAGGTTGGGTTGGGTTTGATTAATTTATTTGATTAATTCTATGCAAGAAGTTTGAATAAATGATAATGTTGTTATCTTTAAGTTATCTTTAGAATGCACAACACTAAGAGAGTACGACATTTTGTTAATACTAATAGCACTATTAAAGAGCTGAAAACTATTTTCTTTTACTAAATAATAAACAGAATGCAAAAGTTCACACGGCATCACTCATCTCATCGATCGATAGACGATAGACGTTACTAACTACACTTCTGTCAGCTGAACAGTTGCTTGGCAAGCGCGTGTTCAGGACCAGTCAGGTGTTGACACAGTGGCGGATTAAAAGGTCAACAACATCTTCATTTTTGTTATTAGCATTCGCCATTTTATCAAGAAAATTTCAATAATATTTTATTTTTGAAAAAGGTCCCCTAAAAGAGCTATTCTAAAGTCGAGACGTATCTAAATTATTTCCTTGCGCCTAAAAACGTTACATAACACTAAAAAGTTGAATTGTTAATTTAATTAAGTTAAACAATAAAAGAGTTGGTATATTTTTAACAACACAGAAAATACAAGCATGTATATCATCTAGATAAATCGATATTTAGTAATAACAACGCTCTTTAGTTATTTATAATATTAAACAGAATGCTAAATTACTAGCACATTTTCAAAAACTCCGACATATCTTGACTAATCAGAATGCGTCTGACCACGATCGTTAGTAGCTCGTCTTGGTTAAAGTTCGAAAACAAGCATCCTAGCGCGCATTTTACATTACATTTTACAGAATGTTTTTTTTTTGACAAAATATCCTGCTGTAATCAAAGAATTTAGGTTATAATTTTTTAATACTGTGTAGTGCTCAATTAGTGTGACAGTAAATTATGTAAAGCTCTAGTGCTACCACCGGAATGGATGTATTAGTAAATTATGTGTCGAAAGCCATCGGCATGGATGTGTTTTAATTTTTAACCTTTTTTTAAAGGCAGAAAGTTTAAGCTAGTAGGAATAATGCTCATCTCATTAATAACGTAATATAGGTAAGTCATAATTCTTTGTGTTAACGGTATAACGAAGCCTGTGTCGTTCTTTAAAAAAATATTTGATCCCCTCTTACCCCACTGCTTCAACCTTTTTTTTCATCTGTTAGACAAAATTGGATTTTTCGACCTCAATAACCCCGACATACAGGGTGTTTAAAATAGGTGATACCACTATTGCTATCTCCGAAACGGTAAAATATACGAGGTCGGTTAAATAAGAGAAAATGTGCCATTTTTAGTCCCTAATCATATTCCGTTTATGGAATTGCCAAATTCTCTATAGTTTCTTATCTACAGGGGATTTTTAAAAAATAGTCAAAAATTTAATTCCTCGATATCTCGAAAACTGTTATAGTTAGAAAAAAATTGTTCAACCAAAGTCACACGATTTTTTACATTCTCTGAAGTAATGATATTGTTTTGTTTATACCATTTGTTCTTATTGATTTACTGATACTAACTTGATTTTTCAAATACGGACCTGGACTGTTTGCCGAATTTTTTGATAGGATGCTTCATACCTTTTACATCTGTGTAACCCTTGATTATGTTTTTCGACGTTTTGGTGAAGAATAGTATCATCAGGGTATTCTACCAGTACAGACCTGGCATTTTTCAAGTTAATGCGCCACTTCACAACCACAAAAACCAGAAACCATAGTGATAGGTTGTGAAATTGTGCCTTAACATGGAAGATCAGAGGTCCGTATTGACAGAAAATCCTGATGATGTTGCTATTCTTGATCAAAACGTCCGAAAATGCATTCAAGTTATACACAGTTGTAAAGGGTATGTCGTATCGTATTATTGCAAAAAATGCAGCAAAAAGTCTAGGTCCGTATTTGAATAAATCAAGTTAGTATCAGTAACACAATAAAAACAAATGGTATAAACAAAATAATAAAGTTACTTTAGTGAAACTGATCGACAACCAGTCTATTAATCACGTGACAAAGTCAATCACGTTGGCTGTAATCGTCTGGATGTGTTACCTTATTTTCCTACGATGTGTTTATTGCAGGTTCTTTTAAAGTTTGATACAATGGTAAATTTTATATCAGATTTTGCTAGTTTCTAATTATATTTCCCCTTTTTAATCTGTCGCATTGTAGAGATAAGAAATCAAAGAAATAACCTGTGTTTTATCATTTATTTATTTGTACACAGTTAGTTATCAAGTTCACATTCAAATTAATAATAAAATATTTATAACAGTTAACAATTCAATATATTAACATAGGCCTTTGTCTGTCGTCCGTAATTTGTACCATTTTCCCTTTTTGTCACCGGTTTATGTCTGCGACACTACAGGTGATTTTCTTGTCTATTCTTTACCGGTGATTTTCTTGGCTATACCTTTCCCATGTCTCACCCATGTCTGCGACACTGATGGCGATTTTCTTGTCTACACTTTACCGGTGATTTTTTTGGCTACGCCTTTCCCATTCATAGCTCTCACATCTAATGTCTGCGACACTAATGGTGATCCTCGTGAAGTGTTTCTTTACCTAAACCCTTATCCCGGTTACTGTGCGTCTGCTGCGAACCTCTGCATGCACTTTATTACGGCGTACCTTTTTATATATAACCCCTTTTCTTACATAACCCGGATAACCTGCATTTTATTATTGGTATCGCCCCTTCTGTCGTGTACGTATAATTTTCATTTACTCTTTAAATACCTTTTAACACTCAGTATCACCCCAAATGACGTACACGCTTGGCATAATGCTACTACGTAGGGTGGAAAGCCCTTCAGTGGAACCCCACTGTCGGACAATCCGTGAGGAGTCGAAAACCTGAACAGTGGAACCCCACTGTTAAATTAATTTACTACAATTAGCCGATTACAATCAGCACAATACCTAAACAAAAATATCGGACACCTCAACGTATAACATATAAAGGTGCAACAAAAGTTAGGAGTCCATCTGCCCATACGCATGTGTCACTTTTCTTCTCGAGCAGATGTTGTTTTCTTATTACTACTTCGACAGGGCACCATCGTCGGTTATAACCCTTTCTCAAGAAAACGCATTACACTGTGTTTTATATACCCATTATCTGTTAACGTTCTACAGGTAGCATCATGTCAATACCTACACCCATCCTTTACTTTATTATTGCCAATCTTGATAATACATTGGTCAAACGCAATAATACATATTTACTCCAACCCAACCCTTTTTAATATTTCTCGTTACTAATGCAGATTATTTTAATTTATTAAAATACCCTTTTTATTATTATTTTTCGTTACTAATGCAGATTACGTTTAATTTGTTAAATACTCCTTTTTCTTCTACCCTGTCGATTTACTTTATTTTTTCTTTGTTATGCCAAATAAACCCCGGAAGACAAACTGGCCATCTGTATTTACAAGTATGGCGCTATTGCACTTGTCCTATAACTGACCCTAATTTCGAAAGCAAAAGTTTATTGACACCATCATCTGGTACCGTTATAATTTAGGTCTGTTTTCCAGTCATAATTTATGTAGAATAGTATTTGATAATCTTATTTTCAGTTTAAATACATTTATTCCCAACCAGCATTTACAATTGCTTATTACAGGGAAATAATTATAAACTACAAATAAAAATCTAAAAGTAAAATTTACAACAAAGTAAAACAAGTTAAAGCAGTATAACAGTAATAACAAAGAAGATTTAAATTAAAGGCTATTTTTCCAGATAGTATTTTTTTAAATATCTTTTATATTTTTTAATATTGAAAATATTTCTTATTTCTTTTGGAATATTATTGTAAATAATTATTCCATTGTGTAATAATGATTTCTGGGCAAAGTTACTTTTAACTTGAGAAATAATCAAATCATTATTATTTCTTGTTTCATAAGTATGAGTATGAATATTTATTGCTTTGAATAATTTTAAATTTAATATCTTTTTTCCATTTATTATTGAATGAATTAAAATAGAAATTTTTAATTTATAAATATTTTCAATATTCAAATAACCATTTGGTTTATATAAATTTTCAGTTGGTGTAAGAAAAGGTAATTTATGAATGCATTTAATACATTTATTTTGTAATTTTTTTAGTGGATTTAAAATATATGCACAAGCAGATCCCCATAGCGAAATAAGATACTGTAAATTGGAATAAATTAATGAAAAATACAAAGATTTTAAATATCTAAGTGGTATAAAATATCTAATCTTATATAAAATACCAACAATGGGTGATATTTTATTCCTTAAATTTTGAATATGTTGTTTCCAGGAAAGATTTTCGTCTAATGTTAATCCTAAAAATTTAATTTTTTTTGAATACTTTATATTTCTACCCCTATAGGATAATGTCAAATTTTCAGTTTGTTTTTGATTTTTACAAATCATCATAAAACAAGACTTTTCAAAATTTAAAGTTAATTTATGATATTGCGGCCAAATAAATATTTCATTTAAGTCATCATTAATATCATTTATAATTTGATTATATGTATCACCAAAATAAATAATAGTGGTATCGTCTGCAAATAATCTTATTTTACCCTTTAAATTTAATTTTGAAATAGAGTTAATATAAATGAGAAAAAGAATTGGTCCCAATATCGAACCTTGTGGGACACCGCATGTAATATTTTTTAAAGAACTTTTAATATTTTTTATTTCAACATATTTTTTGCGATTACATAAATAATTTTGAATCAAGTTATATATATTACCTCGTATTCCGATAGTGTGAAGAATCTGCAATAAAATTTGATGATTCACTGTATCGAATGCCTTACATAGGTCTAGAGATACCAAGCAGCATTTTCTGTTATTATCAACATTAACCTGGATGTCAGTTACAACATCAGTAGCTGCAGCTTCAGTATCCCTAGATCTACGAAATGCATATTGTCCAGAATACAGTAAATTTCTGTTTTCTAAAAAAGGACAATTTTTTGAAAAACTATTTTTTCTATTGTTTTTGAAATGACTGGTAAAATTGAAATTGGTCGATAATTATTAGGAATATTTTTTTCACCAGTTTTGAAAATCGGGATAACCTTTGCAATTTTTAAACCATCTGGAAAAATACTTTTTCTTAGAGAAATTTTTGTAAGATAAACTAAAATCGGAGAAATTTCCGCCTTAACAGTCTTTAAAATTTTTACATTAATGTTATCAAAGCCACAAGATTTCTTTATGTCCATATCATTGATTACATTAAAAATATCTTCTTCATATATATCATTATCGTTAAGAAACATAGAGGACTCATTTGTTTGTACAATAAAATTAGGATCTACTTGCTGAATTTTGCTAGCTAGTTCTTCTCCAACATTTACAAAATGTCTATTCATTTCTTCACATATAATATTCTTGTCTTCAATTTTCTGATCATTAATTTTTAGAGAGTTGATATTTATTTCACTGTGGTTGAATTTATTTGTTAAAAGAGCGTTCAAACTTTTCCATATTGTTTTCTGGTCTCCAGATATAAATTTTTCATTGTAATATTTCCGTTTAGCTTGTCTAATTTTTGTTTTCACTAAATTATTATAGTTTTTATAAATATCTCTATATAATTGATTTTCTGGATATTTTTTAGTTTTTCCATAATACTTGTCGCGGATCTTGAACATTTCCGCCAGTTCATGATTAAACCAAACTTTGGAGCTGCTTCTTATACGAATGGATTTCTCATAAGAACAAGAGTTGAAGATATCAAGTATTTTTAAATATAACATGTTAGGATCTTTTATTTCTTCTTTTTGATTATTGAGAGTTGATAGTTGACCTTTAAGTTTTTCTATTATAAATTTTTTCACTTCGATATTTTTGAATTTTGGCAATTTATTCTGCGACTTCAATGGAATATTTAAGATTTGAATTTTATGATCGCTAAGTGGGCTGTCTAACACGTTTAGGGATACATTATTAGGTGAATTTGAAAGTATATGATCAATCAAGGTCTTGCTTGAATTTGTGTCTCTAGTCGATATATCTTGATTTAGTATTTTAAAGTTATTAGTCTCATAAATGTCCATTATTCTTGAAGTATCTATATTTTTTTGAGATATGTTAATATTCATATCTCCCAAGAGAAAACATTGTGTTTTACTATCAGCTAGTTGTTCCAGTTTTTCATCTAATAACTGAAATAGTTTATTTTTATTTTTAATTGAAGGATTATATAGTCCACAAATAATCATAGGTGATGATATAATTTTGAGTGCCAAATAAAAAATGTCATTTTCAACTTTGTCAATAACTTCAAATATTATTCCATTTTTGATAAATATACCTAGTCCACCTCCTCTTTTTTCTCGACTAGCGTAAACAGATGTATAATTCTGAAAATTAAAATATATTTCTTCACTTTTCCTAACCCAAGTTTCCGTAATAACAATGATATCAATTTTTCTCTCAAAAGCTAGAATTTCAATGTCTTCAGTTTTGTTTTTAATTGATCTTGAGTTTAAATATAATACATTCAGACTATTCATCAGTAGAAAATTAAAAGCTTAATTTTCATCATTATAGTCTATTCTCGCACGTGCTTTATTTATTTTCTGTTTATGAAATGGACACTGATCACTAAGAGCTTCATGATGACAATTTATATTTTTATTTTGCTTCTGGCTATGTAATTTACAGTTATTACAAACTAGTTCTTCATTATTACATTTCCAAACACTATGTTTTCCTGCACAACGAGAACATACTTGATCCTTTTCACAATCTTTTAGTGTATGTCCATACTCACAGCACTTGTAGCAAAATTTGATAAAAAAGTCCTCTCTAATTTTACATTTGTCCCATCCTATAGAAAATTCTTTGTTAATTAATTTTTTATATGTTTTGTTTCCATATAAATGATAAAACTTTTTGAATATTTAGATTGTCTAGAATATTTAATTTCTAAACTGTCTTCTTCTGATAAATATCCCAAATCTTGCATTTCTTTCAAAAGTTCCTGGGTTTTGTATTCTTTTCTTGGTCCAATCAATGTAAGCCTAGGTTGTTTTAGTTTGGAAATATAAACGGAATAATTATGTTCTAATTCCTTTTCTGATAATTTTTGAATTCGTTCCACTTCTTCTTTGGTTTTACTTTTGATTAAAATACCTCCGTTTTTTATCTCTTTAATCTCAGTAATAGTAGCTTTAATACTTATTGGATTTACTTTGTTTTTAATTTCAGTCATAGTTTGTTTGGAGTCTTGCAATTTCTTAGGTTTAATTATCAGCACAGGTATATTTTTGTTAGTGTTATCATTAGTTTGTGGTATTTTCTTAACAATATTAGCGTAGGTCTGATTATAAGAAGAGTTATTTTGATTTAAATTTGTTATCATATTTGTAATTTTTTCGCTGAGGTCTTTTAAGTATTTTGATCACACATTTTTTCTAAATTTTCAACTTTTTTAATTAAAAATTCAATTTTTTCACTCATTTCTATTATACATTTTTTAAGGAACAGATTCTCTTCTTGCAACCTTTTTTCAAAAGGTAAATTTTCTTTTGTTTTATTGATAGGAATTGTACAGTTCAAGCATCTCCATTCTTTTTTATTTTTACTTACTTCTTGTAATTCTTGTTTTGATAATCCTGAACAACTAAAGCAAAACCATTTAAAACAATACTGACATTTAATAGAGTAACTTCTCGAGTTAAATTTCTTGGAACAACTTGCACATTTACTATTAGTTTCCAATTTATCTTCTTGGTTTAAATTCGATTTTTCTGCCTCCCTTTCATCTTGTGAGTTAATATAAAAATCTTTAACAAAATTATAAAATTTATTATCGGACGGGTATTTTAGCGGTAAGTATTGATCATCCGAAATCGAATCTTGAGTAACTGTATTTTGATTGTCATCAGGGGTTAACATTGACATTGATGTTTTTTTCTTCTTCTTGTTGCTCATTTTTAACCAATTTTAAATTATTCCATAGGTACTTTTAATGCGAAAGATTCCCGAATTTTTTATTTAAATGTTGATATATGTAAATAGTAATATATTCTTCTAAAAATGATAAAATTTATAGTTTTTGTTTAGACAAATTTTATGACATTTTATCTGTCAATTTTTAAGGTCTCCCCCAAAGGTTGCCCCCTTTCTAAGATTTAGTTTTATATTCTTAAACAGAGTACTTTATATTGTTTATAAGATTAAACTATGATGTACGACTGTCAGTATTTGGAGTCACATAATATATTTCATTAAATTACAGTAAAGGATTTAATTTCCTTACCAAAATACCTAAACCAACGAGTTAGATCAGCCTCGGCGTTGTCCACCGTCAGCTGAAATCGGCGTACAAGGTACCTCACTAAGTAAAAATAAATCCGATCTTTATAAAATTATTAATGAGGTAAAACTATATTTTAAAGCAGTTTTATGGATTTAATTTCGTTACAAAAGACACCTAAACCCACCAGTTAGATCAGCCTCAGCGTTGTCCACCGTCAGCTGAAATCGGCGTACAAGGTAACTCACTAAGTAAAAAGAAATCCAATTTTACTACTTGCTTAATAATACAAAAACAAATTAACGCAACTGTACTTTGGACAAAGAGCAAAGGACTTATTGGCAGTATTTCGACACAGAAAAATTACTAACAGGCCGGCATCGTCACGACTTAATTTTTAAAAAGAGGAAAATTTGAATGTTTATCTGATATCTAATCTGAATGCGAATCGAATGTGAATGCCAATTTTTTGCGGTCGCGTCGAGCGCTTAAGTATACGCTCTGCTGGGGCGGGTTAGCATGGCTTGGGCCATCTGTTTTTAAGTAACTAAAGAATTTGACCTGGTAGACCCTTTTATGCAAACTTTTACCCTTTTGCGACGTTTTTAGACAATTTCTAAAGCAGAGGTTTTCATGTATACATATTATTAGAATTTTATATTTTAGAATATTAATTTTTCTTTAGAGTTGTTGCGAAAATTTAAACGAATATAGCGACCCGAGAAGGTAAAAAATCGTGTGATTTTTGCTAAAACAATTTTTTTCTAACTATATTAGTTTTCGAGAAACGTAGTAACTAAATTTTTGACTATTTTAAAAAAAAAATCCCCTATTGATAAGAAACTATAGAGAAGTTGGCAACTCTGTAAACTGAACATTAATAAGGACTAAAAATGGCACCTTTTCTCTAATTTGACCGGGCCTAGTATCTTTTACGGTTTCGGAGATAACAATAGTGGTATCACCTATTTTAGACACCCTATATATGTAGGTCAATATTTTTGAAGAAATTCTCAGCCCGCTGTTGTCCCCTATCACTCCCTTATTATTTTTTTAAAAATTAAATTCCAACATAATCGCGGTTATCCTAAACACAACGGATAAAAATGTATTGAAATCGGTTCCCCCATTCCAGAGTACACGCGCAAAAGCTGTCGATTTTCATGAGTTTTTTTGGCTTTTCATAATTTTTTTAAGTTTCCACTCGGTCTAGCTAAAAACCCTTACAATTGGACCATTTGGGAGAACTAACCTCTTGTAAAGTCGGTAAAATAATTGAATCAATAACAATCAATTACAGTTTATCGTTGAAATTATTTTAGTCACATTACACGGCCAATTTTTAAATTTTAAATAATCTAGCGCCATCTATATTGACATGCATAAACTATATTATATCCCACGGTGAATGCAAACATCCTTGAATATAAAGTACTCTACATCGTTTATTCCCACGATATCAAACTCCGTTGACAGGTAAATCATATTATTGTAAAAATATAATATTTAATTGGGTGTTCCGCAGGAACTATTTATCCAATCCGGATAAAAAGTAGCCTACATTCTACTGTGTGACCTAAGCTTCCTGGGTGTGAAGTTTCAGCGCGCTCCCGTTTCGTTGAGGCGTGACTGAATAACAACCAAACACACAAACAAAAAGATTTTCGCATTTATAATATATCTAGTCAAGGACGGTGTAGCATTTCGCTACAACATGTAAATTTAATTATAAATTAGCATATTAATTTAAAACATTTCATTTTAAGGTGATACATGGGTAGTGCCTAGTTATCTAGCGCATTCACCAGAAATATATATATATATATATATATATATATATATATATATATATATATATATATATATATATATATATATATATATATATATATAAAAAGGGGGAAATATTTTGGCTAATCGGACAAAACCAGTAAGTTCCGTTCTTGCATTTGTTTTTATATTTCCCCCTTTTTATATTATGACGGACGCTAAATCATTTTTTCTTATATATATATATATATATATGTATATATATATAAGCTAGTACCACCGTAGTTCTGAATTGATTTTTGATATTCAAAATATCGTGAAGAATCAATATAATGGAGTTTGCGTATCTCTTCTTTGGTATGAAATTTGGTTGCTTGGGTGGATATGCATATACAATGTGGTTTTTGAATGGTATCCTTTTTTAACTTGGGATAAATCAATATCGAGGTACCATTTCAGAGTATTCTGAGCGGAATGTTCAAAAAGGCTTTTTTCCTGTTGCTAAGAGGGACACTTCCTGCAAGTCCGTGTATCGAGTGTGGTGTTTTACACACGAAAACCATCCCTTAACCCAGAATGGGCTTTTGTGTCTTAAGTGTTTTTGTTACCTTATTAACGGCTTTTTTGGACACTGTGCTGATGCTGAATGATGAAGATTGTATATTAGTCGTATTCCTCTATGCCTGCATTCTTCATTCAGGTATGTTAATTATAATCCAGCTTTTTCATGATCATCTTTTGAAAATTCGTTTCTTACTTCAGTTCCTTCATTAGAATATGCCTTTATCTACCTTCAAGTTCCTGTATTTTCGTCAAGAAATGCCTATTTTGATTCAAAAACCCTCAAAATATCTTTGAGGTAAGATACCTTCAACAACGTATAATATGCCATTACTTATTGCTTTTTTATTGTTATTTTAGAGATTTTTCTTTGGGGTACACTCAGGTGTACAATGTTCCAGTACATTTTTCCTCCTACCTACTTATGTTTCCTGCCTGAATAATACGTCATGGTTAGTTCCTGAGAAATTCCGGACGACCATTTATGGATCCTTTCCTGCCAAAGAAATATGCTGATAGCAAAGGCCAGTATATTCCATGTATTTGTATGAATTAACACCAGTCAAATATGATCTGCCATGCTTTAAATATATATTTTTATAATTTTTATGCGTATTAATACCTAATTTAAAATGATATAAATTTCATAAATTATTCTCCTCTGTAAAACTTTTCTGATTTATTAGTGTTATATTTTTTTGTGCGTGTCAATTTGATTGATCAATCAACCATGCGAATGCGTAATTAGTTGGGGTGGGGGTATTTTAAGAATTGAAATTCTGAGATCAGAAACGTTATTTTTTTAATTAGTGTAAATGAATTTATTCTTTCTTTTACGAAAATAAGTACTGGACAACTTATTAAATTTAGTCAATGGTAATCTGATTTTTATTTTAACATCTTATTTTCTAAGAGTTCGTCTCCCAATCTGGGGATTCTTCTTCACTTGGGGCAAATTGTACAGACTGGGTGGCGCTTTGTTAGAAAGGTGAGCCACACTACTAACTCATAACCTAGTGCTCACCGATGAACAGCTGCCGTTGCTGGAACGTTCAACAGTATTATGTATTATACAGGGTGTTATGGAAATCATTTAATATATTGGAATGGGTAACTCCTGATATGAATTCAGATTGAATATAAATAATCATAAATGGCGCTTCACTATAAAAAAAGGTTGATATCGGCCCTCAAAAAAAGAATTTAAGTAACAGCGCGCCACTGCTCATAAATACATGGCCATATAAAAAACAGCAAGAACCGTCAGTTACAGAAAAAAACTTGTTTTGACGTCAGGCGTTGACAAGTTTTTTTACCATATTTCTATGTACCAAGTTCGAAGACCTAATATTTTTGTTACCTTTAAAGAAAGAACTCCTAGTAACACTTAATTTAAAAGAGCTAAAATATTACAACACAAAACCATACAGAAAACTGCTCTTCTTCAAACGAAGTGTAAAATAATAATTTTCAACTAAACGTACTTATTAGCACTGGAAACTTTCTTTTTCACTAAATAGTAGCCAGAAATGCCCAGTGTTATCTGCGCACTTTAAAATGCGCGTACTTATAGCACTGGAAACTTTCTTTTTCACTAAATAATAAAGTTAATATACTGTTACTACACCTAACAGCCAACGAAATGGTTAGTTTTCTTATAAATGGTCAACACTATACGCGCGTACGATATATTTTTGATAATAACGGCACTGGTAAAGAGCTAGACACTGTTTTTTACTAAATAATAAAGAATTATAGATAAAACTTTATGGAAATAGAAAAAATCTTGTCTGGACAACTAACGCTGGGTCACCGACCACGGCTTTCACCAAAGAAAATAAAAGGGTATGATAACTTTCACGAGGCGGTACGTAGAGGAATGGCTGCGACTATGCGAATCTGGTGGCGAATATCTATAATACTTTTTCAACTGCCGCGTAAATTTCAAATATGGAGAATATATCTTTAGTTTGGAAGTTTTTGAACAAATAAGTCAAGTTTACGATGATGTAAGTGAATTATATTTCTAGAGACAAAGGGTTTTATTTTACCGTTCGCAGTCATACCCACTTATTAATCGTACAGTCGTGGTTACAAAAAAGTATCAGTTTCAATGGGTACATTCAGGCCTACTCAGCGGTTTCATGTTGACTCCGCTTTTTGTTAGCGCCACCATTTCTGCCGAATGACATGTTGAGCTGCTGAGAGAACTTAACCTAAGTTTTTGTGGATCGTTTTGTTTGTTTATGGCATTTCGATCACAAAATATCCGATTTAATTTGGATACAATGGATGATAATTTATTGCTGCAAGTTGAAGAAGCTTTACAAGAAGATATTAATTTCAACGTACTATTGGGTGCAGTAGAGCAGCTTATAGAACCTGTGAACATAATTCTCAATCCAAGAGAAGTACCAACTAGGACTGAACATTATTATGAAGAAGTGATTCCTCATTATTCTCCAGATGATTTTTGGTGCCATTTCAGGCTGAGTAGGAGAACCTTGGAGGTATTTTTAATGTCAAATACATACTAAAGTAAAATTCATTTCCATAAAATGATTTATGTGCGTTTATCATTTTTCCGTCTTTATGAAAAACAGGGTTATTGTTGCTTGAATAGTGACTTTTTACGCGGTTGTCCGCTGTGCGTATTTTTATACGAAGTCGGCCGACGGAACAATGATAAACGTACATAAACATTGGGAATATTTTATAGAAATGAATTTTACTTATATGTTTTTAAGTAGAGGTATGGTGTAGAGTTTCACTTGTATGAATAAATCTGACAGTGTACAGAGTGGCTTGTGCAAAATAAAAAAATAATTGAAAAGAAATTCACACATTATCAGTTGTAATCATACACTGGGCCGTCGAGAGCCGGGACAGGTCCCGAGGCAGTAAAGTTTTTCTGGCCCGAGGCCCCTCATCATATAGTTAAAAACTAAGCTATGGTTACAGCATTGAGATCTTACTTTTATGTTTTGCATGTTATGCTGAACATTGTAGGTAAAAATTTTAAGTTTTTGATCAATTACGTGAAAATAAATTACAAATATATCCTTTGTTTGTAGTTACTTTTAGATCAGTTACAAAATAGAAGGCAAGTAATAGAAGAGCATGTTCCTTTTGACAAAAAACTTATTTTCTATCTGGATTTTGGCCAAGCCTGAAAGCTTTGTTGCAGCTGGAGATAGAAATTCAATTCCAATTCAATAGATTCAATTTAGCTCCAGGAACAGGGCATATGGTATGGTTTGAAGTCATACAACAAGTAGCAGATTTAAGATTTGAGAATATTGTTTGGCCTAATGAAAATGATCGTGAAAGAACTGCTAGAACATAACCTATCTAATATGTCAAGTAAGTTTTAATAAGACACTTTTAGGAGAAAAAAGGTTATTTGCAAAAATACAATGAGAACTGAACTGCTCAGATTTCTTATACTATTCTTTTTCTTCAGTATACTCGGCTGGGGTAGCTTATTTTTCATATGGGTGGCAAAAATAGTAGGTATATTGTCACGCCCTGGTTTTAAGGGTGTAACTAGGGGCGTATAGGTACCGGAACCTTAACTAGATTGAAATTAAACGTGATTTTAAAAACAAACTTAAATCATTTATTTACAAAAAATAGGAACATTCAATGACAAACAAAAGACATTTATGTTATTACTCTCGAAAGACAACTTAATTTTTTATTACTTACATTAAATATTTGAAGATCATTTCTTCTACAATCTATCACAATCACCAACGTATCGGACCGAGGATCGTGCACTAGTGTCCTTTACCACTCTTGTCTTTGAGATCGCCCTATTACCTAGTCAACAATTTCCCCCCTTTTTGAGGATTGACTTCAGGTCAGAAACCTCGATAATGCTGACTCGATAATTAGACGTCGTTTTAATAAATTATTTCGAGTGATTATTTGATTTTATAAAGGAACTATAATATTTCATAGTTTGCAATTTTCATGTATATTCAATAAATAAGCTACATCCTGCCAATGTAGAGGGCAATAACTTATGACTAAGTAAAATAGGATTATAATTTACTTATTGAACTTCCAAATATTGATCTATGAATTATTATTGGTTTTTCCACTTGTGACACATCCCCCGGCCCTGTAAAAGCTGGACTCCAGCTTAAACAAGCCTACTGTTAAACCAGTTTAAAATTGAAAAAATGTTTAAATAAAATGTAATTAAATCAAATTGAATATAAAAAAATAATTTCAGCATTTAAAAAAAAATAAAAACTATACATATAAATTCTTGAAAAAAATATACAGGGTGGCCCACCGAAAACAGTCCAGCAAGATACGTAAAAATTAAAAAAAACCTCGGACACGTAAACTTTTGTTTTCAGGGGGACACGTTTCACTAGTAATTTCATCCCTGTAACCTCAACCCCCTAGCGGGGGCGGCTACTGCCCTTATTTTTTCAAATGGGAAGGGGTATGTTGTAATGCATCTTTTTAAAGGGCAAAAGTCCGCGAAATTCCCGTTACATCAGACATTTTTCTGGCCCTTAATGTTGGATTCATACTAACTTGACCCAGAACAGCTACTTCTACTGCTTCATGTCTCACCGGATTTTCAATAATCCTTCTTTTATTTGCCACTGAACCAGTTTGCCGGAATTTTGCCACTAATTCTAGGATATAACCATGATGTACGTGTCTGTCTGGATGTCTATCATTAAACAAAGTTGCCGTTACTCTTGCACATTGATTGTTTATAAAAAACAATTCAATAATTTCCACTCTATCCTCAATAGAATAAGCCATTTTTTATGTCACGATCAATCAAAAGAAAATAATAGCGCAGATATAACGTGATCAACCACTTTACTGAAGATAAAGTTGAAGTGACTGATACTTATTACTTTAAAAACATTTTTTTTACGCACAAACCTGTTTACTTGATAAGAGGTTCAGTGAAATGTTTGAAATTCCGTTGCTCGGCGGCGCGTAGCTCAAATTTAAAAAACGAAGCGCCATTTTAAAGAGAATTTAATGCCCTTTAAAAAGATGTATCACAACATACCCCTTCCCATTTGAAAAAATAAGGGCAGTTGCCGCCCCCGCTACGGGGTTGAGGTTACAGGGATGAAATTAATAGTGAACCGTGTCCCCCTGAAAACAAAAGTTTATGGGTCCGAGGGGTTTTTTAAATTTTTACGTACAAAGTCGTAAACCTTGCTGGACTGTTTTCGGTGGGCCACCGTGTATAACGGTGCATAACAATTCACCAAAACAATAACAACCTGTGTCTCAGAGTAGGGAATTTGTGTGCGCGCGAAATATGGACACTATCCCTGAATAGTATCCAAACCACACCAGATATGGATCCAAAAATAAATCCCCCTACTCCCTACCAAATCCCCCACTCCCTACCAAATCCCCCCACTCCCTACCAAATCCCCCCACTCCCTACCAAATTTTGCCACTCCCTACCAAATCCCCCTACTCCCTACCAAATCCCCTACTCCCTACCAAATCCTACCATTCTAGCAAATCCAGCTCCAAAGGAGCTTCCAAATGAGCTTCCAAAGCAATTCCCAATCCACCCACTACCTACCAAATCCCCCCACCCCCTACCAAATCCCCCACCCCTACTAAATCCCCCCACTCCCTACCAAATCCCCCCACTCCCTACCAAATCCCCCCACTCCGTACCAAATCCCCCCACTCCCTACCAAATCCACCCACTCTTCACACTACCTTATATAAATTCCTTAAAGCTATAATAAAACAAAATTCACAACAATGTCTGTAGCAGTCCCTATTGATTATTCATGGGAAGAACATTGCGAAAGCTATAATCCACAAGAATATATAAAAAATAATTTAATTTTACGAAAACCTCCCAATCTATCTAAGAATGCTAAAAAGTTTCGAACTGAACAGAGAAAGAAAGTTCAAGAATTGGAAGCAGAAAATTATGTCTTGCCCAACAGCAAAAAAAGATTTAGTTAAATAGATTCTGTATTATTTATATCTAGGTGGCAGTCATGAAAAAAAACGTCACATTTGTAAAAAATCATCATCATAATAAAAAATGTATATTATATTTTCTGTTTTATTTTCCACATTTGCCAAACCCGTATATAACAATTGATTTTTACATAAAAATTATATTGTGATAGTATTTGTTAAAACTGTTAATAGAAAACTAAGCTGTCTTCTTTAAAACGACATTAATTTAAAAATTATAGACAGCAGGTACGGGTATCGCTGGCGATAGTAAACGATCATTAAATTTAAATTACCTTTGAATAATTTCCTGAAGTACTGTATTCATTTTATATGGGTACAATTATGGAGCAATGAGTAATTATTATTTGTAGGGGATTCTTGCTATGAATTGAGTAAAAGATGTGCTTAGGAAATTAACCTGCATTATAAAAATGATCAGATAGATGTGCCTAGTTGCTAGTTTTACATTTTTGCAATCTTTTCTATGCGGGCTATTTTTAAAAAAATTGCAATAAATTACTTAAGCGGGACTGTCGTAACTAGAAAATTATAATTAGATATAGAAATTTCCCTAAAAAATCACTTGTTATTCAAATGATATACCTGATGGCTTTTTGTACAGACCTTTTACAGACACCCTGTGTAATACAATAGTTAGGACTTACAGCTTTATAATGAATTTTAAGTTTGAAAACACTACAATTTTCCACAATAAATCTAAGTCACTTTAGCATTAGCACGTTGCAAGGGTTTTCTCACATTTAAACCGTATTTTAAAATCAATTTAGGAAACTACGTTCTTTACACGGTTTTATAATATATCGGCTCGTAACAGAACTTCACGCTAGACGAAAAGTACTTTATGAATGCATGTGAATCCGACGACGGCGAAAGCCGGTGAAAGAAATGTGGTCGCATCGAACCAGTTAAGAAATAATTATAGCCCAGATTTAGACAGGTTGTTGCGAGAAAAGAATATAATTATGCTTGAATATTTAAATTGGTAGACAGAATAATAATAAAAGTGTTACCGTTATTTTATTTCACAGAATAAGGAATTTAATATTAATAATTACTAATTATAAGGAATGACACAAAAGAGTGGAAATAAGGAAATCTCTTCCTGCACGATCAGAAATATACTGCTGTCACAACTAATTTTAGTAAGCCGAAAAACCGTTTTTACACTAAATCTAAACGTTTTAACTCTAATTTACTCTAATAAATTAACTCTTTCCTCTAATTTGAGGTTGCCAATAACAACAAATTTGTCGAAACAGTAAATTTTTATGAACTATATGAGATTTATAAAAATAAAATTTTAAAACATGACAGTAGTAGAGTAGTTGTACGAACATTAGACCGGTTTTGCGGGTCCAACTCATAACTTGTCCTTGACCTTGAGTAACTTTTAATAGTAGAAGTAGTACTATGAGGAGCTGATTTCCCCCACCCTCCCCACGCATAACTTGCCCTTCACCTTTAATATTTAAGGGAAGAAAGCTTGTGATTTTAGAGAAGCACTATGAAGAAGGTTACATTTAACGAAAATATGAATAAAATCCATATATTGGTTGCATGGCAGTTTGCGTACAAAAAATCACGTGAGAGTGATTATGAGCAGTATGTATTGGATCGCTACCGCTTTCAAAATAGACCTCAATATGCTGAGAACCTCCTAAAGGATGTTTTGGATGAAAATTATAGGAAGAAAATATACAATGAACGTTTTAAATAATTTTTGTTTTATTACAACCAATTCAAGCTCATATCCTCCCACCTCGCCCATGTGGGCTTGACTTGAGTGGGGGAATATCTATAAATTTATATGCATACGGTTTCTAAAACATTATTTGCTAGAAATATGATTCAAAAACGAAAGCTGGTTGGTGGCAGAAAATCGGTGAAAAAACTTAAACAAGAAGACAGAAGCAGATGCCCTGTTTGTTTACATTCCATGAGAAGAGAAGAAATTTGCACACCCAATTCGTGCACACACAAATTTTGTATAAAATGTTTAACAGAGTGGTCGAAAACCAACGCACATTGTCCTCTTTGCAGAAGATTCTATTTTTCAATTGTTTTAAAAGAGACTAATGAAAATATTCTTGTGAAGAAAAATGACAGTACTGACCAAGCTCTAGTGATATTGTTGTACATAAGTGACATGAATTTAATATAGATATATCAGAAGTAAATAAAACCATGTTGTTAAATATAAAGTTTTTTATTTTATTATATTACATCTTTTTTTAATATCCAAGAATTGTGTGATTTGTCCATTCCCAGCCATTTAACTTTTCTTCTTAGCACCTTTTCCACGAGATACACGTTTGAATGTTTGACTTTCTGCAGCTCCGGTTCATAAAAACTACCTAAAATTAGTTCATTTTTGTCATCTGTCAGCAGACATGTTCTTGGGTTGGTTAATTTAATTTCTTTAATTTGAAAATTTTCATTTGACCAGTTTGGTGTATATCCCTTTTGAAAAGCCTCTCTGAATTTATTTATTTATTTATTTATTTTTATTTATCACAGTCAAGTCCCAGCAACCACAAGAAGGTTTATATGGGACGCTCTTATTTGCTAACTTATATTGTTCTACATACTTATATAATAAATATATTGTCATACTACAGGATCATGGACAATACATATACAATCACACCTCGTTCATGTGCCTAATACTTAATTTTTTACAATGTAAGTTTGGTTTTATACAATAAAATTACACAAGACATTTATTGTTTTTATTTTTCCTTATAACAAACCTTATAGTCACCGTCTACTTCTTATAAAATTCTTTAAAGTTGCCTTGAAGCGATTAAGACCCAAGGACCTGAACTCATGCGGTAAACCATTATACAACCTCATGCCATGGCCATAGACAGAGCCCTCACCCAACCTTGTTCTTGTGCTTGGTAAGTTAATATTATTTCTATTTCTTGTAAAATGCTGATGAATATCAACTCTGAAATTTACCTGAATATTTGAGTGCCTGGTGTTATTAATAATTTGATGAACGAAAATCACGTTTTGTAAATAATTTATATCTTTAATTGAAAGAATGTTAAAATTCTTATACAGTAATACAGTTGGATATAATCTATCTAGAGCGTATAGATTCTTTATCGCTTTATTTTGTAAAATCTCTAATGGTCTCAAGGCACTATCACAAGCCGAACCCCAGATTATATTTAGATACTGGATGTGTGAGTGAACCATCGAGAAATACAATGATCTTAAAAAAATTTTTGGAACACAGTAACTGAGCCTTTTTAGAGCACCAGTTGGAGCTGCTATTTTTTTGGCGACTCTCTCGATATGATCCCTCCACGTAAGAGCTCGGTCTATCTCCAGGCCTAAAAATTTCACTTTTTCTGTCATCTTTAATATTCCATTGGACATTCTCATATCACCCACATCATCATTTATCCTTCTACCCATCCATAAAAGACAAGACTTATTCATATTAAGAGTTAACTTATGTTGTTTCATCCAGCCTTCAATCAACAATAAATCTGATTGGATGCTGTGACGCATGTCCATGACTGTTCCCCCAGTATAAGAAATCATTGTATCATCTGCATATAGTCTCAACTTTCCTTTCAGTTGCAAGTTTGTTAAAGAATTAACATATATTAAAAACAGAGTCGGTCCTAAAACGGAACCTTGTGGTACTCCACATGTAATGTTTTTAAATTGACTAGTAGCATTATTCAAACAGACCTTTTGATACCGATGGCTCAAATAGTTACTGAACCAGTCATAGACTACATCACAGACACCCATGATTCTTAGTTTACATAACAGTATCGCAAAATCCACAGTATCAAAGGCTTTACAAAGATCAAGCGACACAAGTGCACAACGACGACCCCCATCCATGACCATTTGAACCTCGGACACAAGATCAACAGCCGCACAACCAGTGTCGCTCAGTCTTCTGAAGCCGTATTGCCACCTTGATAAATAACTAACAGAGTCCAAATATAAAAGCAGTTGACCATTCACTACTCTCTCAAATACTTTAGAAAGACAAGGCAATACCGATACTGGCCCGTAATTAGAAGGTGATTCGCTATCACCATCCTTGAACAGAGGTTTAATTACAGCTTTTTTAATACCACTGGGTACTTCACCCGTTCTAAGAGATTGGTTTATCACTCTGGTAAGCACAGGAACCAACGCGATCTTGCAGTCGCGTACTGTCTTTACATCAATACTGTCCCAACCTGCAGCCTTCCATACTTCAAAGCTAGCCAGAATCTCCTCAACCTCCCGTATTTCCACCATTGCAAAACTCATTCTAGTGTCTGATGTTCGTTCATTGTTGATGTCTAGTGGTGTCATTGGTATACCATTACTAAGATCTTTTCCCACTGAAGTGAAATATTCATTGAAAGCTTCACATATTTGTTTTGGGTCACTTAATGTACTTCCAGACCATTTCAACGTTTTAACTGACTCATCATGGGTGATTTGTTTATTTCTGATTATTGAGTTTATCAATTTCCATGCACACTTTGGGTTCTCACCTATCTGCCCAAATCTTGCACTGTAGAATGTACTTTTGGCCAACTTAATCTTCCTTCTCACCGCCTGCACAGCACTCCTATATCTATCCCTCAGAAAGTCATTCTCCGGTTCCCTTTTCAGATTCCTGTAGTAATAATCCCTAGTTTTTAATGACTGAAAGACATCAGAGTTAAACCACGGCCTTGAGTTAGGTCTGAATCTGTCTCTTACTGTGACGAGGGAAGTGTTATCCTGAAAGCACGCCACAAGTTTATCATAATTATCAGACACCCTGACTCCCTCGTCAAATGCAAGATACAGTGACCACAAATCTCTCCTAACAGCCGCACAGTCCACAACTTTTTTGTTGTAGTATCTAGGTTTGTCAGGATTCTTATTCAGTGGCAAATGAAGTATTTGTATCTCATGGTCACTAATAGAGTTTCCTATGATAGATAGACTTGTGAAGTTATCGACATTAGTAATGACATGATCTATCAGAGTTCTAGAGTCTCCGGCTACACGAGTCGGCTCCAGCACATTATATAAGTGAAAACCATTTGACTGGCACATGGTTGAAAAACCCCTTGCTTCCCTACTATCAGCAATAATATTAATATTTGTATCTCCAATCACCCAAGTCCTTCCACGAGCCATACCTGACAGTTCACCATCGAGAAAATTTAAACAGGAATCATAACTGCCTGGAGGGCTATAAATGGCCGCAATAAGCCCTCGGATCTCAATCGACACAAAAGATAAATTATTTTCTGTGACTATTTTGGTTGTCTTAAACTGAATACCACATTTAACAAATAAGGCTGCTCCACCTCCCCTAGTATCTCTGCATGAATACACCGCCGTATAGCCAGGTATATTATAATAAAGTACTTCATCTTTGTTTATCCAAGTTTCACTCACCACGAGCACGTCAACCTGATGATGTATTTTTTTAATCAATAATTCTATTTCATCTAATTTATTCTTTAGAGACCTTGCATTCAAGTATAAGATACTGAAGTTGTGATCTACTGGGTGAATTTTAGCATTATACAACCCAATATCACAATAAGTTTTTATTTTTGCTGCCATTTTAATGCAGATTTTGCACTTGAGTACAACTTCCCTATCCTATTCTATCTTACTATTTCAGAAGATCATCCAACTGCATAGGACTTACAATTCTAATTGCTCTTGAATTATCATCCTTCCTACAGTACACCTGACCATACATATTTATAATTTTTATCTCTTAGCTTTCTCGCCCTATTATACAAAATTCTAACATCCTTAGATAAATCTTCATTTATGTATATTATTCTTGACTCACCGTCAATTCCACACTCCAAAGTAGTCAAATTTCTCTTTTTTTTTCGATTTTCTAAAACAGCCTGGCGCACTCTAGTATCACGAAAAGTGACAAGAAGTGGCTTCGAAGGATTATCAGTCGGAAGACATTTCACTTTGTAATCATCCTCACCACATGTTATATCCAGTTTATTGAAAATGTTTGCAACCTCCCTTTGGCTGCCATTTCCACCATTTGTTCCAAATATCAAAAAATTTTGGTTTTTTTCACCATCATAATTTGGAGTTTTCAACTGGAGGGCAAGAACATCCTTCTGTAGTTGTTCAATTGTGGTTTTCATGTGTTCACTTTCCTTCTTTAACTTTTTATTTTCATTTGTTATGATCTCTAAATTCTTTTGAACTTCATCCAAGGAACTGCTGTGAAAGTTCATAGAGTCCTCCATATCTCGGAATTTTCTGTTTATGACCAAAAGATCCTCCTTCATAGTTGGATTCTCCTTAGCCAATATTGCATTGACATCTATTTCAAGTGCCTTGTCACCTGGTTTTTCTGCCGTTCTAGAAGTGCCAAGCGATTTTTTCATCACACTGGTTTGGTTTTTCCTGTTTTTTGTTCATTTCCCATCAGCATCATCGCCAGCAGACTCATAATCACTCTCACTTGTAGAAATTGTAGCTATGGCTTCATCCTTTTCTTTGCATCCCTTGCAAAACCATTTTTACTAACTCTAACATGTTTAAATTTCTAACTCTAACATGTTTAAATTTTGATTTTCTGGGGTCAAGTGTTTTTATATTATTATAAGTTGATTTTAGAACATCTTTTTCATTTTCTTCATTTATATCTATAGGTTTTAATCCTGTTGTTCTATGTTTAGTCGTATTATACTTAAAAACAATATTATTTAGGATATCTAACCATTTGTAATTTTCTTGCAAGCTAAATTGTTTCCACATGAGAGTTTTTAAAGTTCTGTTGACCCTTTCAACAATACTTGCTTTGACTGTGGAAATGTACTGTAGTGATTGGTGTTATATTTCTCCATTAATTTATTAAAGTTTTTGTTGAAAAATTCTCTTCCTTGATCTGTATGTATGTTAGTTGGAGGAGTTTTCGCAAGCTTTAAAATTTTTTCCATAGCTAAAGTTACTTAGTCAGCAGTTTTTCTTTTAACAGGTTGAACCCAAACATATTTGGAAAAAGTGTTTATAACAACTAAAATATATTTATATCCTTTATTTAGTTTTGCATAAGGTATCATTTCCACCAAATCTGCTTGCCATAAGTGGTTTAAATTTTTAATAATAACCCGTCGTCGTCTAAAATTTTTTCTAGCAGGTTTATGTAACTCGTTGACTAGATCTTCCTTGATGTTGGTTTGTTTACTCATGACTTCTAAATGTTTAGTTTGTTACTTCTACAGGACACTTTATTAACAATTCGCCATAAAAATCTTCTAAATGACTACCTTCAGGACGATGAAAAGAAAGAACATCCCCTTTTTTTAACCGAATACCTACAGGGTCGGTGATCTTTTTTCCATTAATTTTTAAGAAAACATATTTTTTTGGATACTCTGCCCCAATTATTGTAGCAGATTCCATAGGAAAAATATATTTAATTCTTTTGTCTTGTAATAAATGGTAAACTCTATCGGACAGAGAGTAGATTCCCATAAAAGGTAATACCAAATTATAACAAAGTTTAACTGCACTAAGATCAACAAGTTTTATAATGTTATGTTCTTTATTATCCTTGCCAAAGATGTGGGATCCAAACTTGTCAATAGACATGGTTGCTGTCAGCGGTAGAATAAGGAATAAACATGTGTGAATTAGTATTTATTTAATTATTTTTGCTTCTCTTAGTTCTTCTAAAATCGATATTATTTCATTTTGATGACCAGTATGTTAAGCCATTTGTGATGCTGTCAATAATTTTAATCTATCAATTATCTCATTTATATCGTCATAATATACATAATCAAATTTCTTTTTTGATAAATTTAACATAGCTCCCTTTCCACTTTTTGTAGACAGATTTCTTGTAGAACGCGGTCTTTGTGGAGGTAACAAACGTGAAGTACTTGGTAGTATTTTACGATAACCTGTCTCTGTTGTGCTTCCGCGCTTTAATATACCTTTTTGTAATAAGTAAGGTTTAATTATTGTCAAGTATTTAATGTCGGTCGAACCTTGAATTTGACTATCAGGATCAAAATTTCGTCTATATGCATTTGTCCTTTTCAAAACATCCATATAATTTTCCATATCATTTGATGTATAACCAGCAGGTTCTTTTTTAAAAAGAAGCTCATACAATCCAGGTGTTCCCTCATACCTAACTCCTTCAACTTTAAAATCTTTTCCTATGAAATCCACCACAGAATTAGCAATCTTGTATTTGTCTGCATCAACATCATGACTAAACCCATATTTGTTATCAAATTTGCCTTCCGTGTCTTTTATTAGCCCATCCACGAAAGGTCTTAGAAGTGAATGACATGCTTCCAAATATTCTTCATAAGCAGGTGTTCTTGGTAATTCTAAAACATCTTGTCGCAACTCACCTATAGTTGGTTCAATTGTTGTTTCAGGGCTTGATTCTCCTGACTGTTGCAAATCTTCAAAAAATACTTCTTCATCTCCTAAAATTGAGGGCATGTGCGTTGGAAGATATTTACTATATGCATTTGATTTCCTTTGATTGACCTCTGGTGTAGGAAATTGAAATTTTGGGGTCGAAACTAATTGTGGTGAATATATTTCTTTTTTAATGAACGGTTCTTTTTTACTTGTATGAATTAACTCATGCAAAGGTTGAGTTATTGGTTTAAATTCTTTTTCCATACGAATTTCTTTATCAGATAAATCTGATTTTAAAGCTTTATACTTTTGTCTAACGACTTTTCTAGATTTTACCAACTCTTTCGCTGTTTTTTCGTCCATCTTTACAAAAGGTAGGTTGAATACTAGAAAATTATGGTTTTTTCAGAGAGTTATATAGTGGAAATAAAATTATCAAATCCTTTTCTGTAGCGACCAACATTTAATTCACAGTCTTTATCAATAACGACAAAGTCATATTTATGTTTCCAACACATTGAACGCAAGTTTTTAAACTCTTGAAAGCTCATGTCACCATTTACATGATCATCATATATATGTTTCAAGTTTGTAGCATCCTGTTGAAAAATTACCAAGAGGTTGGCATTATCACGTATAAGTTGTTTAGGGATTGATGAATATGTGACACAAATAAAAACAATCTGTATTTTTATGACGTCCAAAACAAAAATAATCCCTCATAAGGCTTTGATCAGTGCATACTATATCATCAAATATAATCAGTGAGTTTGGTTTTATTTCAGTGGGTGAAACAATATCCTCAGCGTTCGATGATTCAAAATAACCAATAAACTTAAGTGGAGCAAAAAGCCTTTTTAGATATTCATATTTTGATTGATATAAGGATTTTGAGTACACATATATATTTTCAAATCTTAATCCATTAGCGTGTGTTATAAGAGAAATCATAACATTTGTCTTCCCACAGCCCGATGGTCCTACTATTAAACATCTTTTACAGTTTCCACCAAATAATTGCCCATGTTTTCGATAATTATCATGATATAAATCAAAATTTTTTATCGGTAAAGAAAAATCTTGTTTTTTAATCTTCATTGTTTGAACATCACTATTTAAGTAAGGTTATTTGCGTTTTCGAATCATTTATATATAATGATTAGACATAATAATGTCATTCACTGCGTGGAAGGACAGAGAAAATGTAGTGGTTTATTAAATACTCTTATTAATAAATTACCAGTAGAGCTCCATATTCCTTCTTATAACTTTTGCGGACCTGGTACAAAGTTAAACAAAAGGCTTGCCCGAGGTGATAAGGGAATTAATTTATTAGACGAATCTTGCAAAGAGCACGATATAGCATATTCGGAATATTCCGATTTAATAAACAGAAACGAGGCAGATAAAGTATTAGCTAAAAAGGCATTTAATAGATTTAAAGCTTCAAATTCAAATCTAGGCGAAAAACTGTCATCCTTGGCTGTGGCCGGAATCATGAAAGCAAAAACAAAACTCGGTATAGGAATAAAAAAAAGAAGTCATAAACGCAAGAAAGGAGGTCAAATATCCTTTAACCAAGGTGTAAGAAAAGCACGTAAAGAGCTCGTTGGAAAAAAATTTGCTAATATAAGGAACGCTGCCAGCACAGCTTTATCATCCATTAAAAAATTAAAAATAAAAGAACCTAAACAAAGAATTATTCCAATTCCAAAAACTGGTGGAATTTTACCTTTAATACCTATTTTTGCTGGTTTATCTGCTCTAGGAGCCCTAAGCGGGGGCGCTGCTGGCATTGCCCAGGCAGTAAATTCCGCCAAAAATGCACAAAAGAAGTTAGAAGAACAAACAAGACACAACAAAGAAATGGAAAAAATATCAATTGGAAAAGGTCTTTATTTAAAACCATATAAGAAAGGGTGTGGTCTATATTTAAAACCATATTCAAAAAACTGTTAAATTTGCTACCTCGTCAACCTTTGACAAATATAGATTTATTAAAGTATGCGAAAATATTAAAGTTGCCACATTTTAGAGGTGTCTTTATGAGAAATAAGTTACCCAAAAAAATAAAAAAATATGAAACAGGTACCATTAGTTTAGATAATAATTTGTGGGAAGGCACTCACTGGACAGCGTATGTTAAAAATAATAATAACATAATTTACTTTGATAGTTTTGGAAATTTACGACCACCAAATGAAGTTATAACTTATTTCTATAGCGACGGTAGCAAAAACAGTATTAAATATAATTATGATAAATATCAATCTTTTAATACCTCAACTTGTGGACAGTTATGCTTACAGTTTATTTATAATAATACGTAATTGTGTTTCCATTTTATTCTTATTACGACCATCATGTCGTTTACTATAGCTCTTTCCGCAAATTCAGCTATACTTCAAGCAGACTTTCATCCACCCATTTACTTAGATCCTAACACTTCCTATGTCGTCGGACTTACCAACTTTGAAACTTTCAATGCAATACCAAATATTGATAAAAGTAATAATAAAGTATATTTTGGAAAAAATAATGAATTTTTAACAATTCCTACGGGAAGTTATGAAATGGACGATGTTAATAAATATTTACAGGCTGAATTCCAAAAAAGAAATATTTCATTTCACCTCTATGCAAATAACAACACATTAAAATCAACAATAAAGTCTACTACAGATATTATTTTTAAAGATGGTACAATAGGAAAGCTTTTGGGTTTTAATAATGGGATTATATCTGGTGATGGAGTTCCAAGAACATCGGAAAATCCAGCAGAGATTATAAAAGTTAATTCTTTATGCATAGACTGCAGTATCGCAGAAGGTTCCTATCTGAACGGAAAGCCAGTACACATTATTCATCAGTTTTTCCCTAATGTTAGCCCTGGATTTAAAATAATAGAAAGTCCCCAAAATATTATTTATTTTCCTGTTACAGTAAAAGTAATAGATAAAATAACAGTAAAGGTAATTGACCAAGATTTAAATCTTGTTGATTTTCGAAACGAAACTGTAACTATAAGGTTGCATATAAAAGAAGTATAATGGTTATCCTTTATAATAGAAAAACCTTCAATTTACCCACAAAAATTAATAAAAACTATAAGAAGACTAAACATCGTAAACCAAAGATTAGTAGAAGGAGAAACACACAAGGGACAACACCTGAAAATATAAGCTTTTTGAAATCTCTAGGTTTAAAGGTTTTAGTATAATGGACGTCCTTAATGTAACAGAAGGTCTTTTCATAGATAATTCAATTGTGCATTCCGAAGTTCATGGTTATGAACCATACCTACCTACTAAATTGGGACATAATGATGAAATTATAATACCTGTTCATGAAGTAGAGAAGTATACTCTTCCTTCCGAAAGCTTTCTTTACATAGAGGGTAAACTAACAAAAGATAATAATGCTGTCTCAAATACATTAAAATTGATAAACAATGGGATTGCATTCCTTTTTAAAGAAATGCGTTATCAACTAAACGGTGTTACAATAGATTCAGTTAGAGATGTTGGGTTAACTTCGACAATAAAGGGATATTTGTCATATAATAAAAATGAATGCAATAAACTTAAAAACGCAGGTTGGTTTCCTATGGAATCTTCACAAGTTGTTGATCCAACAACAGGATTATTCAATGTTTGCATTCCCCTTAAATTCTTAATGGGGTTTTTTGAAGACTACAAAAAAATTATTTTAAATGCCAAACAAGAACTTATTTTAGTACGAGATAATTCAGACAAAAATGCAACAATTAATACTGCAGACGAAAATCCAAAAATTGAGCTTACAAAGCTAACTTGGAATATACCTCACATTTCAGTAGCTATTCCTCAAGAATTGGCATTATCTAAAATAATTAATAAGAATACTGATATAACAATTGCTTTCCGGAGCTGGGAACTGATTGAATACCCGGAATTATTGAAAACCAATCGTCATAACTGGCCTGTCAAAACATCTACGAAAGTTAATACCCCACGTCATGTAGCAATTGCTTTTCAAAAAGACTTAAGGGATAAATCAACAACTGATATGTCTCTATTTTCCAACGTTAAATTACGAAACATCAAAGTATTTTTAAACTCTGAGAGATATCCCTAGAACGATCTATTTTTAGACTTTGCTAAAAATAAATTTGCTTCATTATATGAAATGTTTTCACAATTTCAAAAATCTTACTATGGATTAACACCTGAGCCCATTTTTTCTCCAAAGGAATTTAATACTTATGCTCCTGTCGTATATATCGATTGTTCACATCAGAAAGAAACAATTGAATCCGGGCCTATTGTTATGAGAGTTGAGTTTGAATTACATGATGATCTTAAAGACAAAATATCTGCCTATTGTCTTATTATGCATGACAAAGTATTTAGCTACAATCCATTAACCAAAAATGTTAGACAACTTTAACGCGCATGTCTGACTATATAAAATCAATGCTCTACTATTCTTTCGTAACATTATGGGTGAAGATCTAGAACTTCAAGTGTCCTACTTTTTAAAAGAATTGAAAAAATTAAAACAACAACTACTAGAATATTCTGTCAAGAAATCTATGATTAAACAATTCTCGCTTATTAAATTATGAGGTTATTATTGCCAAGATGTCATCAAGTTCGGATAGTGGTTATTCCAGTGACGACGAGCAGGCAGTTGCACCAAATGCACAACATAGGAGTGTACGCAGTCTGCGTAGGTTGAGACCTAGATATTGCATCGTGCAATCCTACGTAAAATGTTGGTCGTTCAGCTTGTGTATGCACTGCTATTGTCTTATTATGCATGACAGAGTATTTAGCTACACTCCATTATCCAAAAATGTTAGACAACTTTAAAGCGCATGTCTGACTATATAAAATCAATGCTCTACTATTCTTCTCTCTCATTATGGGTGAAGGACTGGAACTTCGAGTATCCTACTTTTTAGAAGAGCTGAAAAAATTAAAACAACAACTACAAGAATATTCTGACAAGAAATCTATGATTAAACAATTTTCGCTTATTAAATTATGAGGTTACTAATTGTTGATGTGCAAGGATTTAATATAGAAAATAAGAAGTTTATTCCCAAAGAACTAGCTGCCTATGATGGAAGCAAGACTTGCCACTATGTTTTTAAAGCACCATTTGATCTAAACTACCTACCACCTGACTTACACAAACTAGCTGTATGGTTAATGAAAAATCATCACTGTATCCCATGGAATGAGGGATATACACCAATTCACAAGTTTTCTGTTATAATCAAGAATTTAACAGAGAAAGTAGGTCAAGTTTATGTGAAAGGGAGAGAGAAATCCGAATACATTCGAAAATATTCATTAAAACCAGTCATAGAACTTGATGAAAATCCAAAATTACAAGAAGAAGAAGCTCATTGTTTTTATCATTCTAAATCACCATGTATATGCGCACTTACTAATGTATACAATTTATATAACAATTATTTAATGATTGAATAAAACACATAAATGAAATAAAGTTTTTTATTTGTTATAAATTAGGTTTCAAATATTTCTTGAATAATTTCAGGTGACAAAAATTTCTTTACTTCATCCAAATGCTCCTCAAATCCCATTTCCTTCATAGAGCGAAGAAAAGTTCTTATATCAGAAGTATGTAAATATATGTTACAGGCTTCTGCAGCTTTTTCATACTTTCTTGCCAATTCCATACATTCCTCATACGTATAGAATCTTTCGAATCCATACTCGGCTTCATGCTCAGCATCAAATTCTAAATTACTAAAGTGTTGCGATAGATTCTCTATAGCACTTGTTAGGTTATATGCTACTCGTTGAGATGTATATGCTAACCACATCTTGTATGAGTATATGAGACTTAAAGTAAGTTCAGAGCTTTAAATATTAATTTATGAGGTGGGGGGAATAAAAAGAAAAATATATTTATAAATTTTTATTTTCAATACAACTTTTTACAAATTCATTACATGCAAATATTTCTACATCCTCCACAACGCAATCTGAGTAAAAGTTTAATAATTCTAAAACACAGCAAACATTTAAACTATTTTCCATAGGTGAAATAACATCATATACATTTTTTAACAAATCGCTATTTTTCATAGAGATTCCACTAACTAAAATATAATATTTGGAAAATTCCTGGTTTTTTAAGATATCAAAACGATATTTGATTAAATTTGTCAAGTTCACTAATTCATTTATGGTATCACCAGCTAGGAAAACTTCATTACCGCTATCTTGTGTAATCTTAATTATTCTTGCATCACCAATAAACACAAAGTGAATCTCATAACCATTTCCCTTCATGGGTTGCCACCCGGTGTTGTTGGAATAAATAAAGCTCAACATAATTCCTTGATTATTTAGGAAGGAAATCCATTGATCTTCATTAAAAATCACATTTTGATTGTATTTGTATCCACAGAGTTTAACAACAGGAATATATTTTCTCTCTAAGGAAAATCCAATGCTGACCCATTTGGATTTGGATTTGTTGATGTAGTAGATGGATTCATTGATGAGAGCTGCATTGCGCTTCTTACTAAACTCTTGTTGGTTTCCTGTTGATTGATACATTTTCAGATGTTTGCTTGAAATAATGAGAGTAGAACTGTGGGTGACTGCTTAAATAAGCAAGCGTGGTAGTGGTGATAGTAAGCGTGGTAGTGGGGATAGTAAGAGTGGTGGGAGGATTTAAACACTGATCTTATAGATTTAAACATCATTTAGCGACTAACCATGAATGAGTGTAAGACAGAACTTTTTATCGACATTCAAGGATATAACTGTTCCTTTGGATACATTCCAAAAGAATTAGCGATTTATGATGGGATTCGTTGCTCAAATTATCTGTTTAAATCGCCATTTCAAAAAAATATGTTATCTGCTCCTGATATGAAACTGGTTAAATGGGCCGAAGAGTATCATGGACTAAAATGGGAATTTGGAAATATAGAACTTAATGAAATTGATAATATTTTAAAGCATGTGTTAGAAGTTTACCAATCGCCCAAAATTTACGTGAAAGGGAATGAAAAAATAAACTACTTAAAAAGTTTTTGGATGAAGATTTCATATACGCTATTGCCATTGGTCAAGAACCAAAATTAAGTAGATTTAAGAAAATTCCAGAATGTTATTTTCACAAAAATGTGAATCCATGGCATTGTGCATTAGCAAACGTAAAATTGTTATATAATTATAGACATTGTTATGAATAAAACCCTTTTTTTATTGACTCCAGAATTTTATTTATAATACAAATATACTTTGAATAATATATATCCCATAGTACATATAAACACTACTAACAATATACTTAATAATACTACACACACATTTGAATTACATTCTTCTATACAAGATTTTCTATACAACTGATTCCATTCCTGTGTCACTATTGAAGTTTTATTGAAATAATATAATCTTAACTTATACTGTACAATGGTAGAATCATTTATAATATTATCATCTATTTTGTAGGTAAATAAACCATTATTTATATTCATTCTTTTCCATGTTGAAGGCCAACTGTCATTATTTACATTATTAACAGAGACAAATAAATGCTTCTCGAACATTAGGATCAACTTGTATGAACAAAGTATTGTTAACGAATGCTGATAGAAATAGAACTCCTACTGGTAGCGGAGCCATTTTCAAAATAAAATATTTTTCCAGGGTTCTTATGTTTTATATTCATCATGGACTAAATCTTTTAGAATATCAATTACATTATTAACCTGGTCATCATCAGTCTTGGATTTCTCTTCCAAAATACTTATATGCTTGTGTCCCCAAGCTAAAGTTCTAAACGAATCTGGAATTATATAGCGTTTATCATCTTTTGGAGACAAAGCAACCTTATTTTTTAATTGTGTAAACATGTCATGTAAAATTGAATGAAAAATATTCATTTTTCTAAATTTGATCTCAGAATTTTCAACTACATCTTTATAATCTTGTTTAGTAATGGAATTTTCTATAACATATTTTTTAACTCCTTTCGCCTTTTTTTCAGATTTATCTTCTAAATTTACACAGTAGGCTTTAGCTCCCGTCCCATAAAAACTTAAAATTGGTTTACCCGCAAACTCATCTTTCATTCGCCCTAATACAGAATTGTTCCTAGTTATATTATGTATATTATTTTCAATATAATTAGAAGTATCAAACTTATCTAAATTGTCTTGCATATCTTTATAAAAATTTTCCGTTTTTACGTTTAAAATTAAACTATCTGTATCCGTATATAACAAAATTGCTTCGTCTCCATACTTGCTTTTAATATAATCATAATAAAAATTATATAAAACGGTTTTTGATAATTCCAAGACTGTGAAACCAACATAAACCGGTTTGTTGTAAGTTATCTTTACTCTCTCCATTTGTATTGCGACAAAGTTTTCATTAAAAACTAACCGATCTTTAAAATTGGGTTTAGCAATCAATGTCTGCGCTCCTTGCTTTTTACCAATGTTCTCCCAGTGTGTGATTAATCTAATATCAACTCGTTTGTCAATGTTTTCTAAAGATTTACCATAAATGGCATTATTAAATAATTTATAAGTATCCTTTTCCAACTTATTTTTAGATTTGTTCCTCATTTCGGTATTTAAATGGATGTATGGTTTAAGAAATGCAGCTTGTTTAAATTTAATAACCCTATGAATTTTAGTTAGTTTTAATCCGTTTTTAAGCACCTGTTTAAGATTACGATAATGAATAACATATTTTTCTTTATGGTTTAAATTGCATATTAATTTCTTTTGTTTTGAACCTGGGGCACAAATATTTTCAGCCAAAAAGGGTAGTTCATTGTATTCTTGATGTAAACGTTGTGGATACTTTAAATCTACTTCAAGAACGAACCCGAATTCAGCATCATCAGATATAGACATCACATCAAGATTTTCAGTTTCTTCATCGTTCAACCAAGAAAAATCACTTACGGGAAGACATTGTCTCATACTATGTCCATACAAGTTAGTTGCGTCTAAATACATTATAAATGAATTTGGTTTGCTTGGATCATAATTTTTCAAGAATGGATTATTAGCTTCAGCTTTTCGAACGCTGCGATGACAGACATTACCTCTTATATTATTTTTAAAAAAATGTATCATATCTATATCCGTTAATAATTCTAATTTAACATCAGTCGTTTTTAACATTGAATCCCATTTTAAACCTGGTAATGTATAATACTGTGCAGGATCTAGCTTAAAGTTACTTAAAGATACATTTCGAAAAGCTTCAAAAAAATCTGTTAATATGAGAACATCGGATATTAAGTAAATTTTGGTATAATCCATAAGATTTTGACAATTAAATAAATTCCAAATATTAATTGCTCTATTGTAATCCGATGGACACATAGGTTCATCTTTAAGTTTATCATAAAAATGCTGGGAGTTGATTTTCATACAGTTTATCCATAGAATCAACATAAGAATAAGGATAAACACCTTTTTTCCGAATTTCATTAAACTGGTTAGGATCTTCAAAATATTTTTTAATCTCAATGCATTGATTTGGTTCCAAGCTTGCACCAAGCTTTTCCAAAGAGGAACCAACGAAACGGAATGAATCTAAAAATCTCATTTTTATAAAAATATTTCTTTCTTTATTATCCTTGTCTTTTACTTTGTCAACTAATATGGATTTTGAAAACGAAATATATTTTTCTTTGGTTTGTGCAAGTACATCAATATTATCTTCTTCACAACACAGTTGTTTAACAAATAAATGACTGTCATAAGCAGTTAAATTGTGGAAAAAGATTGGTATAAAATTTGGAATTTGAAAGTTTAAGTTGCAGATACTGTGAGCTGCATTTCGAAATTTACCAGTGGAGTGATCATGATCCCTTACTTTTTCATTTTCTTCAACTTTTTTATTACATATATGACAAATATTTGTTTTTTTATAAACCAGCTCCTCTTCATCTGTTAAAGGAAGCATTTTTACTACAGGTTTAAGATGTTCATTATAAATTCTATGTATATGACCTTCAGTTCGTTTACAAAATTCATCAGCTGCATCCAAACCAAAATAGTAGTCTAATACGGACAAAGAGTCATCATATGAACATTTAATAAAATAGCAAAAAGCATAAGGTTCATGTTTAAATGTATTTAAAGTATATGAATTCTGTTCATTATCTGGTTGCTCAAACTCCAAAGGTTTTAAAAAGCATTCAAAGTCTGCATATATAACAAATGGAACTTTCAACTGTTTTTGAAAATTTTCAAACTGTAGAATATTTTCTGGTATATGCTGACCATACTTATTAATTTTAATATCAATGGTAGGAATTTTTGTAACAAATGATTACAATCATGTGGTTGATGTTGTTTTAATTTTTCCATCGAAGTAAAATAAATTAAACAACCATCACAGAAATATTTTTTTAAATGATTTTTATTTACTTGTGCTGAAACTAATCTTGACATATCCTTAATCCAACAATAATGGCTGTTTTCACCTTCACTTATCAACAACAAGTTAACATGTATTGGAAGTTTTTTATTGGTGTTATGAAGAGGACCTACTACTTCATACTTTAATTTACTATCCTCATAAACACTCTCCAAACCGTAAACATTTATAGATATTTGATTAAGCGATTCAAATTTATGTATATCTTTCAACTTTACAGGAAACTCTATTCCTTCAAAATTTAAAAAATCAAAAGGATTTGGATATGAACTTATTATATCTACATTAATTTCAGCTGGAAATAATGCACTTATCACACTCCATCCGAAACAATATAAATCATTATTTTTGATGTTAATAACACCTCGTTTATTTGCAATTTGTTTTGGTAAAGGGATATACGATGACGCTCTAATTGGATTAAATTTATTTATATTAAGCTCCAAATGTAATATTTTTTCCAACGCCCATCCTGATCCATTTTCTGTGAATATTGCTACCCTCTCTTTAATTTCAGACAAGAACTTCTTATAAATATCAGATAAATCTGTTGTTGAAGTTATGACCTTATTTTTGGTATTAAATCATTTAGTCTCTAAGGTCTCTTTTGTTTGTAAGAGATATTGACCAAATAGTTCTACATTAATCTTAACACTTCTATGCTTAGCCAACTGTTCGGAAAGTAAACTTACAAACTTTTGTTGTACTTCATCAAAAAATTCTTCAATATCTACATACTTTTTCGATGGGAGCAGCATGTAGGACACAATCCTGTTTTTAAACGCGGAAGTTAAAATTTGCATTTCATCGTTACTTTTAAGTTTACTTTTATGTAAGTTTGAACATAAATGCGCAGCAAGTTTATTTTTTATATACCAAGTATCACAGTCTTTGCATCGTGATAGAATAAGTTTAGGTATGGGGGGTCTATCTTCTACTTTGAATCTTTTCAAGGGTACATCACATAAGGGAATCTTGGACTTTCTTTTTTCTCGAGAACAAGATGGTCTCATGGGACACGATTCTCTTTTATGTCTATATACATTCGATTGATGGGCAAAAGTCTTGTTGCATTCCCTGCATGAAAACATGATTATCAACAGAGACGACGTTCAGAACTGAATGAATTTAACGTTATAATGGATTTTTATTCTTCAGCAATCAATATACTCATTACATTATAGGATTCATGTGAATCTAATCCCAAATTTATTATCGTCAAATGATCATTAAAATGTTTAACTGTTATAGATTCCTTAAGTAGATTATCACATAAAATAATAGCTTCATCATACAATGTTAGTATTTCACTACAATAATTTTTTTGCAAAGGTCTGTATTTTACTGTAATAAGATGATATTGGAGTTCCAACACCTTTATTTTTACTTCATATTTTAGCATTTTCTTATTCTTTTATAAAAGTCAACACATTCTTGGGATATTTTAACTGGTCTCAGTTGACAACAATTTGTACAATATTGAATACAAGCACTTGATTTATTTACTATTAGTTTTTTACAAACTGACCAACGACACCTTGATAAAACACTAAAGTTATATGTAGTAATAATGAACCACTTAGGATACATAGCTAACAAGAAAATCATTCGGTATTGCTTTAAATATGGATTGGAAGTAGCGGGGAAAGGAGTGGGGAGAGGAGTGGGAGGAAGCGGTGGGGTGAAGAGTGGGGGGATTTGGTAGGGCGAAGTGCCGTGGAGAGAGGATTGTGCGTTTAAAAGAGAGGTGGTACGCTGTAAAGCGAATCAATGAATCCAATGAAATTTGTTTGACATTTATAAAAAATACATTTATTAAAATACAGTTTATTTTTGAAATAAATAACAATATCTACATTAGTCTACTTGATGTTTCTATTGCACATGAAACATGCTTCCTGGGATACAGGAGGTCTATCGAAGTGTGTGCTCCAGTCAGGACGATTGTAATGTATAAAACATGGCAATTTAATTTGAAGATTAAAACTTGATTTATAAGACATTGGTAATTTTCCCCATACATCCAAGAGCTCCAAAGGGTCTGCATAATTAATTAGATATTCCAAAGGTAACATTTTTAGTTCATCGGTAGTAAAATCTTGCAAGGTTTTCTTTCCACTTACATGACTAAACATCACATTTGCTGTTGGGCAAGACATTATTAATAGTTAGTTCTTGTTCAAGCTTCGCAAATCTCGTTATTTCGTATTTTCGAAATTGTTTTTTCGCTTTTTTGGATAGGTTCGGTGGCGGTTTTCTTAAAATTAAAGTGTTTTCTATGTAGTCTTGTGGATTATAGCTTTCGCAATGTTCTGTGTCCCAGGAGAGATCAATAGGTACTGCCAAAGACATTGTTGTGAATTTTGTTTTATTATAGCTTTAAGGAATTTATATAAGGTAGTGTGAAGAGTGGGTGGATTTGGTAGGGAGTAGGGGGATTTGGTAGGGAGTAGGGGGATTTGGTAGGGAGTGGGGGTTTGGTAGGGAGTGGGGGGATTTGGTAGGGAGTAGGGGGATTTGGTAGGGAGTAGGGGGATTTATTTTTGGATCCATATCTGGTGTGGTTTGGATACTATCCAGGGATAGTGTCCATATTTCGCGCGCACACAAATTCCCTACTTCTCAGTACGGTCCTACGAGGAAAGCCATTCCCTGAAGTTTGCTCTTGATTGCTCTGCGTCGGTCGCGTCGAGGGTTTGTTCGAGCGTCCCATGATGTTTGAACCGCCGTGCTACCTTCTGCCTAACAGCTTATATCTACGAGCCTGTTCCATTGCTGGTTGGCTTCTACGCTTCGCCCATGTTCTTGTTGCCAGTTGTGGTCAGCTGTCAAAGATTTGTCCTAACCTTAAATTGTGTGAAAAAGTTGTAAAGTTTTTAAGGTTTTGCAAATTCAGCAGTTTCTCGATGCGAGGCTGGGAAATCGACGTGAGTGATAAATTGATTTCGAAAAAAATCATCCCTGTGTTGCGAACTTTGGTGTTTAGTGGAGTTCGGTTGTATACATGCGGTGCTTTTTGCTTGCGTGTCGTTACGTCGTGAGAGCCTTGCTGATTTCGGTCTCCCGGTATGGTAGTGGACGGTTGTTCCAGTGCTTCGAGGTTCAAGTGGACGACTTCAGACGACCATAGGCTTGGGCTGTTTTGACTAAACATCCTGGAAACAGGTTGACTGCTTCTCCAGGCATTGGTAGGCAATAGCATGTCATGGCAGTCGGTGCTGGATGCTCTAGTCGAACTTCTCTTCATGGGACGTGGATGGACCAGGTTTGTTCCATTTGTTTGCCTGACACCTGAGAGCGTGCCAGCTGAAGGCGTCTTACAGGTTTCTTGGACCAGGTTTTAGATGCACAGTGGTGAAATGACATGAAAAGAAAAAATAAAGAGTAAGTATATGTTCCTATTTTTGCTTATATCTAATTAAATGAATGTAGATATCGATATCTTATTTCGATATAAATAATAAGTATATATCGATATAACAATATCTCATTTTGAACTTGTACAACCCAATGTACATATTTGTACTTAACCATGTTTTTGGTTGTTTGCATTAAATTTTTGAGAAAAAAAAATGATCAAGTAGCCCGCTTAACAGTACTAATGTAATTAAATCTTAATAAATTGGGTTCAGATTGTTTATAATAAAAGCTTCTGTTAATTTACTGATTTACCTGACCTATTTGAAACTTAAGGTCTATATTAAAATAATTTTGAACAGTTTATTTGCTTAATTTGTTCGTCTCTTGTATTTAAGTATTTCTTGATACCATGTAAAAAGAATCTTTCTTATTACCCGTTTACTTAGAAATTTAAGCCGAAATGTAGCTTTTTGTATACAATATAACGATTAATGTCTGACGTAGGATTTTAGAATATACTTGGAAAACTCTCTATCGGTTTGTATGCCCCTGTCTCCTACCTACGGTTTAAAAAACAATTGTACCTATTTTTATAGGTGTGTTTACTATATACTTACTCGTATATGTCACTATATACTTACTCGTATATGTGATTCTTATATTTTTATAATATTTGTCCTGTATTCCAATGATATTTATCCAATGACTATATTCTTTTTTAAGCTAGCTATCATAAAGCATTGGCCTAAATAGCAAGGAAACGACATCAATCTTTGATTGATTATTTTTAAATGGAGTTTGCAAGAATAGCTGGGCATACGAAGTTTTCTTGCGTTCCATACACTTATAGTGTTTATATTTCTATGCACTGAATTCGTGCATTAACTTTATCCCCAGGAGACAGTGATAGAAGGCTTTAAAAAACAATTGTACCTATTTTTATAGGTGTGTTTACTATATACTTACTCGTATATGTCACTATATACTTACTCGTATATGTGATTCTTATATTTTTATAATATTTGTCCTGTATTCCAATGATATTTATCCAATGACTATATTCTTTTTTAAGCTAGCTATCATATAGTATTGGCCTAAATAACAAGGAAACGACATCGATCTTTGATTGATTATTTTTAAATGGAGTTTGCAAGAATAGCTGGGCATACGAAGTTTTCTTGCGTTCCATACACTTATAGTATTTATATTTCTATGCACTGAATTCGTGCATTAACTTTACCCCAGGAGACAGTGATAGAAGGCTTTCCTCTCCAAGTATTTCCAGCCTATATCGTTTTTTATGTCTGTTCCCTGACGTCGAGGGAAGTGTAGATAGTTCTATTCCTTCTTCCATTTGTGTAGGGGTAATATTATTATTAGTTTTATTTTTTCGTTTGCAGAAGCACTTCAATATCAGACGATAAGTTAAATGGAGCAGGACGATTGCTAGGCATGTGCAAAGAAGTCCAAAGAGGATATCGTGAGCCACAGGGGAGTTGGGAGTTTCTGCTTGTACAGCAGGAATTGCAGGCGCTGTTAGCAGGAGTCTGTTGCGGCTAACGAAGATGTGTGCCACCGTGAGGGAAAGGAGTATGTTCCACACTAAAAAGAGTGAGTCGCTATGAAGCCCGTAAGTTTCACTATATGAAGTTATTGTGGGATAAACATCTTTAATTGAATCGAAGATGTTTTTAAGTGTACTGTCAGTAGAGGTTAAATTTAAATAGGGTATTTTTAAAGTCCAGTTAGTATTTAAACATTCATGAATATCTTTGTATGTAGGTAAATTATGTTGTAATTTTGGGTTAAGAATGAACGATTGTAAATTAGACCATATGGCGGGAATAATGTGTATTACTTTAACTTCACTTGTCATCCTGTCGGGACAAGGAAACCTGTTTGGAATAATAATTTCTTCCCCTGAATAAAGTTGCAAGGTAAATGAATTTTGATTGAACCCTGATGTTTGTGTGTCTCTGGAATTTTATGTTTGACTTCGCCACAAGACATAAAGGTGTCATTTTTTGGGTAAGTTACTACATAACTCTCATCATATATCTCTGAAATTATCATGGATGTTGCAGAGTGACAGTTCATGGGGCAAGAGTGACTCAGTTCTTGAACTGTAGTACCTTCGTAAGGTTTCTTGGCACATTCGGGACCTTGTATAGAGTCCGCTGAAAACTTTGGAATATAACATAGTTTGTTATGGTAAGGTTGGCACTGGTGAAGTCGAGTCCCGGAAATTTGTCGAATATGATGCCGCTGAGTGTAAGGGTCAGTAGATACTGCTAAAAATAATGTTTCATGAGGTATAGAACATGTTCCGTTAAACCATGCAAATGGGGTAGTTACTAATTCATAAAGTTCCCACTGCTTTCTATTTTGAACAATAGGAATTTTGACGTGAATGAAAAGATTTGAATCTGTAAGTGAACAATCTAATATAGGGAGTTCGAAGTACTTAGAGATTTCGGTAACAGGAATGGCCAGTTCCTGATTCGATCCTCTAATTTCTTCTTCCAAGGGCATCCAAAACGCACTGACTTCCACGCTATATGCTTCATACTTTGCGGTCTGTCTTCTATTTATTGACGCTATTAATGGTACTCTGATAAAAAAAATTATTACTTATACTTATAAAAAGTCTTGTATCTAATAAGTGAGCATTGGTTTCGTAAATATTTTATGTAGGTACTGGTCCAATTGTCTTTTGACCAGCTGTACCTAGCATATCTGAACCTTTTAAGCAAAAAATATTTTTCCTGAAACCTTTGTATTTTTCTTGAATATGTAGTTCTTTTAATATACGTGTATGTATCTAAGTTTAAAATTGTAAATATACATTCCCGGATATCCTACTTTATAATATGTATATTTTTGTCTTAGTACCTAACTCTTATTACCTTATATTAATACCTAAAAAAAATTGGTGAAGACCTCTTTTTTATTTTATTTTTGTATTAAAATAGAAATTTTCTATTTAAATTTGTTTGGGTTTTTTGTTTCTGCGAATGCATTTTGCAAGGTTGTATTTGCCATGTTAGTACCTTGTTTAAGTTTTGTATTTACGTTTGTTTGGTTTTATTGCTGTTATCTATTATTGGTTGGGTTTGTACCCGTTTATTTAGTTTTTGTACAATGCAGTGTTAATTTTTAAATTTAAATTAGCTTTACTGCTGGTAATTCTTTCGTCACCACTCATTTGATTTAAAACTATACTAATCAAGGAACGAACTCTACGCAAACCAATAAATTTACATAATGTATTAACGATTTCGGTTAGTTTTTGTGAGTACTAGCAATTTTCTACTAATTTTTTGACATGTGAATATTTGTTGTAAACGATACGATTCAAATTAAAATTCAGCTAAATTGAGCTTGAGCTAAAAATGTTGAAGAAAAAAATGATAACAATTAAATTTAAGAACTTAGCCTGGTTTAAATGTCGTCTTACGTCACGCAAAAATAGTGGCTTTTCAAATACGAATTAATTATACCGAAAAGAAAAAAATTGTCAGATCACTTAAGTAGTTTTCAAGATAATATTTTTAAATTTCTAATGTCTTGGTTAGAAGTTTTCTTGTTTTGAAAAAATACGTTAATATTCCCAATTGGCCTCAGTTTATTAGCAAAACAGCTTAAACGACTCAAAAAAAAATCGAAACTTAAAGAGAAACTAAAAATTTGTTTCAACAACCCACATATTTAAGTAAAATAATTAGTATATTATATTCTGACACAAAACACCTTTTAATTTGTTTATCACAATAGCGCGGCTTTAATTAAAAAAATAAAAACTATAAATGAAATAAAATATGATAAAAAATAATGACCGCCTTAACTATGTAACAAACTGAATGTTTTGTCTTTCGAGTGTAAATAACACAATTTCCACTTGTGACAATATGTAACCAAATTTTGGAGGTGATAATACTCCGAGTAATACTCATAAAAATAAGAAAATTAATTTCCTGGGTATGTAGGTCTAGAAATTTGTAATACATTTTTTTAGATATACCTAGAATTATCGGAGCAATAGATGGCTGCCATATAGCTATCAAGGCACCACCTCGCAATCCTATCGACTATTACAACAGAAATAATTACCATTCTGTAATTTTACAAGCTGTGTGCAATGACACAAAAGAATTTATTAATGTTTTTGCTGGCACTCCTGGCAGAGTCCACGATGCCAGAGTTTTTCGGACTAGTCCGTTATAAACAACGTTAACAGAAAATGAAGCAACAATTTTACCAACTGAGCATCTTCTTGGGGATAGTGCTTATCCGCTGCTTCCTTTTCTGTTAAAACCATATAGGGACAATGGACACTTAACGGCTGCCCAAGTAACATATAATACACGAATGAGTTCTGTGAGAGCCGTGATCGAACAAGCTTTTGGCCTACTGAAAGTCAAATTTCGCCGCTTAAAATATTTAGATATGACTAGAGAAGATATGATCCCAGGTGTTATCATAAGTGCTTGCGTGTTACATAATATCATTTTAAGAAATGACGGCATAGCTTACGAAGAAATGCTGGATCAAGAACCCAATGAGCAAATATGGATCACTTTGATGTAGATATTGACAGGGAAAGAAATACTTTAGGAGAAAGAAAACGGACCTATATGCCTGCTCTGTTGGTAGAAAATTAAATATCTTAGTAATGTAGTTAAACAAACGTTTGATCTGAATTTTTTTTTCTGAATTAAATTTTAAAAATTTATTTCAATAATTAAGGAAAAAATTCTGTAAATAAATAAATCTCGGTTTCAACAATGTGTGCTTATGTTTTATATGTTGTGAGATTTTATTTATATGTTTATTTTTGTGATAGATACTGTGTCCAAAAAAGTATGCAACATATGGGAACCTTGTTTATTGTTGATTTCTTAGAAAATTTTATTCTTGATGCAAAACTTATTTTGACAACTTCATATTTTGCAGTATACAGGGTGCTCAAAAAAAAACAAAAATGTTGGTTCAAGATAACAAAAATTTAGGAATTTCAAAAAACTTTCTTCAGATAAATTAAAGCTGCTGCCAAGAGAAGAACAAAAGTCAAAATAAAATTTTTAACAAAAATGTGAATTTTGTTATTTTACTTTTCTTCTTGTCTTGGCAGGAGCTTTATTTTCTCTGTAGAAAATTTTTGGAAATTTCTAAATTTTTGTTTCCCCGAACCAACATTTTTGTATTTTTTGAGCACCCTGTATACTCTACCTAAAATCTAAATTTGTTAAAATAAGTTTTTCTTCTTGCAGCGATGAGATGCAAGAATAAAATTTTCTAAGCTACCACTAATAAAAAAAATTTCCATTTGGTTTCAACTTTCTGCCAGTCACTGTACTAAATATATTATATTGTATTTAAAATAAAAAAATGTATTCCATAATTTGTTGTTTTATTGTTAAATGACATTTGAATAAAAAAATATTTCTCTTTGAACTTGATTTTATTACCTTCAATCCGAGCTTCAATCAATAATCAACAAAAACATTGGGTGAAAGAGGGATTTTATTGCTGCTCTCCTAACAGGAAATTAAAGTTACCTGAATTAAGAAATATACTTTTTTTAATAAATAAAACTCTTCTTTGTAACTGGGTTTAATTTTTTGACAGAAATATATTTTATACTAGATGCGTACTTTTATGAAGACCACTCTTGTAATAAACTCACTATAAAAATAACTTATAATGGCACTAATGAGTAGGAAAAAAATAACTGAAAGTCAATATCCACCACCAGTCCTATATGTCTCTTGGTTTTCTTCAGATTTTTTTTAACTTCCTTCTTGTAGTTTTTCCATTTTTCCCGTAGCTGCTTACTAGTGCGTTCCACATAGCCCTCAGCTACCCATTCGGCAGCTATCTGCTCCCACATCTTATCTTTTTCTTTGGCCATCACAGCATCAGTTCTCTTGTTCTCTAAAAGTTCTTTGTATTTTTCGACACACTCCACGAGTGCCTGAACTTCCCCTTCCATGAAATTAACACACCTTCTGTTTTGGACATTCACTGCATAATTTTTAGTAATAATCCTCGTAATAATCTATAACTGTTTAGAAAATAAACACAGACAGCAACAAAAACGGAAACAAACGAAAAAGTATGGTTAATAGTTAATTCTTCTTCCTTTCTTAAAATCGATGACGCATTTTCTCTTTTTAGATATATGGGCTTAGCATTTAACTCTAGTGTTTCAAAGGCAATAATACAAACACGCGTTCTATTTTAAATTTTCGCGCCAAATCAGCGCCACCTACTTTATCAAGTACAGAAAGTGACAAAGAGACCTGATACATGTTTCATGATGAAGGGAGATCGAAACAGAAGGATTTCTTAATGTCATCAAAGAGCCGTGCGCCATATTTAAGTTTTTCAACAGCACACAAACCACACAATGAATGTTTTAATTTTTTTTTCGTTTAAAGATTTAAATGATGTAATTTCTTTTCACTACCTAGAAAATGGTCTTCGTCGATCCGCTGTTAACCAATATTTTGATTAGTTTTATCTAGTTTCTTTGAGTGAGTGGCGTAATAGGGTTGAAAACTAAATTTAATTTAAAACACTAATAATATTTACGTATTATGGTAACGTTTGCCGGTGCAAAACTAATTTAGCGGATCTGGTTATACTTTTGAAGTAAGTACTATGTAGTTGTGCTCAATTAGTATTTTCGTTTCGATCTTTAACTTTTCCTTGGCAGAAAGTTTAAGCTAGTAGGAATAACGCTTATATCATTAATAACGTAATATAGGGTGTCTTAAATATTACTTAAAACTAAGGCTACTGACAAAAAGGATTGATTTCGCAGTGCCTTTTTACTATTTTTTTTTTAGTTTCTTCGTAGGAAGAGGTTAAAAAAATTCTTAATGTCTTAAATTACGCTTTAAAACAGAAAATAAATTCTCCTTAAAGATTTATATGTCTGGCAATGTTTCAACAAATTCAATTGTTTAAAGTTTTTCGCAATTACCGCCAAGCGCCTTGTGTACGCTCAGCCAGGTGCGGCGAATATCGACGGATTTTAGGGTATTTTTGAAAATTTTAAAAATGTTGGATTTAAATAAAAAAAGTATTGGATATGTCTGTAGACTATCCCAGGAGTCACCCATTCCACTATATTAAATCATTTCCATAACACCCTGTATATTACTGTATAATATATTTTATCTTTGTGAAAAAAAAACTGTGACAATGGTAAGGATTAAAAGAAACGTTTATTATATCTGATTCTGATATCTGATTTGCGTTTATATCTGCACTATTGAAAGAATACTACTGAAAGATTCCTCCATTATGTGTCAGGTATGACCAATAAAAGCCAATACTTTTAAAATAAAAGTATATTCAAAGAATAAATATGTTACATAAAAGAGCTTTCACACAGAACTAAACTTCATTTCCACTTGAACCTATACATCCCCAAAAGTAAACATTCGTCTCGCATTTGGCTGACAGGTCACCACTATGCCTTCAATTTATGACCACTAGCGTCTGATGTAGATTCGGAGCAATTATTTCCTAACATATATAATAGGCCTTTGAAAGGAGTATCTTTCCAAGCAAATATTTAAATTTCTTGAAATTAATTTGTTTTATCTAGTTACGGATCTTATTTATATACAGTATGTCCACGAAGGGGATAGACAAGAGAAAAAATGGACCACTAAGTAACACGAACGAACACCATACGAAAAATGGTCATTCTTTATAAAGGTTTTTGCTTGCTTTAAAAATAAGATGCACAATGCCATAAAATATGTTGTACAGGGTATGCGAAAAATACAAAAACGTAAAATTTGGTCAAGAGTAAAGTTGCCTTTTTTAGAACTTTAATGCAAAACATTTTAAACAAAAAAGTTGTTTTAAATTTAAAAATAATTCTTATTCCAGATTTTCAAGTCAAAATTTGAAATTTCTCAATTACGCTTTTAAAATCAAAATTAATTAATCTAAGTCACATTGTTAAATTTTTTATTTGATTACACCTTTGATAACTGTGGCGTATTTGTCAAAATAATAGAGATGTTGTTTTTAGAGCAATGAAAATTTATAATTCAAAATTACAGATTTATACAAATTAAAGAAAATTACTAATAGAATATTAAATAATAATTGTAATATTCCAGAAATATTATTTATTTTATTAAACTTTAAAAAAATTAAGGGCACATCCTAGTTATTTTTCAAAAACTTCTCCATATTCTACGCATTTTTCAAACTGACGTCGAAAATGACGAAAACTTTTTATTTCTTCCAGGGAAATCGAGTCTATCGCTCTTAAATATTAATTCGCTTTTTTATTTTTCTGTGGAAACTAAAATTGTATATATCTCCAACTTTACTGACACAATAATTGCACATATTTAACACTGTTTTATAAGTCATTACAATTTATTCAAAAACTTGTTAACTATAAAACAATTTAAGTCACCATTCACTTCTTCAATTGTCTTTTCTTTTCTCAAGAATGCATGAATAAGAGTTATTGGAAATAGTCCCCCATATCCAAAACGACGTAGTTGGTCTACAGCAACATTAATACACGCAGATCGTTCGGTAAATGTGTCGCACATCATAATTCCATCCATACACTTTTGAAAATTCACATGATAATTGTTAAAATAGTATGTGTAATAATCTTCCCAATATTTAAAACTCGTACGATCTTCAAAGTATTGATGTTGCAACTCTGCGTATTCTTCTAATAAATACAGTCTAGCTAAGTTAATAGATTTATGAACGAATATACCAATTTCAGAATTGCAAATACCGCACACATCCATAACAACACATAATAATATTAGGATCTTGTCACAGTGGTACTAAAGACACGAATAATACACAAATGCTCTTAAGCTACAATCCTTCCCTCACACCCCTCCTATGCGTAGTTTGGAGTGGGAAATTAGCACACGCCTTGCTGGAAGGGGTCAACCAATCAGGTGCTTGAAGGCGGGGTTTAAGGGGGGCTGACAAATCCGCTACTTGGAGGCGGGGCTTAGGTGGAGTCGACCAATCAAAAAAGTGGTGGGGGAGTATCTACTGTGAAGTAACTCATTCCAAATGTTAATGTAAATATTGTACCAGTAATTGATATATACGATTCCCTGATCTGCGTTATTCAAGCTGCAAATGAACAGTTCGACTACTATGAAAACGAAGCAAAAATGAAAAACTTTTTAGATGAAATAACGTACGAAAAAAATATAAAAAGGAGAAACATTCGGACTCTTAAATCTGATGAAATCGGTGAAAATAATGTTCTTACTGGAAGAGACAATTCTCAACATTTTAAGTTATCGTTGATACCTTATCAGTTCGAGTTCGCAAAAGGCGAACTTGTTATGAAGAACCCAGGAAAACTTTTGGTTTTCTAGGTGTTACTTTTCTGAAAAGAATAATCTTGAAAATGAGGACATTAAAGACATTAAAGAGGCAGCTCAATGTTTAGGAGATAATTATCCAGATGACATATAAGAAAATTTAGAAGATGAACTCGCACATTTTGTACAACACGGCTCTTTTACAGAGAAGAAAGTTGGCTGCAATATTTTGGATTTTTTAAAATGGTTTACAGACATGAATTTAAAAAACATTTCCGCGAAAATTGATATTATTTTTCGCTTGTGTCTTAGTTTACCAGTGTCAAACTGTTCTGCATAGCGTAGTTTTTCGGTTTTAAAACGAATTCTCAATTACTTAAGATCCACTACGAGGCAAGACCGGTTAGCAGCTGGCAATTATAAATATAGAATCAAGCTTGACTATGTTTTTGAACTTTGATGACATTATTAATGACTGCCGAAAAAAAGGGACGAAAAAAGCTTTGGTTTGAAGTTACTGCGATGCACCTATTACGTTAATAAAACTAATTTCTGAAATTTAGACATACATAGTATTGATGTTTTTAGAATTGGGTGAGTTCTTACTTTATGCATATTATTTGAAATATTTTCAGGTATTTTATTTCTTATTTATTTAGAGCTTTTCCCAATAAACACTATTAGTAATAGTTTTTACACATTTTCCTTTTTTTACAATATAATAATATCGCCAATCACTTCTATTCGCTCTTTAACAAATAGCCTGCAATACTCCTAATATAAAAAGGCGGCAGAATTTTTTTAGCCTAGGGGCGAAAAAAAGGTAAATCCGGCACTGTTAATAGGTGTCCGAAATTGACATGTACGATACAAAATCTATTCTATCGATGCTACCGACTGCGCCAGTTAACTTATCGAAACGAGGAAATCTGTAAAAATATGTTTTTATTTCGGAAAGTTTACAAAATACGTAAATTAGTGCTTTACAGCTTATGTCTTTACGTTACGAATGCAGAACTCTGACTCAGACTGTAAAACACTATTACAACAATAAAAGTGACAATGAAGCTGTGGTTCAATTAAATAAATGTCTATACAGCAGGTTTGGTGGTTGTTGTGTGACATAATTTATGTTTCTTTGGAGACGCATTAAACAACTAACATAATAATATGAAAGATCCATTGAAATTATCTGCTTTAAAACATCTTCGTCATTTTCAATGGGTCTTTCATATTATTATGTTAGTTGTTTAATGCGTCCCCAAAGAAACATAAGTTATGTCACACAACAACCGCCAAACCTGCTGTATAGACATTTCTTTAATTGAACCACAGCTTCATTGTCACTTTTATTGTTGTAATAGTGTTTTACAGTCTGAGTCAGAGTTCTGCATTCGTAACGTAAAGACATAAGCTGTAAAGCACTAATTTACGTATTTTGTAAACTTTCCGAAATAAAAACATATTTTTACAGATTTCCTCGTTCCGATAAGTTCACTGGCGCAGTCGGTAGCATCGATAGAATAGATTTTGTATCGTACATGTCAATTTCGGACACCTATTAACAGTGCCGGATTTACCTTTTTTCGCCCCTAGGCTAAAAAAATTCTGCCGCCTTTTTATATTAGGAGTATTGCAGGCTATTTGTTAAAGAGCGAATACAAGTGATTGGCGATATTATTATATTGCAAAAAAAGGAAAAGATGTAAAAACTATTACTAATAGTGTTTATTGGGAAAAGCTCTAAATAAATAAGAAATACAATACCTGAAAATATTTCAAATAATATGCATAAAGTAAGAACTCACCCAATTCTAAAAACATCAATACTATGTATGTCTAAATTTCAGAAATTAGTTTTATTAACGTAATAGGTGCATCGCAGTAACTTCAAACCAAAGCTTTTTTCGTCCCTTTTTTTCGGCAGTCATTAATAATGTCATCAAAGTTCAAAAACATAGTCAAGCTTGATTCTATATTTATAATTGCCAGCTGCTAACCGGTCTTGCCTCGTAGTGGATCTTAAGTAATTGAGAATTCGTTTTAAAACCGAAAAACTACGCTATGCAGAAGAGTTTGACACTGGTAAACTAAGACACAAGCGGAAAATAATATCAATTTTCGCGGAAATGTTTTTTAAATTCATTTCTGTAAACCATTTTAAAAAATTCAAAATATTGCAGCCAACTTCCTTCTCTGTAAAAGAGCCGTGTTGTACAAAATGTGCGAGTTCATCTTCTAAATTTTCTTATATGACATCTGGATAATTATCTCCTAAACATTGAGCCGCCTCTTTAATGTCTTTAATGTCCTCATTTTCAAGATTATTCTTTTCAGAAAAGTAGCACCTAGAAAACCAAAAGTTTTCCTGGGTTCTTCATAACAAGTTCGCCTTTTGCGAACTCGAACTGATAAGGTATCAACGATAACTTAAAATGTTGAGAATTGTCTCTTCCAGTAAGAACATTATTTTCGCCGATTTCATCAGATTTAGGAGTCCGAATGTTTCTCCTTTTTATATTTTTTTCGTACGTTATTTCATCTAAAAAGCTGTTTATTTATGCTTCGTTTTCATAGTAGTCGAACTGTTCATTTGCAGCTTGAATAACGCAGATCAGGGAATCGTATATATCAATTACTGGTACAATATTTACATTACCATTTGGAATGAGTTACTTCACAGTAGATACTCCCCCCACCACTTTTTTGATTGGTCGACCCCACCTAAGCCCCTCCTCCAAGCACCGGATTGGCCGGCCCCCACTTAAGCCCCGCCTCCAAGTAGCGGATTTGTCTGCCCGCCTTAAACCCCGCCTTCAAGCACCTGATTGGTTGACCCCTTCCAGCAAGGCGTGTGCTAATTTCCCACTCCAAACTACGCATAGGAGGGGTGTGAGGGAAGGATTGTAGCTTAAGAGCATTTGTGTATTATTCGTGTCTTTAGTACCACTGACTGTGACAAGATCCTAATATTATTATTTGTTGTTATGGATGTGTGCGGTATTTGCAATTCTGAAATTAGTATATTCGTTCATAAATCTATTAACTTAGCTAGACAGTATTTATTAGAAGAATACGCAGAGTTGCAACATCAATACTTTGAAGATCGTACGAGTTTCAAATATTGGGAAGATTATTACACATACTATTTTAACAATTATCATGTGAATTTTCAAGAGTGTATGGATGGAATTATGATGTGCGACACATTTACCGAACGATCTGCGTGTATTAATGTTGCTGTAGAGCAACTACATCGTTTTGGATATGGGGAACTATTTCCAATAACTCTTATTCATGCATTCTTGAGAAAAGAAAAGACAATTGAAGAAGTGAATGGTGACTTAAATTGTTTTATAGTTAACAAGTTTTTGAATAAATTGTAATGACTTATAAAACAGTGTTAAATATGTGCAATTATTGTGTCAGTAAAGTTGGAGATATATACAATTTTAGTTTCCACAGAAAATTAAAAAAGCGAATTAATATAGCTAAATATGTATCGTTAAGAACAATTTCTCATAACATAGTTCATGAAGAATTATATGCAGTATGCAGAACTCAATTTCGAAAGGTATATGAGAATTCAGTAATAGAAGGTAGATTACATACAACCACTCAGAGTAATGGTCTTGATGTATTATGTGCTGCAACAGGGATTAGCAATTTTAATCATATCACTAAACCAATTTATATTGAAATGTTAGTGATTATTCCATAAATTTGGCTAATAATAGTGAGCTTTATTTTACCCCCTCCTTAAACTGTGAAAGGGTAGGGGGAAAGCTATATAATATATTGATTGAAAGGAAGCTTCACATTTCAGTTTTACCTTAAACTTATAACATATAGAGTCTATAGGTTAAATAAAATGAATAATTATATTTACGATGAAATATTTGAAAAACTCGAAATAGCGGATTTGCTTAAGCTTTACGCATGCTCTGCAACTAATTTATTAGTAGTTGACTATCTTAATAGGAGACTTATTGATTGGAAGCGTATATCCAAATTTGAATGGCTGTCTGAAAAATTTATGGAAGAATTTCAAGACAAAGTTAAGTGGGAGAGAATTTCTCATAGCCAAAAACTATCTGAAGAGTTCATAAGAAAATTTCAAGATAAAGTTAACTGGAAATGGATATCTGCATATCAGAAACTAAGTGAAGAGTTTATAGAAGAATCCCAAGAAGCGGATTTCCCGTTCCCAAAATCTGTCTGAAGATTTTATAAGGAAGTTTCAAGATAGAGTAAACTGGAAATGGATCTCTCTTTGTCAAAATAAATATCAAGGTTTGTCTGAAAAGTTTATAGAAGAATTTCAAAACAGAGTTGACTGTGAATGGCTTTCTCCTTGCCAAAATCTATCTGAAGACGTCATAAGAAAATTTCAAAATAGGGTTAATTGGAAATGGATCTCTGCTAATCAAAACCTTATTGAAAAGTTTATAGAAGAATTTAAAGATAAAGTTGACTGGAAACGAATATCACGTTGTCAAGACCTATCTGAAGATTTTAGAAGGAAATTTCAAGATAAGATTAACTTGAAACAGATTTCTGGACGTCAAAACATGTTTGAATTTTCTATAAGCTTCTAAAAGGGAAAGAATGATTTATTAGTTTGTTTATTGTTTATATCAATATTGGAAAACTATGTTTTCCTTTAAGTGAGAAATATCTGGTTAATAAAACACCTTAATATGATTTATTATTGCTTTACTTATCATCCATTAAAAAATGATTATACAAATTAAAAACATTGGTTAAGGCGCAGATGCAATAATCTTTTGCATGATAAAAGCAATGTGGTTGATCAGCTTGTATAGTTGGATGATTATCCAATTCAGTAACTATATTTGCGAATGATGTCAGCCTTCTCCTTTCCTTTTACGTACACCAAATCACTTTTGAGTGTTAAATATTTAATAATATCGGAAAATTTGTGTAGCGGAGTAAAACCTTCGTTCCATGGAATGCAGTAATGGTTTTTCATCACCCATATAGCCTGTTTATGCAAATTTTGTGGTAGTAGATCCATTTGAAAAGGTCGCTTGAAAATATAATGTGTGATATGATCTCCATCATGTGCTGCTAACTCCTTTGTAATAGACTCATTATTTTCTATTTTAAATCCTTGAATATCAATAACAGTATTCATAGTTAAATCTTCAAATACTTAAACTTTCTAAACATCCTTCTTCTTAAACAATAGGTGTCAATTAATTGCTTTAGTTTATTTAATTCTTTAATGTGTTGGGCTAAGAGTTTTGAATATTGCGTCCACATAACTATCTACCGAATACTAAAAAGCGTATATGAAATAAACGTATTATATAGAAATAATTGCGCATGTCTATTAAAGCTGTTTAACAATTTTGGTTAGTGGATTATAACTAAATATTTTATCATGTAACACAAGACAGTACGCAGAAACGTCATCTTGAAGGTCACTGTGTAATTCAAATTCTACTCTCATAACAATTGGACCACTTTCAATCGCATCTTTTTGATGTGAGCAGTCAGTATATGTGATAAGTGCATAATCTTTAAATTCCTCTGGGGAAAAAATTGGTTCGGGTGATAGACCATAGTATGATTTTTGAAATTGTGGGAACATATCATATAATAATGAACACTTATTTTTATCAAAGTCTAAAAAAAGGTCATTATATGGATACCTTTCTGAATTTAAATATACTTTAATGTTTCGTAATTTAATATCAGTAAAGCTACTCATATCTGTTGTAACTTTATCTCGCAATTTTTTTTGAAAACATAGTCCTACATGGCGAGGTGTGTTCACCTTAGTCGAAGTTCTGACAGGCCAGTTGTGGCGACTTGTTTTTGTTAATTCCGGATATTATATTAATCCCAACTTCTAAAAGCAATTAATATGTTTGTATTTATATCAATAAGTTTCGTAAGAGCTAATTCTTGCGGGATAGCTACTGATATGTGAGGCACATTCCAAGTTAGTTTCGTGAGTTCAATTTTGGGATTTTCATTCCCATTAGTATTTATTGTAGCATTTTTGTCCGAATTGTCTCGAATTCAAATAAGTTCTTGTTTTGAATTCAATAGTATTTTTTTATAATCTTCAAAAACCCATTAAAAATTTAAGTGGGATACACACGCTAAATAACCCTGTAGCAGAATCGACTACCTTGGAAATTTCTCCCGGAATCCTGCCAGCATTTTTTAATTTGTTGCACTCGTTTTTATTATATGATAAATACCCATTTATTGTTGAAGTTAAACCAACATCTCTAACTGAGTCTACAGTAGCACCATTTAACTGATAACGTATTTCTTTAAAAAGAAAAGCTATCCCGTTGTTAACAAGTTTTAATTTTGTTGAAACTTTCCCATCCTCTTTAGTTAATTTACCCTGTATATGAAGAAAGCTTTCGGAAGGAAGCGTGTACTTTTCTACTTCATGAATAGGAATGATAATTTCATCATTATTCCCCAATTTTGATGGTAAATATGGTTCGTAAGCATGAAATTCTGAATATACGATTGAATTGTCTATGATAATAGTTTGTGATACATTTAGGATATCCATGTTAAACTAAAATCTTTAAACCCAGCGATTTAAGAAAAAATTTGTTTTCACGTGTTATCCGTCGTGTGTTTGGCTTTCTACTAATCTTAAATTTTAAATGTTTGTTCTTCTTATACCTTTTAACATTATTGCTTTTGAATAATTTATCACATTCTAAGACATTCCTATTATATAGTAAAACCATTATAGTTGTTTTATATGTAGTCTAATTGTAACAATTTCGTTTCGAAAATTAGCAAGTTTTAAGTTTTGATCTACTATTTTTACAGTAATTTTATCTATTACGTTAACAGTAACAGGAAAATAAATAATATTTTGAGGACTTTCTATAACTTTAGAGCCCGGACTAACATTAGGAAAGAATTGATGAACGGGCTTTCCGTTCAGATAGGATCCTTCAGCGATACTGCAATCAATACATAAAGAATTGACATTTATAATCTCTGCAGGATTTTCTGATATTCTCGGATTTCCATCACCAGGAATAATACCCTCTTGAAACCCTAAAAGTGTGCCTATTGTTCCATCCTTGTAGTGGATTTAATCAATGATTTTAAGGTGTTGTTATTTGCATAAAGATGAAATGAAATACCTTTCTTTTCAAACTGGCTTTGTAAATATTTTTTAATATCATCAATTTCATAACTTCCTGGCGGAATTGTTAAAAATTCATTATCTTTTCCAAAATAAACTTTATTATTTGATTCATCTATATTTGGTATGGCATTAAAAGTTTCAAAATTTGTGAGTCCGACAACATATGAGGAATTAGAATCTAAGTAGATTGGAGGATGAAATACTGACTGTAATACAGCGGAATCGCCAGAAAGAGCAATAGTAAACGACATGATGGTTTTGAGTGGAATAAAATATAAACATAGAAACCCAATCAGTCTTTTGACGATTTTACAACTACAATAATTGTAGTTGTATTTTATGTTATTATGGCTACCATCGCTAAAAAAATAAGTTATAACTTCCTTTGGTGGTCTTAGGTTGCCGAAACTATCAAAGTAATTTATATGTTTATTTCTTTTAATATAGGCAGTCCAATGCGTGCCTTCTCCCCTATTGTCATCCAGATTAATAATACCAGTTTCATACTTTTTGATTTTGATTGGTAAATTTGTTCTCATAAAAACTCCTCTAAAATTCGGTAGTTTTAGCAATTTTGAATATTTGATTAAATAAAAATTTGTTAAAGGTTTGCGAGGTAGCAGTTTTAACAGTTTTTGGATATGGTTTTAAATATAACCCACACCCTTTCTTTACGGTTTTAATAAGCCCCTTTTCCTATCGATATTTTCTCTATAATCCTATTGTGTCTCTTTCCTTCTAATTTTTTTGCGCGTTTTTAGCGGAATTTACTGCTTGTGCAATACCAGCAGCGCCACCACTCAAAGCTCCTAAAGCAGATAATCCATCGAAAAGTGGTATTAATGGTAAAATTCCTCCAGTTTTTGGAATTGGAATGATTCTTTGCTTAAGATCTATAACTTTTAATTTCCCCCTTTTAATGGATGACAAAGCCGTGTTAACAGCATTTTTTACATTATTAAACTTCTTCCCGATGATACCTTTACGTGCTTTTCTAACAGCATTATTAAAAGATATCTGACCACCTTTCTTACGCTTTTGTTTTCTTTTTCTCCTTAAACCCATACCCAATTTTGTTTTAGCTTTCATTATTCCAGTCACAATCAATGAAGATAACTTTTCACCTATACTAGAATTTTTGTCTTTGAATCGTTTGAAAGCTTTATTGACTAAAGCCTGATCTGCTTTATGTCTTTGCTCTAAATTAGAATATGTTGAATATGCTATATCGTGTTCTTTACAAGCTTCATCTAACTGATTTATACCTTTATCACCTTGAGCAAGTCTATTCTTTAATTTTGTACAAGGACCGCAAAACTTGTATGAAGGTAAATGAAGTTCTATGGGTATTATCATTATTTATCAAGGTGTTAACAACACCTCTACCTTCCCTCTTAACACTCTTAGCGCGACTGCTACTTAAAGTAATATGTTTAACCATTATATATAAAATGAGTAAAATTTTGTAGTGTTCTTATTTAAATAGTGATGTTGAAAGGATGAAGATAAAAAGCAAAATATCTCTTTACCAATTAAAAATTTTGAATTTACTCAAGATGCGTATAGAAAGCATGGAGAATTATTTGGTGGAAGTTGTAAACGTTGTTTAATTGTAGGTCCCTCTGGTTGTAGAAAACTAACGTAATAATTTCGCTTCTGACAGAAGTTAATGGTTTAAGATTTGAAAATGTATATGTTTATTCGAAATCACTGTACCAACCCAAATATGAATATTTAAGAACCCTTTTAACTCCGCTAAAATTCATAGGTTATTTTGAGTCATCAAATCCTGAGGACATTGTGCCACCTAATGACATAAAATCAAATTCTGTTATTGTATTTGATGATATTGTTTGCTGTGGCCAAACACTTATGAGAGATTATTTTTGTTTTTGACGACATAAAAATACCGATTGTTTTTATTTGTGTCAGACCTATTCTTCTATTCCTAAAAAGTTAATAAGAGATAACGCTAATTTGCTTGTTATTTTTCAACAGGATGCCACCAAACATATATACAACGACCATGTGAACAGCGATATGTCGTTTCAAGAATTTAAAGATATGTGCGCTTTATGTTGGCAAAAGTATTATGATTTTATCGTAATTGATAAAGATTGCCCGTTAAATGATGGGCGTTATAGAAAAGGGTTTGATAATTTTATTCTTCTTTAGAGTATATAACAGTTTGCTAAAATTTTTGGTATTCAGTAAACATCATAACTTTCATAAAGATGGATGAAAGAGCAATTAAAGAGTTAATAAAAACGAGGGAGGATGTTAAACAAAAATATAATGCTTTAAAATCAGATATTGCTGAGACTGAATTTCGTAAGGAAAATAATTCAAACCGATCACTCAACCTTTACGGGAATTAATTAAAACCATTAAATCGGAAGAGCACGTAAAACCTGAAATTTCCTCACTACTATTGTTTTCTACGCCACAAAAAAGGAAATAACTAGAAGAAAATCTGATATTTACCAAAAATAGCTGCCTTATGATATACCATCGTTTTTACAAAATGAAGAAGTTTTTGAGACTAGTGATGATGCATTTTTAGATAATAATGAATATTCTTTGTCGAGGCCGGGATTAAGCTCTACAATTAGATCTAGAGAGAAACAGGATGAGTCAACCTTGCAACCTTCAGCAGAAGATACAAGACAAGAAATTTTAGAAATAACTAGAAGCCCAGCCTATAATTAATATCTTGAGGCATTTCACCCACTAGTAAGATCATTTGTTGGCGCATCAATTTAAAGTGAGCGAGATTTGGATCACACCCACGGTCTAAGACATTATACTGATGCAGAAAAATGGAGAATTGGAGACAGTTTCCTTGATTTTGATCAAGAGAATATTAAAGTTAAAAATCTGACATATAATGGTACCCCTGGACTATATGAACTTTTGTTTTTTCAAGATCACAAATGTTTTAAAATCTACATGGATATTTTGACAAGAACTAATGCTTACAGAAGAAATTATGATGCTAATGAACAAATTCAAGGCAATTTGTTCATTAGCATTATAATTTCTCCTGTAAGCATTATATATATATATATATATATATATATATATATATATATATATATATATATATATATATATATATATAGTAGAAAAATGGAAGATTTCTTGGCCTATAGGTAATATAATAAATGTAAATGCGAAGATTTACTTCTTCGCTAGTGCAGCGAAAAGGCCGTGAATGAAAAATAAAAATAATGAGGACTATCTTTGATTCTGGTCTGGGTGACCTCCTGCTATCGATTTCTGGGCCCTTAATCCTAACATTTTGGATATAAGGACTCTCTTTGATTCTGGTCAAATCGTGGTCAGTTCTTCAGCCACCCTGGGTGTAAGCCTGCCCGCTGATGGGTAAGGGCCCAGAAATCGATAGCAGGAGGTCACCCAGACCAGAATCAAAGATAGTCCTCATTATTTTTATTTTTCATTCACGGCCTTTTCGCTGCACTAGCGAAGAAGTAAATCTTCGCATTTACATTTATTATATATATATATATATATATATATATATATATATATATATATATATATATATATATATATATGTATATATATATATATATATATATATATATATATATATATATATATATATATATATATATATATATATATATATATATACAGGGTGTTATGAAATTCACTGCATATATTGAAACCAGTAAATCCTGATATGAATTCAGATTGAATAAAAATATTCATAAATGGTGCTTCACTATAAAAAAAGGTTGATATCAGTCCTCAAAAAAAATTTCTTTAGTAACAGCGCGCCACTCATAAATACATGGAAAAATTAAAAACAGCTAGAAATGTCAGTTACAGAAAAAAGTCTTTTGTTTGACGTCAGGCGTTGCCAAATTTTTTTACCATATTTCTATGTATCAAGTTCGAAGACCTAATATTTTTGTTACCTTTAAAGAAAGAACTCCTAGTAAAACTTAATTTCAAAGAGTTAAAATATTACAACACAAAACAATACAGAGAGCTGCTCTTCAAACGAAGTGTAAGTAAAATAATAATTTTCAACTAAACGTACTTATATCACTGGAAACTTTCTGTTTCACTAAATACGAGCCAGAAATGTCTAGTGTTATCTGCAAACTTCAAATGCGCGTACATAGCCCTGGAAACTTTCTTTTTCACTAAATAATAAAGTTAATATACACTGTTAGTTTAGTACACCTAACAGCCAACGAATGGTTACTTGTCTCACTATACGGTCAACACTATGCGCGCGTACGATATATTTTTGATAATAACGACACTGGTGAAGAGCTAGACACTTTTTTTACTAAATAATAGAGAATCGTAGATGACACTTTATGTAAATCCAAAAAAATTATTATATTAATAGATCCATGTGTACTCGACAACAAATAACGCTGAGTCATTGACCCAAAGAAAATAAAAGGGTGTGATCACAGAACAACAGGTGACCTTGCTTCGAGCTAGAAGGATGGAAGCCGCGTGGGACCAGGTGATAAAAAATACAAGCTGCCAATGGTCGTGTCAACCACGTTCTGGGCGGCATTTTTGATATTGTACGAGTAATTTAGGTAGTGATTTTATTTAATATTATGAATAAATATATAAAATGTCTAAAATCACATTATAAGGACACAAAAGGTCAGATTCCATTTATGCAAAAATTTTCTGAAGCATAAATACGCATCTTAAAAAAAGAAGGATTTTCAATTCGCATACCAATATACCATGATGTGACCGTTTGCCAATTGACATCGGTTAATTCCAAGAGGTAATTAAGGCCATTCGAATAGACCTGACTTCACACGACTGGGCGTAGCTACATCTTTGCTCCAAACAGAATATGTTTTGAAGCTTAACAGGTGTGCTTAACAGTAATGCCAGTAATAAAATGACTTCTTTGCAAACGATAATAAAATCATCGAAAAAGGTGAAAATTTTTTGAATTCTTATTTACTATAGGTATGCTAGTATGAAGGATAAAACCTATAATGTTGAGGTAAGCTGAGTATGTTTTCAGGTTATGATATTTTTTTAACTAAATATTACCTATATTGCAGATTACGTTAAGTAAATCAGGAGATGTTGTTACTGCAACTTGCGCTTGGCCTAGAGGGATAAAATGCCATCATATAGTGACATTGGCTCTTTGTGGCCACGACAACATTTCAGTTGCTGGCAAGGAATCTACATGGAATGTGCCAAAATTAAAAAGTGTGCCAGTAAAAACAGCAGACGAACTGTATCCATCTAAACCATATGCTGCCATCAAGGAAGTTATAATAAGGGAAAAGATGTCTTAAAAACAAAACTTGGAATCTTTGGCAATACTGTGGGTTTCACCTGGCTTCTACATGGTGATGATACTAATGAGCCAGAACAAGTTGATGACTGTGATTTGCCTATTATTGAGAACATAATATGATCTAATAACTTCACTATGGCCAAAAATGTATTACTTCTTCACAACGATAAAATTAAACATATCGCTGCAATAACAACAAGACAAGTTTCCAATGAAATATGGTACCTCATAAGAAAATTTCGACTTACAGCAAGTAACTTTGGGGCAGTTATATCCCCCTTTAAGAAAAACAGATATCCTGCATGTCTTTTTAAATCACCTATTGGTAAGTACATTTTTGTTTGTATAATTAGGTATTATTAGGATAGGTTCCCAATTTATTTTACAAAAATATTCTTGAACTGTGCCTGTACCTATTTACTTAAGTACATTACTTTTTTTTAGTTAATAGCTTTGTTAATTGTTTTGTTTTAGATAGATACAATCTAGATGGAATAAAAGCCATTCAGTGGGGAAAGATAGTATAGACTACCTTACAAAAATTGATCCCTTACACATTTTAAAGAAATCAAAATGTTACCTGTGTATATGGACCCCAATTGAAGTTGTGACGCTGATAATAAATTATATGGAAGAAAATTTATTAATATTGAAAACTTTTTTTTACAGATCAGTACTTTTGAAAGTTATTATGAAATTAATATAGTGTGTATATTACTGTATATAATCTTATTTTTTGAGATGGTGTTTTTTGATTTTGGGATTTTTTTGAAGAAAATACCATCTGAAAACGATGTGGCTGAAGACAGCAACAGAAACGAATTTCAGTGCCGTACGCAGATAATTAAAAAATAAGATTTGAAGGGATGTGACGCTGTTTCGTGGCATATATGTCTTTTGGCGAGTGAAATTCGGTAATATCTTTATAATAATAATGCAATAATAAAATATACTGGGATTTAGGGGGATAAAAACCACCCCAAGAATGTAAAATTTAATAACTTTTTAATCTTTTCTTGTGCCATCACAGTTCTCGTTTAAAAAATATATATTTATGTTAGCTCTAATAGTCACACAACAAAAACTTAATAATTTAGGGGATACGGGGTCAACACCTACCCCAGAAATACATAAAATTCTGTTACTTTTTAATCTTTTCTTGTGTCGTCACAGTTTTCTTTTGAAAAATGTATATTTATGTTGGCTCTCATATTCACATAAAAAAATTAATAATTTAGGGGATAAGGGGTCAACAACTACCCCAAAATTATGTAAAATTCAATAACTTTTTAATCTTTTTTTATGCCATCACAGTTTTCTTCCAAAAAATGTATATTCATGTTAGCTCTAATATTCACACAAAAAAAACTTTATAACTTAGGAGATGAGGGGTCAAAAACTACCCCATTAATACTTAAAATTCAATAACTTTTTAATCTTTTCTTGTGTCATTACCGTTTTCCTTCAGAAATGTATATTCATGTTAGCTCTAATATTCACACAAAAATACTTAATAAATTAGGGGGACGAGGGGTCAAGTTATTGAATTTTACGTATTTGTTAACCCCTCATCCCCTATATTATTAAGTTGTTTGGTGTGAATATTAGAGCTAACATGAATATACATTTTTTTGAAAGAAAACTGTGATGGCACAAGAAAAGATTAAAAAGTTATTGAATTTTACGTATTTATGTGTTGTGTTGACTTCTCATCCCCCCATTTATTGAGTTTTTTGTGAATATTAAGAACTAACACGAATATACATTTGCAATGGTTTTGTTATGTTTAGTCTTATTTTGCAAGTTAAGTTATTTGTGAATAAAATTCTTTATTATAACGGAATATTTCTTATTTAAACCCTTCAACCTTCAATACTTTCATTAATTTTGCATTCAAAGGGGTGTCTGAGGCCTGGGTATTACAACATGGGAGTAGTTTCTGAGGGGCTTAGCCCCCCTCAGGTTGAAATTAGCTTCCCAACCCCAATACAGATTACACCAGCGAAAAGCACTTGCCATTACTTAAAAAATATAAATGTAAAATTTCGAGTTTTAAAATTAATATTTCTCCGAGTGGATCAATGTTTCCAATTAAAAATTTATATAAAGTAAATATTCAGAAAATAACAGTGTTAAGCTGGTATGATTTAACTCAAAATATACTTTCGCATGATAAATTGCTATCAAAATTATTTAGCAAACTTAAAACACATCCGAGCATTAGCCCCCCCCCCCCCCCAATCAAAGACCTAACTACGCCCATGGTATACAGGTCAAGTTTGAAGCTTAGTTCAGTTGAACCACAGAATAGATAGAATGTCTCTGGTTGAACTCAACTTGTGTTGAAGTGAAATAGATTTTAAATTAGGGACATTTTTGGACTAAAAAAACTACAACACAAAATATTTATTAAAATTAAATTAAAACAAAAACAATCTTAAATAAAACATTGAACAATGATAATCTTCTACCCGAGCTTCTACCTTGCCAATCTAATCGTTTTTATATGGATTAATCGATATAAAAATGGCCTAACTAGCAAATACAAAAATTGAGTTTTGAAAAAAATGCCCAAAAGAAATAGGAAAAAATACTAGAAATGGTACGAGTTGTGATTTTGATTAGGGTTTTATCAGGAAAGAAAAGGTGGCCATTTAAAGTGATTTTTACACCAAATGACAAAATTTAAAAAAAATAAACTATTTTATTTTATTTCACAAGGTTTAAAAAATAGAAAATACATCAGAAAAATTACAAGCCAAAAATTAAGGTTGATATGTTATTGTATTTTTTCATGAAATGATTGGGCTTTTCAAGAATTTCCTTAAGTTAACCTTTCCACCCTGTATATACAATAAATGATTAGCAAGATTAACCTTATTAATGATACATTAAACTCTTAAATCTCTTAACTGAAGATATTTGAACACACACTACATTTTTTTTCTTTTAACAATTCATTTCTTTCCTGTAAAAGTACTTATAGTTCTTTCTTTCATTACTTGTAATTTTTCTTGTTGAACTTCCAATTTTTTCTTTCCTATTTGGAATCGTTCTTCATGATATTCTTGTCTTTTGTTTTCTCAGGGTGGCCAATGTTACATTACGATTTATTATAGGATTTCTTTTTCTCTTCAAATCACGTACTTTTTGTGTGGTGTATGGGGTCACAAGACTCGAAACCGATGGTGCAGATTCATCTTTTTATTTATTTATTTATTTGTCAATGGGCAATGCCCAAAAATTACAAAGTCATATACAATAAAATTCTTAAAATTTAGTCAAAACGTAAAACATATACGTATTAATAAAATAAAATCACAATTAAAAAGTAATAACAACAGATCACGGCTTAAAGGAATTACACAACAATTACAGAGTGATATCACAGTGCCGACCCCAGTCTCTCCGAGGATGTTGCAAAAACGTCAATCCGGACCTCATTTGCGTGCACCATTGCACGATTAATGGAAGCTCTTAGTCCATATAAGGTTCGGTGATGCTCAAGATTAAACGTCCTTAATTAAATCTTCTTTCTGTTCATGTTCTTCATCATCAGGTGTTATTGTCTGGAGCGATAAAAGTATCACAGGTTTAACATTTTTTTTTTCAATTAAACATGTCATCCATTTCTTCTGTATATTCAAAATATTTTTTCCCATGCCCATGCCAGTTTTATTTTGGTTCTCAATATGTTTTTTGTAGGCTCTTTCTAAAACTCTCCATCTATTTTCACAATGACTAGTCATTAAGTTACTTTTTAAGATTGCATTTAACTCTTTGGCTAAAATTTCCCAGTCTCTTAAAATTTTTTATTTCAAACGTTCCAACTTTTGGCTTGAATTTTTTGTACAAATCCTAAAGTAACTTTCATTCATAGATATTCCAGTGTGGCGAGTTCTAGTTCTAGTGTAAAACTAGGAACTCTAGTCTACCTTAAATAAAAAAAAATTGTCATGTCTACTATTTTTGGTTAAATTAATTTTTAAATATTTATCGTGTCCTTTCAACTAATTGGCAAATAACTTAATTTTTTATATGATTTTAACATCTCATTGTCAACAAAGGGTTTTAATCAACCCGTAGGCCATCGTTTAAATAAAAGGATACAAGCATACTTTAAACTTTTTACCTGTTTCATCCATTAGTATTTTCTTGGCACTTATTTTACCCAATCAAAACCTTTTTATTTTCTTTGCTTATTTTTAAGGTTATGTCATGTCCAAATGTCCAAGTTCGTCTTCTTTACATATTTTTAGGCCAGAGCGAGAAGTCACCTTTTTGTAGTCCTGCGTTCCAGCAAAAGTTTGAAACAGATTAGAAATTCAAAACATAGGTACGCAGTGAGAGTCGACTTGCGAACTGTTGGAAAGTTGTACGAGATTTGCTGTGGGAACAAACCTGGTGACATAAGTTGTTATGTCGTTAGAAACAGCGTGTTTCCGCAAGACCCCGTTGATCTACCTTAGACGTTTTTTGGCGATTCAAAACCATCAAACATCAAAGCCAAACCCGAGGGTTTACCATTATTGTCTTTATTTATTTACATTTGACTGCATTGTACAAATAAGGATAACAATATGGTTTTGATTTTTGTGGTACTATCTTTGTTTGTTTACGTTTAATTACGTTGGATAAACAAAGAAAGCACATGGCTTTGGTTTTGAATCGCCAAAATTAGGCTCTTGAACAGCGTGTCACGTGTATGTCACTTAATGCAGATCTCACATGACTTGTAGTTCTCGGCCGTTCACGGTTGGTCAATGGGATCTCGTGGAAACACGCTGAAACACGATACACTTACAACGGTATGCTACCAATATGCTACGCTATGACGTCACTTCGAGGGACGCTTGCACCTCTTGTACATAAGATACAGGTCAGTTTATTGTCGGGTAGTGTGTTGAGTTGACGTTTATCAAAATATTATTGTCACATTTCATTTGCTCAGGTAACCGCCTGATCAATTTAAGATTTTCCCTCGAAGTGACGTCAAACGTAGCATACCGTTGTAAGTGTATCGTGCGCTGAAAGTAACCAACTGCTGTCATTAGTGCCATTAATGACATATCATGGGAATACCACCACAAGTTATAATAAAAAACAAGTGATGTGCCATCATAGGTTTGTTTCTGCAGCAGTTTGAAATTGGCCGGAGCCAATCATCTTCAAGGAAAACAGTTTGCTGATCGAAACCGGGCAATCCCATTGGCTCTGATTGATTTGAAACTGCTGCGGAAACAAACCACATGATTGTGGTTGGATATTTTCCGACCATAGCATTTATTGCCTAAAAATACCAAAAATTTGAAGCGGAAAAAAACCTAACCTCAGTTTTATTTATGTGCGGTTTTGTTTTATTTCTTTCTGATTTTTAAAATTTGGAATATGAAAGTAAAACGAATATTAGACAAAAGAGCTGCTACGGCAATCGGCTTATCTTTTATGTTTCTAACATTATCAGTTTGCGTCGATAAACGACGTACTCGCATCAGAACAGAAGGTTTGGTTTTCGGACGAATGAACAGAAAAAGAAATACTAAAGGAACTTTTGCCACTCCCATTAAGGATATGTTTTTACATTTGCATCACTTGATTTTTTCACATATTAAAATATCTTGCAAGAACTTTCACATAATATGAACAAAACAAAGATTAATTATGACTTTACAGTAAGTGCCTACCTGTTATGTGTTTTATGAAAACTGAATGATATTTTTTTGTTAGAAATCTAAAGACAGACAGAAAGTTTCTGTTTACCATATTATTATTGGCATTTAACAGCCGATTTTGTACCTGCGCTGTAAGCAGTTTTCTTTAAACATAATGCATAATTCATAAAAAGTTAAAAGTTGGGAACTTTCAAGGCCGGTTATTATCAACTAAAGTGGTGTTAGGAATTACGCAGTTTTATAAACCGAGTAATTCAAATACATATTTTTAACTTTATGCTTATCTGCAGAACTAAGTTTATGAATTAAAATTATGCTTATGTAGTTGGCTAAACCCGGCCTTAGGCAAACATTAGTTAAAATAAGGCTACTGACAAAAGGATTGATTTCGCAGTGGCCTTTTTACTATTTTTGTGTTGTGTTTTCCTAGGAAAAGGTTTAAATTTTCTTTAACTTACGCTTTTTTAAATTACGCTTAAAAACAAAATATATTCTCCTTTAAGATTTATATGTCTGGCAACGTGTCAACAAATTCAATTGTTTTTAATTTTTCGCGCGCAATTTTCCGTCAAACGCCGTGTGTACACTCAGCCAGGTGCGGAGATTATCGACGGGTTTTAGGGCATTTTTGAAAATTTTCAAAATGTTCGATTTAAGACTAAAAAAGTATTGAATATGTCTGTAGACTATCCCAGGAGTCACCCATTCCAATATATGCAGTGAATTTAATAACACCCTGTATATATATATATATATATATATATATATATATATATATATATATATATATATATATATATATATATATATTATAAGTTATTAAACCGTACTTAATAGAAAACAAAATTATTATAGCGAAAAGTACTTCTAGTACTTCAAGTGTCAGTAGTGTCTCCAACTTGGAGAGATTACAACTCCTCAAACGCGTCAAAGAACAACAAGAATTGCTTCACAAAAGGGTGGAACAATGTTAAATCTATCAGGAAAAAAATGGATTATGTGTATTATGATGATTCAAACGAAATCATAGATAGATTGAAATTGTTGATGGCATCGCAAATGTCCGGACACACTGGTCATCAGAATGAAATAATATCAATTTTAGAAGAATTAAGGGAAGCAAAAATAATTGTATAAATACGTGACATAAGTGAAAAGCGTGTAGTAGACCTGTGGACTGTAACGATGTCTATTGATAAGTTTGGATCCCACATATTTGGAGGGATAATACAAACAGCAACTTGTCACCGAATTTTAGTGGAGAAAATCTTGTAAAAATCGTTGATCTTAGTGCAGTTAAATTTTGTTATAATTTGGTGTTGCCTTTTATGGGAATCTACAGTCTGTCAGATGGAGTTTACCATTTATTACAAGACAGACGAATTAATTATGTTTTTCCTATGCAATCTGCTACTATAATTTCTGGAGAATAGCCCAAAAAATATGTTTTCTTAAAAATGAATGAAAAAAAGATTACCGATCCTGTCGGATTAGAGTTAAAGAAAGGAGATGTTCTTTCTTTTCATCGTCCTGAAGGTAGTCATTTAGAAGATTTTTATGGAGAATTGTTAATAAAATGTCCTGTAGAAGTAACAAACTAAAAATTTAATTATCATGTCTGCACAACCTAACATCAAGGAAGATCTAGTCAACAAGTTACATAAACCAGCTATAAAAAATTTTAAACGTCGACGTGTAATTATTAAAGGGTTAAATGACTTGTGGCAAGCTGATTTGGTAGAGATGCTTCCCTACGCAAAATTTAATAAAGGATATCGATATATTTTAGTAGTGATAAACACTTTTTTCCAAATATGTCTGGATACAACCTGTTAAAAGAAAAACTGCGCAAGACGTGACTTGGGCTATGACTAATATTTTAAGAGAATTTAATAATATTCCAAAAAATCTTCAAACTGATATGGGAAAAGAATTTTTTAATAGGGAATTTAAAGAGTTGATGAATAGATACAAAATTAATCACTTCAGTACATTCTCAAATTTAAAAGCGAGTATTGTGGAAAGAGTAAATAGAACTTTAAAAAATCATATGTGGAAAAAATTTTGTTTACAGGGAAATTACAAATGGTTAGAGATTTTAAACAATATTGTGTTAAAGTATAATAATACAAAGCATAAACCAACTGGGTTAGAACGTGATAAAGTTACTAAAAAAATGAAAACGAGATTCTGAAACATACTTACACGTTTCCAAAAACCCAAAATATAGAAAAGGCGATTTGGTTCTAATAAGTAAATATAGAGAAGGCTTTTGAAAAGGGTATACTCCAAATTGGTCTAATGAAGTTTTCCAAGTTAAGGAAATAAAAGTAACTAACCCTAGAGTCTATTTACTAAAAGATGAAAAAAATAATGATATTCAAGGAGGTTTTTACGAAGAGGAGTTGCAAAAAGTTAAACATCCAGATGTCTATCTAGTGGAAAAAGTATTGAGGTGGAAAGGGGACAAAGTTTATGTTAAATGGTTGGGAATGGATAAATCACACAATTCTTGGATTCCGAAAACTGAAATGTTAAAATAATATACATCATATAGTTGTAATTCTTAAAATGGAATAAAATACATTATATTTATTTAACTGTTTTTATTTCGATGTATTGGTTACATGTGAAACGTTTATAATAAATTTTATCCCTATCCTCCATAGTTAAAACTTTATTTAAAATTGTAGAAAGGCGCTCAATTCTTCTTTGAAAATGGAATTGATCCCTAGCCAATTGTTCATACATATTCTCTCTAGCTTGTCTATAAGCGAAACTCCAAGCGATTATTGTATGAACTTCGTTTATCTTTTCATCGAAGTGCACCTTCTTCATATCATTATAATTGCTTGATTTTGCGTTCAAGAACGGTTGGATGTGAAATAGCTAACTCCAGAATTGCACAAATATTTTCACTAGTGTTTTCCTGCGCAGCTAATACGTCAAATATTTTATTTGCTGTCACCTTCACAATTTGCATAATTGTTTCTGAAGATTGAAAAATATTGTTTAAATTGCTGATTTTTAAAGAGTTAATCTTTTTTCTATCACTGGGATTAAGTGCCACAAATTGCAAACTGTTTCTCTACCTAGATAGATGTATAATCCATTTTTCTTAATTTTTAGGAGATTTTCATCTCGAATTTTTTCAAAGTGTAATCCAATAGTTTTAAACTCTAGCGATTCCCAATACGATTCTGATGAAAACAGGTTATTAGTAATTACGCCTTGATAAATCAGGATTTCCCTCCACTTACTTTCATTTAAAAGAATTGAAATTCCTTTATTTCCCGACAGCTTGATGCACTGGTTAAAATCTTCCACACTTAAACCAATGCATATATATTTATTGATAGATTTATTTAAAGGATGAAACCATTGTTGAATGACACTTGTGTTTTTAAAATCACTATCACTATCACAATTGAAAACGTTGTTTGAACTCAAACTTGGAGAGAATATTTCTCTATAATATGAATTTACTTTGTTAGGGTGAATAGTGTTCGGAGTATTCATGTTTGTACTTCTAACTTTAACCCCTTTAACGTCGCAACTACTGATCTGCTCAAATATATTTATTCTTTTATACCCTACTTCCCCCTCCATCCGGAGAGATCTCCCACTACAGATCATTTTCTTATATTATTTATGATGAGTGATGTAAAATAAGTAAAAAGAGTGTGTTAATGTAAAAATTTATATATTTTCCACAAGAAAAATAATGTTAATAAATACATTACAAAAATTATTGTGAAACACAAAAGTATTAAGTATAAAATGATAAAATATTCACAATTAAACTCGCGTTGTTGCGACAGTTCTTTCCATTCTGAATTAATTATGGTTTTATTAGGATACATATATCTTATCTTAAAATATCTTGTTGAGGATGCATACTTATCACCCAGTTGGTGATACCACATGGTACTACCATTCACATTAGTTATTTTCATTATATCACAACATTCAGGTTCAATATCAGTTTTATTTGCATTAATGCAAATCTCAGCAAAGTGCGTTTTCGGAACATAATTAACATACATTATATTCCCTATTCGAGCAGACAATACTAACACAGTATTAGCAATCATTTTCTGTAACGAGTACCTAACAACTGACCTGCAACTATTTTAGTTTCCTATTATATATAAAATAATTTTATTTAGAATGCTTTACATTAACCATCTTCTTTAACAATATCATCAATAGTTTTGCACAATTCATGTAACTGTATGTTATAATGACCCCATGCTAAAGTTTTACTACTCCCAGGAATTAAATATCGTTTGTCATCATCAGCAGTCAAAGCCAGCTTATGAATTAATTCAGTATACATGGTATGCGAATGTGATCTAAAGGCATACATTGTGCAATACACTTTAGAATTTTGTTCAATTACGTTTATGTAATCTGTAATGGTTAGTTGATTTTGAGTGGAAGAGCGACAAATACCCTTCGCTTTTTTAAGAATGTTATGTTCTGTTTCAACACAGTATGCTTTCGCTCCCGTCCCATAAAAACTTTTGATGGGTTCACGAGCATATTTCACCAGCATCTTTAAATTTGCCAACCACAGAAATATTTTGGGGAATACCATAAATATCGACTTTATCATAATTTGATGTGTCGAATTTATCTAGGTTATGTTTGATATCATAAAAATTTTCGTTTGTAACTTCCAGTATAAGAGAATCGGTGTCCGTATACAAAAGGAAAGCATTATTTCCATATCTTTGTTTAAGATAGTCATAAAAAATTATACATTACAGTTTTAGAGATATCCAAAATTGAAAAACCTGCATAAATAGGTTTGTTATATTCAATTTTTGTTTTATTCATTTGTAAGGCTACTAAATTTTCTGAAAATATTTTACAGTCTTTATAATAAGGTTTTGCTATAAACATCTCTACACAATTGATTTTATGACCAACTCGCTCCCAATGTGATACCAGATTCACATCCACCCTTCTATCAACATTTTCCATAGTTTTTCCATATATGCTATTATTTTTAGTCTTATACAAGTTTTTATCGAATTTATTTTTTGAAGAATTTCTTAAATTTGTATTTAAATCAATATATTCTTTAAGCCGTGGCGATTGCGAATTTTATGGCTCTGTGAATTTTTGTAAGTTTTAAACCAAAACGCAAACATTGCTTAAGATACATGTAATGAATTACATATTTCTCTTTATTTCTTAAATTTGGTACTAATTTCGAATATTTTGAATTGGGATCAGGACAGAATGGTGGATCATTGTGATCATCATGCAATTCTTTGGGATATTCTAAATCAACTTCCAGAACCTAACCCGTTTCTGCTGTATCAGATACTTTATTTATATTTTCTTTAATATTATTAATCTCTTCTTTAGACATCCAAACAAAATTTTTTAAGGCAAATATTGACTCATTGCATAACCATATAAATTAGTTGCATCCAAATAAATTATATATTTGGTGTGTTCTAATGGATTAAAATTGAACAGAAACGGGATATTTGCAATTGATTTTCGCTTTACACAAGTACTAACACGTTTTTTTTTTAAATGGAGCATATCAGGATCGGTAAGAAGTTCTAATTCAACTCCTGTGTGCAATAACATAGCATCCCAGTTTAATCCCGGTGCAGTAAAATAATGTGCTGGATCAAGTTTGTATGTTTCTAAACAAAGGTTTCTATAATTTTCAAAAACATCGGCTAATAGCAAAACATCAGATTTTAAATAAATGTCCGAATAATCTCCAAGCGTCTGACATTGAAACATATCCCAAATTTTTTTAACAGGTTGATAATCCATACTTGAAATATGTTCATCTCTTAATTCATTATAAAATAATTCTGCAGCTGGCAAATTTGTTTCATCAAATTTTGAAATATCAATATATGAATAAGGAAATATACCTTTCTTTCTTATATTTGTGACAGTTTAGTTTTACCACAAGTATCAGAGCTTGTTGTAAGGGTTAGTTTTATTCGCGATTGCCTGTTTAGTTTTTATTTTATAGTTTACCTTAATGAAAGTTATATCTTCATACGTACAAGTGTGACCTGCCCCGTTCTCAGGCTAGTTTCTAGGGTTTCTGTTCTGGCTGACTGCCTTCTATCTTGTCCAAATTGGCTGTCCATCTTTCATAGCTTGTAGGTTGATGTAACGTTCTCTTTGTTTGAGCCCTGAAGTTCGTTTTCTCCGCCTTGCTTAAAGTTCCCCCTGAGTACAGACAGTCCCTCTTAGTTTATTTATGTTTACATGCTTTTTAGAATAAATTATAGGGGGATACCTACATAAGTTTTCCGACTGTTAGCATTTTCTCTCGTCATTGGATGGGATTTAATCCTAGTGTCTTCCCACGTGCATGCTGCTCTTTAACATTCGGCTTTCGTGTTCACAGATCTCGTGTTAGAATTTAATTTGCATGTTATTTATATTTTCAGTTTAATATAAATTAACTGTCATGTTGTGAAGGTTAGGACGGTAGTGTGCTTGCTTTCGTTGGACGGTTGTAGTCTATTTGGGATAATTTATTTAAGTTCCACTTACATTGTCTTGGCTCAAACATTAATTTTTAGAAATTCTGTTTAAATTCTTATAAATTTTGTGGGGTTAGATGGGTTAACCGCTGTCATTGACAAGGCATTCCAGTGTTGCCAAACCGGAGGGTTTAAAATTTGTCCTATAGCAACTGGGCATCTTCGTGTGGCCAGCGTGGTTATTCGATGCTCGGTCGTTAAGGCCACAGGTTGTAGCGGAAGATTTTCAGTAGGGTCGACAGCGCAAGGACGGAAATTCACGGGCCCCATTTTGTTAGGTGTCTGTGGTGGGATAGCAATGTCATTTTTCAACGGTCCACTAGTGAACACTTCCACGCTGTCTTTCAACGAAATCGTTCCCTACGGTGCCTGTTGTAAGGTTTCAGTTTTGAAACTCAAGTAGCCTGGATCAAAATTCGGGTACCGTGGCTAAATTCCTTCTGAATTTTACCTGCAAAGACGCAGGATTTGTTGGGGGCTTCGTTCGATAATCGGGTGAGTTTTTTTTTATTTTATACGTTTTTTGGTCTACACGTAGTCTAAGGGTGTTCTTTCTTTTACTTTTATCAGCCATCAACATGGGCCTGACGTCTTGGAAGCCGCTGGTAGCTGCTTCTTTTTGGTGTTTTGTCCGTGGAGTTTAGAATTTCGAGCCCTCCTTGTTTAAGGGGTAAGTTAAACCTTGAAGTTTTTTTGCCGCGTGTTTTTCAACTGCGTATTGTCTGCCTATTTTATGCCCTTAAAAATAGTTAGAACCCCTTTATATCAGCTTACAGGCCAGTTGTAACGGCTGGGCTTAGATTTTGTTCCATTTTAAGTAGTCAGTACTCCGGTCGGTACACGAGTGACCTTGAAATTTTTTGTTTAGGGCCATGCCTTTTTCTTAGATACATATTTGCCTGTTTTACGCCCATATATTATAATTAAAATTTTAGCGAGCAATATCAAATCAAATCATTATTATTAATTATACCTTACCTAATTTGCATTCCTTTAAAGGCTTGATTAATCTTTAGAATCTATAAGTTATGTCTATAATCACTTAATATACAGTAGTTTTGCCAAGTTTTTTTTTACCGGCTTGACACTATCGAATCATCTGCAGGGGCCTGCTCTCTGTAATCTTAATTTCAAACCTTAATTTTTATATGAATAAAGGAATTTGTGGTACTATTTAGTTCTGACAGTATAATTTGTTATCGTAAACGCCAAGTTGACAAGCCTGTCATATGTCCCAGCCTGAAAAATTAAGCTTTATAGTCAGTGTTTCTTTTAAATTTCTTAATTTGATATTATTATTTCAGTCGCCATCCTGTCGAGAAAGCTTTTTCTGTGTAATTTAATAATATTCCGGATCTGTACTACAAAATCTTTATTCCTCTTTTTTATATAAGTTAAGACGTGTACGGGCTTGAAGTTTCGGGTTTATTGTTTATGAAGTTGGAAAGTTTAGTTGTATTTTTGCGTTTGTTTATAACGGGGGGTTATATAATATTTTTATGTGTTCAGAGAGATTAATTAACCTATTATTTTATTTTCAAATTTGTCATTTGACTGTTATGAGACTTATTAGGCTCGTGCACGTTTTACACCTTTTGTTTTATCGTACCATTTGCTTGGTTGGAACTTAGGGTGGATAGTTGCTTTATAATTAGTTAAATTCGCTTTTGGGAACCTAGAGTAGTTGGGTAGTTTCATGGTAGCGATTTATTTGCTTGTACTTTAAGCTTTGTGTTTTTATTTATTTATTTATTTATTCATTTACGGCTATAGCCCCTTATAAACACAAAAGCTACACACTAATTAAATCTAAATTTATGATAGATGTACATAAGCGGTGTATTTTGTTTGAGTATTTATGTTTAAGCGGTTTGTCCCTATAAGGGGTGTTTTCTTTTCATGTCAGTGACCAAACATTTTTCTGAAGTCAATTGTTACCTGGTTTTGGTTTTCTTATGTTGTCTTGCATTGACTCGGGTTTACTGAATTAGTGCTGAGCGCTTAGCTTTTGAGTCAAGCTAGTTAAGCAAGTTTCAATTTTTAGTTATTATTACTGGCTACGCTTTAGTCTTTTTCTTTGTTTATATTTGTAATCTTGCGTAAACTTATGATTTAATTACACAGCCCCACAAAAACAAATAAAAATTTGGTACTCCTATCGAGACAACTATATCCCTATGTAATTTTCGACGCTGAATCCGAATCCGAGGTCAAAAAAAATTGTACACCCCCAAGATCAACCCCTAGCGCTAAAAAACACCTCAGCAGGGTAAAAATGACTTAACGCTCCACGAATAGTCTTAAAACTCAATAAATCGAAGTAAATATAAACATTCAAGTACATAACGCATAAATACAGAGTTAACACTACTTTCCATGGAAAATCACCCCCATGAGTGGGTGAGAACTACCCCTCATACAACAGGAAACTTAAAAAAATGCAGTGATTGCAAAAAAAGCTTACGATGCCTAGTTTTTTTGCAAGGAGTGAGTAACTGCATTAGTTCCGATGCGATGCTCAAAATCTACCCCCACAGAGGGGCGGAAACCACCCCTAGATTAAAATTTCAAGGAAAATCGGGCAAAATTTTGTCATCGTTCTATTTTAATCGATGCTAAAATTGGCTAAAGATATGCAGCACTGCAGTTTGGAGGTGAATACTTACACATTGCACCAAAGTCATTCAGTGACATCCCCATGAGAGGGTGAAAATTACTCCTCATATATCCCTTACAATTTTTTTTTTGGAACTTCTATCGAGACAACTGTATCCCTATGTAATTTTCGACGCTGAATCCGAATCCGAGGTCAAAAAAAATCGTACACCCCAAAATCAACCCCTAGCGCTAAAAAACACTCCCTAAACAGGGTAAAAATGACTTAATGCTCCACGAATAGTCTTAAATCTCAATAAATCGAATTAAATATAAACAGAGTTAACACCACTTTCCATTGAAAATCACCCGTGAGTGAAAACTACCCCTCACACAACGGGAAATTTAAAAAAACTGCAATGATTACAAAAAAAGCTTACGCTGCTCAGTTATTTTAGAAACAGTATGTAACTGAATTAGTCTCGATGCGATGCTCAAAAACTACCCCCATCAAGTGGCGGAAACCACCCCTAAATTTAAATTTCAGTTGCTGTTGGTCCTTAAAAAGAGAGACGTCTGAAAAGCATAAACGGCAGTCGGTCAGAAGATCATTCGAAAACAATTCCAAAAGATATTACAAAAAGAAAGAATAAATTTAATTGAATTAAGACTACGGGTAAATTTTTGCTACTTCATAATATGGGTACTTTTCAAGTACGTTGTCCAAGATTCTTCTTAAATAAAAAATTCAGATGTTTTGAGCTTTTCTAAAAGGTACTGCAACTATGTTTTGAATTTATTATATAATTATATGAGGAGTAATTTTCACCCTCTCATGGGGATGTCACTGAACGACTTTGGTGCAATGTGTAAGCATTCACCTCCAAACTGCAGTGCTGCATATCTTTAGCCAATTTTAGCATCGATTAAAATAGAACGATGACAAAATTTTGCCCGATTTTCCTTGCAATTTTAATCTAGGGGTGGTTTCCGCCCCTCTGTGGGGGTAGATTTTGTGCATCGCATCGGAACTAATCCAGTTACTCACTGCTTGCAAAAAAACTGGGAATCGTAAGCTTTTTTTGCAATCACTGCATTTTTCAAGTTTCCTGTTGTATGAGGGGTAGTTTTCGCCCACTCATGGGGGTGATTTTCAATGGAAAGTAGTGTTAACTCTGTATTTATGCGTTATATACTTGGATGTTTATATTTACTTCGATTTATTGAGATTTAAGACTATTCGTGGAGCGTTAAGTCATTTTTACGCTGCTGAGGCGTTTTTTAGCGCTAGGGGTTGATTTTGGGGGTGTACGATTTTTTTGACCTCGGATTCGGATTCAGCGTCAAAAATTACATAGGAATATAGTTGTCTCGATAGGAGTACCAAATTTTTTTTTTCTTGTGGGGCTGTGTATCAATTATTTTCTTTTGTTGTACTTTTATTATTTTTTATTGTTAATGTAGGATAACGTAATGCAGCGTTAAACTGGTCATTTGGTGAACACTTGGTTTTTGTAAGTATTAACGTGTATCGTTGCCGTATCGATGAACTTTATAATTTAGTTATCGATGTCCTTTAGTGATGGTTTCTTGTGTTTATTGGAGTAACTTTTTGATCTTATCCTAAGCTTGTTTAAATCTTGCAATCTGGTTTTTAGCGATTACTTCTTTCATTGGTAACTCTTTTTCTCTTTAATTAAAGTAACTTCATATTTTGTTTTTTTGTAACTTAACTTAAATTTTGCGATTGATTTCAAGCCACTGGCTTTCTCTTTTATTATTGACCTTTTTTTAATATTCTTAAATTTTGCGGTTTAGTTCCAGTAAATTATTTCTCTCCACATATTAACTTTTTCTATTAACGTAACTTCTGACTTTTTTTATTAATGTAACGTCATATGATTTTTTTAATAATAATATTTAAATTACCCTAACTACTAGGAATTGTTTTGTTCCTACGGTCTTCCGTAGGGGCTACGAAGCATTCCTATTGTCTTTGGTAGGGGCTACGAAACATCCCTACTTCTCTTCGGTAGGGGCTACAAAACGTCCCTAAGCAGCCGTCATACCTTTTCTGTGGGTGTTAAGCAGCCACCCTATGGTTTTTTTTTCGTATGTGAGGACAGATTTCCTCACGAAGTTTTTCGTATAATTTGATTTAATTATTTTGCGGGGGCAAAATCGCCCAATTTTCTTGTTCTTTTTGTGAACAACACTTGTAACAATTTTTCTAACAAATTTTCTTTTTGTGAACAACACTTGTAACAATTTTTATTTTGTGTAAATATATGTACAGGGTTATATGTATTAAGTTGTTTTTATTCAGCTCACTGCGCCCTATGTTTTGAATTCTAAATTATGAATAGCAGGATTGTTGTGTGTTGAGGCAGGTTCCTAGACCACCTAGGCGACTTCCAGTTTGCGTCGGTTTAAAAACCTGGTGGCGTCCAATAGAACCTACCCGGCTAACTGAGCGGAGGGCTAATTTGCACGCGCTCTACTACACCTGGTTTAACACAGAACACCCTGCTGTTTCTGTTTCTCTCTCTCTCTGAGAGTATCTTCCTGAATTTTTTTTATGTTCTTTTCAAGTTTTAAGCGGTAGGTACTTGGTCAAGGATACTCATCATAGTATCTTTGACAGTTTATAACGAAATACTTTTTATTTAACAAAGTGCGTCGCATATTTTTAAACTGTAAATCATTTGAGTATTCGTTTCGAATTTCTAAACATTGAGAATCATCAAGTATACTTGATAAGTTATCCAAAGGTGATGGCAAGAATTGAAATGAATCAATAAACTTGAGTTTTAAATATTTTTCCCTTTGTAACAAACACTACCCTCAGTAGTACCTGGCCGCTCCGTAATACTCCTCTCGGCGGCGCCACCCTCACGCACCCCGAAGCCAGCTAGCCGTCCCGCGCGCCCCTTCCACCTGTGACGTCACCAGCCGGCCGCCGAAGTCAACAAAACCCGGCCCGCTGGACATCGAAAGGCAGTTCTCTTCGAGCTCGCTCTCTCGCCTCTACCTCAGCATCCTGGTTGGATCTTTGGCTTTGCAGGGACTACAGCTCCGGAGACCAACGCTACGCTGCTACTCGGGCGCTCTAGGTGTGAGCCCTGATAGTACCGCTCCTACGATATATCTATTACTATTGTTACTATCCTTATAAATACCTGTGTACATATTAAGTGTTAATAAACTATTAAAAACCTGTTACTCGTGTCTCAATACACCGCAAGGTGTTAAAGTGGCGCTCCAACGTAGGGGCACGAGAACAAATAAGTGATAGTGTTCCATCTTGCATTAATCTACAGTCAAAACTAAGTTAAAATTCCGGTTACACGACGTCAAACAGCTATGGCAATCACAGCCGAAGACTTGCAACAACTGGTACAACGATTACAACCGCCGCCACCGCCTGCAAAACATTTTACCCATTGCACAGCTAGGTTCAAGGGAACACGTACGCGAGAAGCAGTTGAAGACTTCCTTGACAGCATCGAATTTTACAAACAAAGCGAAGGAATCTCGGAGAAAATGCGCTTCGAGGCCTAGCGCTTCTGCTAGAAGGGTTCGCACATACCTGGTGGACAGGGATCAGGACCTCAACAACAACCTGGGAATCCGCTAAGTCACTGCTCCGCAACGAATTTGCTCCACGGCCACCTGCCTATAAAATTTATCAGGACATCTTCGCAACCCAGCAGGACGAAGATACCCCAACCGGCCAGTTTATCGCCGAGAAACGAGCTCTGCTAGCTCAACTAGAAATACCGCTTGCAGAGACTGTGCAGCTCGACATGCTCTACGGCTTACTCTCCTTCACGGTCCGAGACCGAGTCCCACGTGAAGCAGTTCACAGTTTCGCCGATTTGTTGAGTCACGCCAGGTTAATCAGTATAACCAGCAACCACACAGGAACATACGAGACCGCTCCGACTAAGCCACGACGAACGAAGATCCGTTGTCTCTTTTGCAGGAACATAGGTCATGACGTCTCCGTGTGCAGAAAGAGAGCAGCCAGCCTGCGTAACCCAGCGAATAAGGAAAACGCACCTCCCGCCAGCTCAGCCCTCAAGGATGACACGCTCAAATGCTATGGCTGTCAACGCCCCGGCTTTATTAGGAGAAACTGCCCCACCTGCAATCAACCAGCTTTGGCCTTTTCATTTGTATCTCTCGCTAACCAGACGCGTCCAGCAGTTAGGATCCTTATCAATGGTAGCACAGGATCGGCGTTCCTAGACACGGGCCCGCACCTCGCTCGCAGGATCTTCTCTATACCATCTGCTACAACAACAAGGCTACAAGTTCAAGACCCGAACCATGAACGTCACCTTAGCCGATGGCAATACTCGCTCAAAACCAGTGCAAATGGCTACCGTACCCGTCACACTACAAGGCCGCATGGTGCCAACCACCTTTTGTGCGTTTCCCGATGCCCCGTTCGCACAAACTCTACTAGGGATCGACTTCATCGCCAAGGCCGGACTTGTTCTCAACTTCAGCAGGCAACAATGGCATTTTGACGACGACGCCTGTAATCAGCACCCATTTTCCCCAAAGGAAGGGGACGGTTCGACACTAACGCTCTTAAGCCAGGAAGCTGAGGAAGACCTCTCGATGGATCATATCGCCAGCGACTTCTACCTTCCACCCATGCTGTCTCCCCTGCAGGCCACGCCGACTCACCCTGACGCGCCAACTCCAGACACCGCCGGACCACCACAGCTGATCCACCTACCCGAACCAGAAGGGATGTTCATCAGCGATTACCACTCTGGTCTAGCCGACAATTATGGACCATGTGTAGAGACCCCAGTCGCTGAACCTGCACCCACTACGGCCGTCGAGGCGCTCCAGCTAAACCCCTTTTCACGCTATGGGTACATGCTACAGGACGCCATGGACACAATTGACGCCATGTGGACAGACTCCAGAGAAGAGAGTGAATCAACACTAACTTTCGCCATCTTGGATCTCCGCGATGATGAAGCCAGTGAGTTTACCCCCCAGCAGCGCCAGACGCTGAATCATCTTCTCACCGAGAACGACTCTGTGTTCGCTCACTATGGACCAGCCAGCCCGCTTGCCGAACACCGAATCGACACCGGAGACCATGCTCCCATCAGTGTTCCCCCTTACCAAGTGATACCTAGGAAACGTGAACTCTTACGACAAGCAGTTCAAGAATTAATGACCAACCAAATTGTTGAAGAATGCGAAAGCGCTTGGGCTGCCCCAACCGTCTTAGTACCCAAGCCTGGAGGAGAGATACGACTTTGCATAGATTTCCGCCGTTTAAACGCTGCCACGAATCCCGACCAGTATCCATTGCCTCGCCTGGACGACCTGCTCCAGTCAACTGGTCAAGTAGGCTGCCTCTCCACAATGGATCTTCGCGCTGGATATCACCAAATCCGAATAAGAGAAAAGGACAAGGACAAGACATGCTTTGTGACCCCGTTTGGCACCTATCGGTTCAACCGCATGCCGTTTGGTCTTCGCAACGCCCCCGCCACGTTCCAAAGACTGATGGACCAATTTCGGCGTCGCCTTCCCGACCTACGCCTCTTGGCTTACCTGGACGACTTGATTCTTCTCTCCAGTAACGTCGACGAACATATACACGCCCTACGCCTGATATTTAACATGCTTAAAGAATTTCAGCTCCGCCTCCACCGGCCAAAGTGCCGCTTTGGATGCCCCGAGACTCGTTATTTAGGCCATGTTATCAGCACCCAAGGAATCCACACGGATCCTGCCAAGATCAGCGCCATCATGGACTTCCCAATACCCTGCAATGCCAAGCACGTGGTGACTTTTCTGCAAACTTGCAGTTGGTATCGGAAATTTATTAAACAGTTTGCCAAAATAGCCCAGCCCCTCAGTAAATTAACTCGCCAGAAGACACCATGGACATGGGGCCCCGATCAGGACCAGGCATTCAACCAGCTAAAGGACGCTCTGACCTCCGCCCCTATTCTAAGACCGGCCGACCACGGACAACCATTCACCCTCCGTACAGATGCCAGCGCTTACGCAATAGGAGCCGCTTTACTCCAGGGGGAGGGAACGGATGAACGACCTGTTGAATACGCCAGCCGCCTTTTGACAGCCCCCGAACGGAATTATTCCACGACGGAACGAGAAGCCTTAGCCATTGTATGGGCCGTTAGTCGCTTCAGAGGGTACTTAGAGGAAACCTCGGTCATAATCATTACCGACCACCAGCCACTGAAATGGCTGATGTCCCTCCGCTCACCTAGTGGACGACTTGCTCGATGGGCCTTGCAGCTTCAGCCCTACCGCCTATAGATACAATACGTACCGGGAAAAGCTAACGTCGTAGCCGACACTTTGTCCAGACCACCTTGGTCAAAGGACCTGGACCCCTCGCCCGAACTTTGTCTTATCAGCCTAGATCTACCCACCATGAATGCTGCTTCCTGGAGAGAGAGCCAGCAAGCCGACCCAGAATTAAAGAAGATATTAGATGCATTCGATGAAGGAACACAGGAGTCCACCGCTCCCTGGACCTCCCGAGGCTACCTCTGCTCACAAGGAGTCTTGTACCGTTACTCCCCAGATGACGACACCGAGGAAGCCCAGCTCATAGTTCCCAGAGACCAAAGGACCCAGATCCTTCAAGAACATCACGATGCCGCCACAGCCGGCCATTATGGTGTTGAGCGAACCCTTCAGAAGCTATTGCATAAATATTATTGGCCCGGAATTAGGCATACTGTCTCTAAGTATGTAAAGTCTTGTCCCGAGTGCCAGAAATATAAACCGACCAACCTAGTGCCAGCCGGACTCCTGCACACCCCCGTGATGCACCAACGATTCGAGGTCATCGCCATGGACTTGTTTGGACCACTACCGGAAAGCGTCGAGAAAAAAAGATGGATACTGACCATAGAAGACACCGCCACCCGCTGGATAGAACTATTCGCTTTATCGAAAGCCACCGCTGAACAATGTGCCTGGACCATGGTCAATGAGATTTGCCTGCGATATGGGGTACCCCGCCGTGTAATTAGTGATAATGGACCACAGTTCATCAGCTCTGTCATGCAATGCCTCACCTACTGTTTAGGGATTGACCAGTGCCTAACCCCTGTCTATCACCCGGCCGCCAACCCTGTAGAGCGAAGACACCGAGACCTCAAAACACAATTAGCCATTCAAGTAGGCACGGATCAAACCACATGGTCTGAAAAGCTACCAGCCATCCGGTTCGCCATGAATACTTCTCGCTGCGAATCAACCGGGTATTCACCAGCCTACCTGACGTTCGGCCGAGAACTACGAACCCCTACCGGTGTAACCCATGATCTACGTGCCTTCACGACACAAGAAACTTTTGTCCAAGAGGTCACCCCTCGCCTGCTACGCATGGCCGACGCCCTGGATCAAGCACGAGAAACCCACGAACGAGAACAGGATCGACAGAAAAACCAAGCTGATGCGCATCGACGACCCTCACCCGATCTAAGCCCCGGAGATTACGTGTACGTCGCGGCCCACACGCTAAGCAATGCAGCCAAGCAACGATCGTCAAACCTGGTTCCACGACGAGATGGACCCTACCTCATCCTTCGACAAAAAGGACCCACTAGCTACCAGATCGCTCATCCCGACCGACCGACAGTACCTCTCGGAGTATACCATGCATCAGCCCTTACTCCCTACCGACCTCCCGAAGATGCTATGGACACGCCGCTGCCGATCCCCGTCCCGACGATACCCCTCAGAAGACGAGGACGCCCCCGGAAGATGACCGCACCCACAACCACAGAGTCTAGGTCGAGGACGATTCCTAGACTCTGAGGGGGAGAATTGTAACAAACACTACCCTCCGTAGTACCTGGCCGCTCCGTAATACCCCTCTCGGCGGCGCCACCCTCACGCACCCCGAAGCCAGCTAGCCGTCCCGCGCGCCCCTTCCACCTGTGACGTCACCAGCCGGCCGCCGAAGTCAACAAAACCCGGCCTGCTGGACATCGAAAGGCAGTTCTCTTCGAGCTCGCTCTCTCGCCTCTACCTCAGCATCCTGGTTGGATCTTTGGCTTTGCAGGGACTACAGCTCCGGAGACCAACGCTACGCTACTACTCGGGCGCTCTAGGTGTGAGCCCTGATAGTACCCAACGTGACGCTACTCCTCGGGCGCTCTAGGTGTGAGCCCTGATAGTACCGCTCCTACGATATATCTATTACTATTGTTACTATCCTTATAAATACCTGTGTACATATTAAGTGTTAATAAACTATTAAAAACCTGTTACTCGTGTCTCAATACACCGCAAGGTGTTAAACCTTGTTTTTCCGTTTTTATATTTACTCTCTTCTACATGCAGGTATTTTCTAAAGGAAATGTATTTTTCCATATTCATAGGAATATCATCAATGTGCTCCTTATCTAAACATAATGATTTTATGAAAAAGTGGCTATCATAATTTTTTAGATTATGCATTATGACTGTAATAAAGTTTGAAATTTGGAAATTTAAATTACACACTGAGTGTGCTGCACCTCTGAATTTTCCAGTGATATGACAATGATCTTTCACCTTATCCAAAATGTTGATAAAACTTTTTTTTGCAAATATGACAATGTGTTGACTTGTGAAACTTTTCCCTATCAGAATTTGTAAGTTTTAACATTGGTGTAACATTTTTTAAATATTTTGAATATAATGATTTAACATCCAATTCTAAATCTTTTACAAATTTTTCGATACAATCCCTCCCTCGATATAAATGAAATTTTGAAACTTCATCATCAAATGAGCATTTAATATAATAAGCAAATGAATGTGGCATATGTTCAAATTTTTTCAAAGTGTAAGTTTGTGACGAATTTTCATCATAATCATTTTGGATAGGTTTTAAAGCACATTCAAAGTCTGCATAAACAACAAATGGAACATGCATTTGTTTTTGTATTGTCACGTTATTTTTCACAAAAATAAAATATATTGTATAGTAATATACAATATATAATATTCCTGAACGTTCCAGCGACGGCAGCTGTTCATCGGTGAGCACTAGGTTATGAGTTAGTAGTGTGGTTCACTTTTCTAACAAGGCGCCACCCAGTCTGTATAATTTGCTTTAAGTGAAAAAGAACCCCCAGACTGGGAGATGAATTCTTAGAAAAGAAGATGTTAAAATAAAAAGCAGATTACCATTGACTAAATTTAACAAGTATATTAATACTTATTTTAATTAAAAAAATAAGTTATTGCTCAATAATTAAAAAAATAACATTTCTGATTGCAGAAAATAAATTCCCAAATACCCCCACCCCAACTTAATTACGCATTCGAATGGTTGATTGATCAATCAAATTGACAGGCACAAAAAAATATAACACTAACAAATCAGAAAAGTTTTACATAAGAGAAAGTTATGAAATTAATATCATTTTAAGTTAGGTATTAATACGCATAAAATCCATAAAAATAAATATTTAACGCATTGCAGATCATATTAGACTGATGTTAAATTATGAAAATACATGGAATGTACTGGCCTTTGCTATCAGCATATTTCTTTGGCAGGAAATGATCCACAAAAGTTTGTTCGGAATTTCTCAGGAACTAAAAATACGTGTTATCCAGGCAGGAAACTTAAGTAGGTAGGAGGAAAGACGTACTTGAATATTGTACACCGGTGTGTACCACAAGAAAAAAACAATAAGTAATGGCATATTACACGTTGTTGAAGGTATCTTACCTCAAAATATTTTTGAGAGTTTTTGAATCAAAATAGGCATTTCTTGTCGAAAATACAGGAACTTGAAGGTAGATAAAGGTATATTCTAATGAATGAACTGAAATAAGAAACGAATTTTCAAAAGATGATCATGAAAAAGCTGGATTATAATTAACATATCTGAATGAAGAATGAAGGCATGGAGGAATACGACTAATATACAATCTTCAGCATTAGCACAGTGTCCAAAAACTGTTAATTAGGTAATATAAACCCTTAAGACATTAAAGAACCATTCTATAATAGGAAACTTAAGATACAAAAGCCCAAATTGGGTTAAGGAATGGTTCACGTGTGTAAAATACCTCACTCCACACACGGACTTGCAGGAAGTGTCCTTCTCAGCAACAGGAAAAGAGTCTTTCTGAACATTCCGCTCAGAACACTCTGAAATCGTACCTTGATGTTGATTTATTCCAAGTTAAAAAAGGATAGCATTCAAAAACTACATTGTATGTGCATATTTACCTAAACGACCAAATTTCTGCCAAAGAACAGATACGCAAACTCCAATATATTGATTTTTCACGATATTTTGACGTCATATAAATCATTTCAGAAGTACGGTACTAACTTATATATATATATATATATATATATATATATATATATATATATATATATATATATATATATATATATATATATATATGACGAATGCGCTAGATAACTCAATAGTACCCAAATATTAACTTAAAATTAAATGTTTTAAATTAATATGCTAATTTATAATTAAATTTACGTAACGTTGTAGCGAATCGCTACACTGCCCTTCTCCTTAAAAAAAAATAGTCAGCGAAGATAGACTATTTTTAACAATAGTATAGATAACATAAAAAAATGTTCAGCTGTCAGAACTTGACAGGTGTCAGATACGTCAGATTTTTAGTTTGATAGCTTACGCGTATCACACGTCCTCGCGGAGGTCATCATCGGTAGGTCATCATCGAAAGGTCACAATCTATGAGGGTCATATTCGGGAAGGTCCTCTAAAAACCTGACGTTGTCGCTTGACAACATACTGTAAAAAAAGTACCCTATGATAATCAGATTAGAATAGCTAATTAGTAGGACTAAATAAAATAAAACTATATAGAACTAAAAATAACAAAATAGAAAGAAAAGGAAAATGAGTTACTCCTATCTTTTGAGAAACTTAAAAGGGTTAGAGAAAAGACAGAGGGATTCAGCTCTGCTAGTACACTTTTGCAGTCTAAGACTAGCATGGGCAAAAAAATTAAGGTAAATTATTTCGGGAAAAGAAACATAGGAAACCGTCTGGGATTGGAATGCTAGTGCAGGTTTAAGCTACCTCCCACTGGGTAAAGGTTAGTTGGCCTAGGATAGCTGATATTGCGACACCTATAATGGCATAGGAGTCCTCGTCATCAGCCTTACAGCACTCAATGACAACTTATGTTACCAATAAAACGGAAAGCATAAGAGAAGGTAAAGACGAAAGTAAATTACGTCTAAATCAGGGAATATTTATTAGTATACACTATACAAAAAGGGTAAGATAAATCCTCTTATCTTAAGAAGAAAACTAATCTATATACTAAATTAATAAGGTAAGCATTTACACGAGGTATTAGACAATAAGATCCATTGTCTATATCAAAATAAAATTTTAAGGTACCAACAAAATATTTTGGCAATGTAAGTTAGTCCAAAAAAAGGAAAAAAGCGCAAGAGTGCGAGAAAATTGAGGCCAAGGTAAACAAATCTTTAGCCAATAAAATTACATAAAGCTTTACTTTATGCTAAAGGTAATCTCCTTCAATTTGTTTATGTACAAACAAAGGTAAGGTATAAGAGAAGGTTTATATAATCAAGGTAAGATATAAGGTAATATATAAGATAAGATATAAGGTAAGATATAAGGTAATATATAAGATAAGATATAAGGTAATATATAAGGTAAGGTATAAGGTAAGATATTTAGGAAGATGTGGAAATACTTCCCCTTCTCAAGGATTCCACAGAACCAAGGTAAGGTTTTAAATCCTTTACATGCCATCTTCCTGCTTTGGATCCGTCAATATTTTTTAATTCGTAAACTAAAGGTGAAAGTTTTTTATGCACGACAGATAAAATATTTTTAGGACAAAGTTTTGCAGAAGATTTATTCGGAGCACTAGATAATATTTTGTTTGGACGCCAAACCTTGTCGCCAACTTGAAAACTAACATCTCGTTTGCGGAGATTATACGACTTCGCATTCCTCTCATAAGCGGTGTGAAGTTTCTGTCGTACTTCCTGGAATAAACTGCGAAACTCAGTAAAAGACTCTGCATATGTATTTCTGTCGCCAGGTAAAATCTCAACTGATTCATCAGAAGGAACCTGACTATAGTAATTGCCCGAGAGGGGTATATGCCTTCCAAAATTCAAATAAGCAGGAGGAAAGCCTGTCACTTCATGGACAGCAGTATTAATACCCTGTCTGATCTCAGAAATATGCAGATCCCAATCATCGTGCTTGTCAACATAACAACGAATAGCAGTAGTGATGGTCTTATTTGTTCTCTCCACAAAATTACATTGTGGTGAATAGAAGGGAGTATACCAATGTTTAACTTTATATTTGGCACAAAGATCTTTAAAGTTGCGACTAATAAAGTTAGTAGCATTGTCACAAATAATATATTGAGGAACTCCAAAGATAAGAAATACATCATTCTCCAAATGATTAACTATAACGGGAGACTTCAAATGTTTAAGAGGAAAAATGAGGGTGTATTTAGAAAATCAGTCTGAAATAACTAAAAGCCACTTATGACCTTTTTTACTTCTAGGAAATGGACCAACAAGATCAATAGACAAAATCTGAAATGGACGATCAACAATTTTTTCTTTCCCCATGGTACCAATCCTGGCGGTATTTGAATGTTTTTGAGCACCAAATACCAAACATTTGCGTACAAATTTTAGCACGTCAGATCTCATATGAGGCCAATAGTATGATTCTTGTGCTCTAAACAATGTCTTGCGAAAACCGAAATGTGCACATGTAGGGGGATTATGACAAGATTCAAGAATTTTAGTTCTTTGTGATTTTGGAACTAGCAATTTCCATTCCGTCGAATTAAACACATATGTTGATTGGCAAGGAATAAGCTTGTAAACTGTACCATTCTCGACCTTCCATTGCGGATATTTATCAGGAAAAGAAAGTATTTTTTCACGCAAAGAAGAATACCAAGGATCAAGAGAATTTAAATCTACTGATAACAAAGACACTTCGTCTTTAGATATAGGCATAGGACATGAAGAACAGTCGACAGGATCATCAGGTATATCAGAATAAGGAATTCTACTTAAGGCATCAGGAACAACGTTCAACGAACCTTTGCGATGCTGCAAATCAAAGGAATATTGTCTAAGTTTAAGAACCAACGGGAAAGTCGACCTGAAGGGTTTTTAAGGTTATTTAACCAAAGCAAACTGTAGTGATCTGTGATGACAGTGAAACAAGTACCTTCAATCCACGGTCTAAACTTTTCAATACTAAAAATAACTGCTAAACACTCCCTTTCTGTCACAGAGTAATTTCTTTCTGCTCTCGATAATGCTCGGCTTGCATACGATATCACCTTCTCCTCTCCATCAATAAGCTGAGTCAATACACCTCCTAAACCTACGTCAGAAGCATCAGACTGTACTGTAAATGGCTGAGAAAAATTAGGTTGGGATAAAATCGGCGCAGAAACCAACTTCTGCTTGATATTAACTAACGCGGCTTCGGCTTCGTCATTCCATGAGACAGGCTGTTTCTTCTTTTTGCCTTTAAGCAAAACATTGAGGGGTGCGATAAGAGATGAGAAATTTTGGATAAAACGTCTGTACCAAGAACACATTCCCAAAAAACGTTTAATCTCAGTAGTATTACGAGGACGAGGATAATTAACCATAGAATCAACTTTCGAAGGATCCGTAGTTAGTGAATTATTACCTACTATGAAACCAAGGTACTTAAGTGAAGTTTTAAAGAAGTTGCATTTTTCTAAATTAATAGTTAGCCCTGCATCTTTCAAAATATTTTTGACTGTAGTCAAAAGTTCAACGTAATGATTAAAATCAGGAGAACACACTAAAATGTCGTCGAGATAAGAGAAGATATGAGGCTAATATTTTGGTCCAAAGATAGCGTCAACCAATCTTTGTTGTGTTTGAGCCGAATTACATAACCCAAAAGGCATAACAGTGAATTGAAATTGACCTCTACCAATAACAGAAAAAGCTGTCTTTTTCTTAGAAGCAGAGTCAAGAGGAATTTGCCAGAAGGCCTTTCTTAAATCAATAGATGAGATAAATTTTGCATTTCGAAGATTATTAAGTATACGATCAATATGAGGTAAGGGATAGGAATCGTGTTTCGTAAATTTATTCAGGAAACTCCATTCGATTTTTTAACTAATAAAGTTGGACTACTCCAAAGACTTTGTGACTCTTCCACAACGCCTAACTTTAACATCGAATCTAATTCTTTGTTTAAAATGTCTTGTAAATAAGGTGAGAGAAGATATGGTTTTACTTTAAAAGGTTGATTATCACCGGTATCTATCGTCAATTTAATTTTATCTGTTCTACCCAATCTATCTTTACTATCTATGGCTTTAAAAGCCTCTATAACTTTAAAAGCTTCAGCTTTCTGCTTTGATGACAATTCATCTAGAGAGAAAAGTTTTGGAAAAGAGAAATTAAAATTATTGCCCGAAACTGTTGAAATAACTGTATCATCTTTACGTACGTATAAACCAACTATTTTCTTTAAAATCTATTAGCAAATTAAACTGTCTAGCAAAGTCGCTTCCGAATATAAAGGAATGAGTAACAGAAGGTACAACTAAAACTTTAATAATTTGGCAGGAATTATCAATAAAAATTGGCAAGTCGGCAACACCGCTTATTTTCTGAGAAGTGCCATCTGCTGTAAAAACATTCTTAATTGTTGCTGGATATATTTTAACGTTAAAGCACTTTAAAATTTTTAATCCTTCAGCTCCCACTATAGAAAAATTAACCCCGGAATCAAATAAAACACTAATGTTACGATCATACAATCTTACTAAAAGATAAGGTCTGTTATCAGATTCTTTATTTACAAATAAAGGTAAAGCTTCAGAAATTTTATTGTGTTTTTGCTTATAAAAGTCAGAAACAAATTTTAGCCAAGAAGTCCAATCTGATTTGCAAAAAAACGAATGATTTAGTGTGGTCTGTTGTTTAGACCGATCAATGCCTCGACCACTAACAGGCATTGAAGAACTTAGTTTTTTGTACACTTTGGACAGGAAGAAATTTTTACATTAGGCTCCCCACATTTATAACAAAAAATGCTTCTTTTTTTCTTACAAACATTATATGTATGATTAGGTAGATGACAGTTGAAACAAATGACTTTACTTTTGCTTGTATCAGGTAAATCGTTTTTAATTTCATTCATTACGTTAATTTGATTAGCCTCATCTATCGATCGTGACTGGGCTGATCTAAATGAAGGTTTATTATCTTTTTCTTTTCTGTGAATAAATTTAGAAGGATGGGAATTACTAAGGTAAGAAAGTTGAGGGGTAGATTTACGCGAGGTAATATAGGCAGCTTCTTCAAGTTTCCTACACAAAGCAGTTAACTCCATAACTGAGTCGGTAGTATGTAAGGCAAGTTGATGACCATAATCAGGTAAAAGATTATTTTTAATATATTTAAGTCTGGTGACTTCTGCAGGACGCGTAGATAAATGACTAAAAAGATTCTCTAATTGTGCTATAAAGATAGTAACAGATTCTTGTTTTCTCTGTCTTCTTTGTCTTATACTTTCCCATATTTCATCATCAGCAAATGGAGGTAAAAAATCTTTTTTTAATTGTTGAGTTAACGAATCCCAGTTTGTAACCGACGATTTAATATTTCTATACCAAATAAAAGCGTCACCAATAAAAAATTCCACGGCCCCGTTGAATAATTGATCATCAGTAACTTCTCGCGCCTGCGCCAAATCAGTTACGCGTTCTATAAAATAAAATACCCTTTTCGGATCTCCATTAAATTTGACACCCCACGAAGATATGGGTTGCTTATTAGCCGAACAAGTTATTACCGGATTTAAATTAACCACGGGCGAAGAAGGCTGAGGAAAGAAGGAAGTATTTGCTTGTGCTACAGGATCAGCCGTGACTTTATCATCTAAGTCAGCTTCTAACTTTAGACATGATGCATAAGTTTCGTTTTTAAATTTAACCACTTCGTCCGGATCGGCGTTTGGTATTGGAATTCGTTTTACGCGACCAATAAGATGGTTAATTCTGGATTTAATGCTAAGAAAGCGGAATCAGTTACTGCTCCCTCAAAATCTGCTATAGCATCAGAAATAGAAAGAATACTTTTATTAACTTCATTCTCTTCATTTTTAAAATCGCCAGCATAAGCTTCCATGCAAATTTGGCTTCCTGGTTTACCAGAAGTTGCCTCTTTTTTTAAAAGTCTTCCTAAAATTTTTCGCTTGTCGCTAACATTACGTGTAGAAATTACCGAACGTATTGCCAGTTCATAGTCAAGTTCGTAATCCAAAAGATGATTGCAATGAAAAGAAAGATCCATTTTGAATTAACTCAAATCCGTAAAAAAATTAATTAAAGTGTACATAACTATTTTTATATAAAAATTCTTCAAAAATATGTATAAACAAATAAGCAAGATAGCAATTATTTATACTTCAGTATGCGAACTATCACAAAAAATTTGCAAATATGAAAAATGGTTTTACAGGAAAGAAATTAAATTTTACCAATTTAAAAATCTCATCGTGTTATTGTCAGACAAATAACAAAATGCACGGACTAGTTATTAAAATAAAATTTTATTTGATTGTTTACAAAAAGCTACTACTGATTAGAGGAGTCCAGTAAAACAAATTAAGAAGTATCACGATATTAATATTCAAATGTTACCGATTATTTATACCAAAGTTAAAAAAACTATTTAAAACCAGAATACTCCATTTAACTTTTGACAGAGAAAGACAGAATCTATATAATAATATTTAACCAAAAAAATCAATTTGAAAGACAACTACTTATTTATATTGCGTAGACAATAAAAAAATATATAAGTTAGTAGGGGTTAGTTATAATAAATTTATAGTCTGCATAATATAATCAAACTTATGAAAAAATAATTAGAAAATTAGAAATAGTGAAACACACTCAAGCCCCACGCACTTGGGCGCCAAATCTTATTGTCACGTTATTTTTCACAAAAATAAAATATATTGTATAGTAATATACAATATATAATATTCCTGAACGTTCCAGCGACGGCAGCTGTTCATCGGTGAGCACTAGGTTATGAGTTAGTAGTGTGGTTCACTTTTCTAACAAGGCGCCACCCAGTCTGTATAATTTGCTTTAAGTGAAAAAGAACCCCCAGACTGGGAGATGAATTCTTAGAAAAGATGATGTTAAAATAAAAAGCAGATTACCATTGACTAAATTTAACAAGTATATTAATACTTATTTTAATTAAAAAAATAAGTTATTGCTCAATAATTAAAAAAATAACATTTCTGATTGCAGAAAATAAATTCTCAAATACCCCCACCCCAACTTAATTACGCATTAACGCATTCGAATGGTTGATTGATCAATCAAATTGACACGCACAAAAAAATATAACACTAACAAATCAGAAAAGTTTTACATAAGAGAAAGTTATGAAATTAATATCATTTTAAATTAGGTATTAAGACGCATAAAAACCATAAAAATAAATATTTAACGCATTGCAGATCATATTAGACTGATGTTAAATTATGCAAATACATGGAATATACTGGCCTGTGCTATCAGCATATTTCTTTGGCAGGAAATGATCCACAAAAGTTTGTTCGGAATTTCTCAGGAACTAAAAATACGTGTTATCCAGGCAGGAAACGTAAGTAGGTAGGAGGAAAGACGTACTTGAATATTGTACACCGGTGTGTACCCCAAGAAAAAAACAATTATATGGCATATTACACGCTGTTGAAGGTATCTTACCTCAAAATATTTTTGAGAGTTTTTGAATCAAAATAGGCGTTTCTTGTCGAAAATACAGGAACTTGAAGGTAGATAAAGGTATATTCTAATGAATGAACTGAAATAAGAAACGAATTTTCAAAAGATGATCATGAAAAAACTGGATTATAATTAACATACCTGAATGAAGAATGAAGGCATGGAGGAATACGACTAATATACAATCTTCATCATTTAGCATTAGCACAGTGTCCAAAAAACTGTTAATTAGGTAATATAAACCCTTAAGACATTAAAGAACCATTCTATAATAGGAAACTTAAGATACAAAAGCCCAAATTGGGTTAAGGAATGGTTCACGTGTGTAAAATACCTCACTCCACACACGGACTTGCAGGAAGTGTCCTTCTCAGCAACAGGAAAAGAGTCTTTCTGAACATTCCGCTCAGAACACTCTGAAATCGTACCTTGATGTTGATTTATTCCAAGTTAAAAAAGGATAGCATTCAAAAACTACATTGTATATGCATATTTACCTAAACGACCAAATTTCTGCCAAAGAACAGATACGCAAACTCCAATATATTGATTTTTCACGATATTTTGACGTCATATAAATCATTTCAGAAGTACGGTACTAACTTATATATACAGGGTGACGCGGATCTAAATGTACATACGATACCATAAGATAGAGACCACCTTGGGGGTTCTAAATCACCCACATTTAGTAGTCCAATCTCTAACCTTTACCGAGATACAGGGTGTTTTATAAGTTTTGCCTAAAATTTATTTTTGTAATATTTCTGTAAGCACTTGAAATAAAAAATTCATAATGGTTAAGAATATTTTGTACAATTTGTGGGTTTAAAATGCCATATGCAAAAGTTCTAAAATCCAGGTCCGTACTTAAAATAAAATTAGTTTTTAGTTTTTTTAAAATTCAACACCCTGTATATCGGATTTTTGAAACTTGTAATTTCTACTCCAAACAAGCATAAACATATGATTCTATTGACATGGTTTTCAAAGTTGCCGCACTTACCACGAAGTCATAAAAAATAGGCGTTTTTAAGAAATCAATGAAGTAGATGGTTTTCAGGCATACCAGATCAATCCAAATCCAAAATCCAAATCCCCCCACTCTTCACCCCACCAAAATCCCCCCACTCTTCACCCCACCAAAATCCCCCCACTCTTCACACTACCAAAATCCCCCCACTCTTCACACTACCAAAATCCCCCCACTCTTCACCCCACCAAAATCCCCCCACTCTTCACACCACTCCTCTCCCCTCTCCGCTCCCCTCTCCCCTCTCCTCTCCTCTCAGGAGCTTAAAACCATTCCACAACACGCACTCTTCACACTACCAAATCCTACCACTCTTATATCAAATCCATTCCTCTTACCCGCCACACAACTTTTATTGCTATAAATTCTCAATATTTACAGTATTTAACACAATTCACAACGATGTCTGTAGCAGTCCCTATTGATTATTCATGGGACACAGAACATTGCGAAAGCTATAATCCACAAGAGTACATAGAAAACAATTTAGTAATAATCAATCCACCTCCCAATCTATCTAAGAGTGCTAACAAAAAGTTTCGAACTCAACAGAGAAAGAAAGTTCAAGAATTGGAAGCAAAAAGAAAAACTATGTCTTGCCCAACAGCAAATGTAATGTTTAGTCATGTAAGCGGAAAGAAATCCTTGCAGGATTTTACTACAGATGAACTAGAAATGTTACCTTTGGAATATCTAATTAATTATGCAGATCATTTGGAACTCTTGGATGTATGGGGAAAATTGCCAATGTCTTATAAATCAAGTTTTGATCTTCAAATTAAATTGCCATGTTTTATACATTACAATCGTCCTGACTGGAGCACACAATTCGATGGTCCTCCTGTATCCCAGAAATCATGTTTCATGTGCAATAGAAACATAAAGTAGACTAATGTAGATAAACTCACTGTTATTTTTGTTCAAAAGTAAACCTGTATTTTAATAAATGTTTTATAAATGTCAAACAAATAATTAGAAGTATTATTCATTAATCCATGGATTTACAGCATCCCACCACCACCAAATCCCCCCACTCTAAATCGTTAAACATCATTACACAAAGCTTCACTCATTTCATCGTATTACAGCGCGTTACTTAAAAGGGTAAGTGCGGTTAAAACGCAAGTGTTGTACTAATTCGAACAATACACAGGTCAATACAGACCCCATATGTAGAGCGGTAGACCCGCCCAAAACAACAAATTCTTAAAAGTGGGTGGGTTGGAATGTACACACCAAAGTACATCTCCTAACACTCCGTGCGCATGTCTAGCACGCTCGGTGTGCGCGTGGTACGCATTTTTCGTCTACTACGCATATAAAAAAAATGGCGTCTAAAAAAAAAGCGTCTAAAAAAAAAAAAAACTCCCAGCAAAAAAAAAGCGTCTAAAAAAAAAAAAACTCCCAGAAAAAAAAACACTCCCCCCAAAAAAAAAGCAGGCGGCAAAAAACTCCCCTCTCCCCTCTCCTCTCTCCTCTCAGGAGCTTCCAAAGGAGCTACCAACTCCTACCACTCTTATATCAAATCCAGCTCCACGGGAGCTTCCAAATGAACTTTCAAAACTCCCCCCACTCCTCTCCCCACTCCTTTACATCTGCGCAATAGAGATGCGCATGGGCATGCCCCGCCCACACGGATTCTCTTTATATTCTCTTTTCGTTCTTAAGTCTGCAGTCGCACCTTGAGCTCGACAGTTGTGCTTTCTCCTTGTTACCTACATATCCTCAGCGGTTAGATAGCGTTGATATTATATTAATTGTTTAGTTTGCAAAAACAGTATTGTGCAAAGTGTTGTGAGACCGGTGAAAATATCCGAAGAATTTTTACAAAAGAACTGTTTTTCTGCTTTTTTGTTCAGTTCTCAAGATGTATCAGTGCAGTGAATGCAACAAGAGTTTTACGCATCAATCTAACGTACATAGACATAAAAGAGAATCGTGTGCCATGAGACCATCTTGTTCGCGAGAAAAAAGGAAGGCTAATACCCAGGTATGTGATGTATCCATGAAAAAAGCTAAAATAGAAGATATTAAAGAAGACAGACCTCCAATACCTAAACTTACTTTATCGCGATGTAAAGATTGTGATACTTGGTACGTGAAAAATAAACTTTCTGCCCATTTACGGTCAAACCTACATAAAAGTGCACTTAAAAGTGACGATGATGTGAAAATTTTAACTTCTGCTTTTAAAAATAGGATTGTGTCTTACATGTTGCTGCCATCGAAAAAGTATGTGAACATTGAAGAATTTTTTGATGAAGTACAACAAAAATTTGTAAGTTTACTTTCCGAACAGTTAGTTAAGCATAAAAGTGTTAAGATTAATGTAGAACTATTTGGACAATACATTTTACAAACCAAAGAGGCAATCGAAACTAAATCGTTTAACACAAAAAATAAGGTCATAACTTCAACAACAACAGATTTATCTGATATTTATAAACAATTTTTGTCTGAAATAAAAGAAAAGGTGTCAATATTCGCAGAGAACGGTTCAGGTTGGGCATTGGAAAAAATATTACATTTGGAGCTTAATATAAATAAATTTAATCCAATTAGAGCTTCATCGTATATACCATTACCAAAACAAATTTCAAATAAACAAGGTGTAATTAATATCAAAAATAATGATTCATATTGTTTTGCATGGAGTGTGATAAGTGCACTGTTTCCTGCTGAAACAAATGTAGACAGAACAAGTTCATATCCAAATCCTTTTGAGTATTTAAATTTTGAAGGAATAGAGTTTCCTGTGAAATTAAAGGATATACATAAATTTGAAACGCTTAATCAAATATCTATAAATGTTTACGGTTTAGAGAGTGTTTATGAAGATAATAAATTCAAGCATGAAGTGGTTGGTCCTCTTCATTACACCAGTAAAAAACTTCCAGCGCACATAAATTTGTTGTTGATAAGTGAAGGTGAAAGCAACCATTATTGTTGGATTAAGAATATGTCACGGTTACTAGCATCTCAAATTAATAAAAGTCACTTTAAAAAATATTTCTGTGATGGTTGTTTAATTTATTTTACTTCGATGGAAAAATTAAAACAACATCAATCACATGATTGTAATCATTTGTTTACAAAAGTTCCTACCAACGATATTAAAATTAATAAGTACGGTCAGCATATACCAGAAAATATTTTACAGTTTGAAAATTTTCAAAAACAACTAAAAGTTCCATTTGTTATCTATGCGGACTTTGAATGCTTTTTAAAACCTTTGCAGCATCAAGAACCAGGAAACGAACAGAATTCTTATACTTTAAATACATTTAAACCCGAACCATACGCTTTTTGTTATTTCATTAAGTGCTCATATGATGATTCTTTGTCGGTATTAGATTCATATTTTGGTTTAGATGCAGCCGATGAATTTTGTAAACGAATTGAAGGTCATGTACATAGAATTTATAATGAACATCTTAAACCTGTAGTGAAAATGCTTCCTTTATCAGATGAGGAAGAGCTGGCTTATAAAAATAGCACAATTTGTCATATTTGTAATAAAAAACTTGAAGAAAATGAAAAAGTAAGGGATCACGATCATTTAACTGGTAAATTTCGAAATGCAGCTCACAGTATCTGCAATCTAAATTTTAAAATTCCAAATTTTATACCTATCTTTTTCCATAATTTAACTGGTTATGATAGTCATTTATTTGTTAAACAATTGTGCTGTGAAGAAGATAATATTGATGTACTTGCACAAACCAAAGAAAAATATATTTCATTTTCAAAATTCATATTGGTTGACAAAGTAAAAGACAAGGATAATAAAGAACAAAAACTGTTTGTTAAAATGAGATTTTTAGATTCATTCCGTTTCGTTGGTTCCTCCTTGGAAAAGCTTGGTGAAAGCTTGGAACCAAATCAATGTATAGAAATAAAAAAATATTTTCACGATCCTAACCAGTTCAATGAAATTCGAAAAAAAGGTGTTTATCCTTATTCTTACGTTGATTCTTTCGAAAAATTACATGAAAATCAACTCCCAGCTATTGAGCATTTTTATGATAAACTTAAAGATGAACCTATGTGTTCATCGGATTACAATAGAGCAATTACTATTTGGAATTTATTTAATTGTCAAAATCTTATGGATTATACCAAAATTTATTTATTATCAGATGTTCTCATATTAACAGATTTTTTTGAAGCTTGTCGAAATATATCTTTAAATAACTTTAAGCTAGATCCTGCACAGTATTACACATTACCAGGTTTAATGATTCAAGCAAACCAAATTCATTTATAATGTATTTGGATGCCACTAACTTGTATGGACATAGTATGAGTCAATGTCTCCCCGTAAGCGATTTTTCTTGGTTGAACGATGAAGAAATTGAAGCCCTTGATGTGATGTCTATATCTGATGATGCTGAATTCGGGTATGTTTTGGAAGTAGATTTAAAGTATCCTCAAAATTTACATGTAAAACACAACGAATTACCTTTTTTGGCTGAAAATATTTGTGCACCAGGTTCAAAACAAAAGAAATTAATATGTAATTTAAACCATAAAGAAAAATATGTTATTCATTACCGAAATCTGAAACAGGTGCTTCAAAATGGATTAAAATTAACTAAAATTCATAGAGTTATTAAATTTAAGCAAGCTGCATTTCTTAAACCATACATCGATTTAAATACCGAAATGAGGAACAAATCTAAAAATAAGTTGGAAAAGGATACTTATAAATTATTTAATAATGCCATTTACGGTAAATCTTTAGAAAACATTGACAAGCGAGTTGACATTAGATTAATCACACACTGGGAGAATATTGGTAAAAAACAAGGAGCGCAGACATTGATTGCTAAACCAAATTTTAAAAATCGTTTGGTCTTTAATGAAAACTTGGTTGCGATACAAATGGAAAGAGTAAAAGTGACTTACAATAAACCTGTTTATGTTGGCTTCACAGTCTTGGAATTATCAAAAACCGTTTTATATGATTTTTATTATGACTATATTAAAAGCAAGTATGGAGACGAAGCAATTTTGTTATACACGGATACAGACAGTTTGATCTTGCAAGTAGAGACTGAAAACTTTTATAAAGATATGCAAGACAATTTAGAGAAATTTGACACTTCTAATTACAATGAAAACAATATACATAATTTAACTATAAACAAATCAGTATTAGGGCGAATGAAAGATGAATTTGCAGGTAAACCAATTTCAAGTTTTTATGGAACGGGGGCTAAAGCTTACTGTGTAAATTTAGAAGAGAAATCTGAAAAAAAGGCAAAGGGAGTTAAAAAATATGTTATAGAAAATTCCATTACTAAACAAGATTATAAAGACGTAGTTGAAAATTCTGAGATCAAATTTAGAAAAATGAATATTTTTCATTCAATTTTACATGACATGTTTACACAATTAAAAAATAAGGTTGCTTTGTCTCCAAAAGATGATAAACGCTATATAATTCCAGATTCTTTTAGAACTTTAGCTTGGGGGCACAAACATATAAGTATTTTGGAAGAGAAATCCAAGACTGATGATGACCAAGTTAATAATGTAATTGATATTCTAAAAGATTTAGTTCATGATGAATATAAAACATAAGAACCCTGGAAAAATATTTTAGTTTGAAAATGGCCATGCTACCAGTAGGAGTTCTATTTCTATCAGCATTCGTTAACAATACTTTGTTCATACAAGTTGATCATAATGTTCGAGTAGCATTTATTTGTCTATCTGTGAATAATGTAAATAATGATAGTTGGCCTTCAACATGGAAAAGAATGAATATAAATAATGGTTTATTTACCTACAAAATAGATGATAATATTATAAATGATTCTACCATTGTACAGTATAAGTTAAGATTATATTATGACAATAAAACTTCAATAGTGACACAGGAATGGAATCAGTTGTATAGAAAATCTTGTATAGAAGAAGAATGTAATTCAAATGTGTGTGTAGTATTATTAAGTATATTGTTAGTAGTGTTTATATGTTCAATAGGATATATATTATTCAAAGTATATTTGTATTATAAATAAAATTCAATAATATATATATAATAATAAAGGTTTTTATTGATAACAATGTCTATAATTATATAACAATTTTACGTTTGCTAATGCACAATGCCATGGATTCACATTTTTGTGAAAATAACACTCTGGAATTTTCTTAAATTTACTTAATTTTGGTTCTTGTCCAATGGGAATAGCGTATATGAAATCTTCATCCAAAAACTTTTTTAAGAAGTTTATTTTTTCATTCCCTTTCACGTAAATTTTGGGTGATTGGTAAACTTCTAACACATGCTTTAAAATATCATCAATTTCATTAAGTTCTATATTTCCAAAATTCCATTCCAATCCATGATACTCTTCGGCCCATTTAACCATTTTGAGATCGAGAGCAGATAACATATTTTTATGAAATGGTGATTTAAACAGATAATTTGAGCAACGAATCCCATCATAAATCGCTAATTCTTTTGGAATGTATCCAAAGGAACTGTTATATCCTTGAATGTCGATAAAAATTTCTGTCTTACACTCATTCATGGTTAGTCGCTAAATGATGTTTAAATCTATAAGATTAGTGTTTAAATCCCCCCACCACTCTTACTACTCCCCACTACCACGCTTATTATCCCCACTACCACGCTTGCTTATTTAAGCACTCACCCACAGTTCTACAACCATTATTTCAAGCAAGCAACTGAAAATGTATAAACCAACAAGCCAACAAGAGTTTAGTAACAAGCGCAATGCAGCTCTCGTTAATGAAACAATTTACTACATTAACAAATCCAAATCCAAATGGGTCAGCATTGGATTTTCCTTAGAGAGAAAATATATTCCTGTTGTTAAACTCTGTGGATACAAATATAATCAAAATGTCACTTTTAATGAAGATCAATGGATCTCCTTCCTAAATAATCAAGGAATTATGATGAGCTTTATTTATTCCAACAACACCGGGTGGCAACCCATGAAGGGAAATGGTTATGAGATTCACTTTGTGTTTATTGGGGATGCAAGAATTATCAAGATTACACAAGATGGTGGTAATGAAGTATTCCTAGCTGGTGATACCATAAATGAATTAGTGAACTTGGCAAATTTAATCAAATATCGTTTTGATATCTTAAAAAACCAGGAATTTTCCAAATATTACAATATTTTGGTTAGTGGAATCTCTATGAAAAATGGCGATTTGTTAAAAAATATATATGATGTTATTACACCTATGGAAAATAGTTTAAATGTTTGTTGTGTTTTAGAATTATTAAACTTTTACTCAGATCGTGTTGTGGAGGATGTAGAATCATTCGCATGTAATGAATTTGTAAAAAGTTGTATTGAAAATAAAAATTTATAAATATATTCTTCTTTTTATTCCTCCCACCTCCTAAATTAATATTTAAAGCTCTGAACTTACATTAAGTCTGAACACTCTCCAACAAGATGTGGTTAGCATATACATCTCAACGAGTAGCATATAACCTAACAAGTGCTATAGAGAATCTATCACAACACTTTAGTAACTTAGAATTTGATGCTACCCATGAAGCCGAGTATGGATTCGAAAGATTTTATACGTATGAGGAATGTATGGATATGGCTAGAAAATATGAAAAAGCAGCAGAAGCCTGTAACATATATTTACATACTTCTGATTTAAAGTCTTTTCTGTACACGATGAAAGAAATGGGATTTGAGGAGCATTTGGATGAAGTAAAGAAGTTTTTGTCACCTGAAATTATTCAAGAATTCAACCTAATTTATAAGAAATAAAAAACTTTAATATATTTATTTGTTTTATTCAATCATTAAATAATTATTATATAAATTATATACATTAGTAAGTGCACATATACATGGTGATTTAGAATGATAAAAACAATGAGCTTCTCCTTCTTGTAATTGTGGATTTTCGTCAAGTTCCATGACTGGTTTTAATGAATATTTTCGGATGTATTCGGATTTCTCTCTCCCTTTCACATAAACTTGATCCACCTTTTCTGTTAGATTCTTGATTATTTTAGAAAATTTGTGAATTGGTGTATATCCTTCATTCCAAGGAATACAGTGATGATTTTTCATTAACCATATAGCTTGTTTATGTAAGTCAGGTGGTAGGTATTTTATATCAAATGGTGATTTAAAGATATAGTGGCATATTTTGTGTCCATCATAGGCAGCCAACTCTTTGGGAATAAACTTCTTATTTTCTATGTTAAATCCTTGCACATCGACAATTAATAACCTCATAATTTCAAAAGTGAGAATTGTTTAATCATAGATTTCTTGTCAGAATATTCTTGTAGTTGTTGTTTTAATTTTTTCAGCTCTTCTAAAAAGTAGGATACTCGAAGTTCTAGATCTTCACCCATAATGGTAGGAAAGAATAGTAGAGCATTGAATTTATATAGTTTAGCGCTTTAAAGTTGTCTAACATTTTTGGTTAATGGATTGTAGCTAAATACTTTGTCATGCATAATGAGACAATAGGCAGATATTTTGTCTTTAAGATCATCATGTAATTCAAACTCAACTCTCATAACAATAGGTCCGGATTCAATTGTTTCTTTCTGATGTGAACAATCGATATATACGATAGGAGCATAAGTATTAAATTCCTTTGGAGAAAAAATGGGTTCAGGTGTTATTCCATAGTAAGATTTTTGAAATTGTGAAAACATTTCATATAATGATGCAAATTTATTTTTAGCAAAGTCTAAAAATAGATCGTTGTAGGGATATCTCTCAGAGTTTAAAAACACTTTAATGTTTCGTAACTTAACGTTGGAAAATAAAGACATATCAGTTGTTGATTTATCCCTTAAGTCTTTTTGAAAAGCAATTGCTACATGACGTGGGGTATTAACTTTCGTAGATGTTTTGACAGGCCAGTTATGACGATTAGTTTTTAATAATTCTGGGTATTCGATGAGTTCCCAACTCCGGAAAGCAATTATTATATCAGTATTCTTATTAATTATTTTAGATAATGTTAATTCTTGAGGAATAGCTACTGAAATGTGAGGTATATTCCAAGTTAGCTTAGTAAGCTCAATTTTTGGATTTTCATCTGCAGTATTAATTGTTGCATTTTTGTCTGAATTATCTCGTACTAAAATAAGTTCTTGTTTGGCATTTAAAATAATTTTTTTGTAGTCTTCAAAAAACCGCATTAAGAATTTAAGCGGAATGCAAACATTAAATAATCCTGTCGTTGCATCAACAACTTGTGAAGATTCCATAGGAAACCAACCTGCGTTTTAAAGTTTATTGCATTCATTTTTATTATACGACATGTATCCCTTTATTGTTGAAGTTAACCCAACATCTCTAACTGAATCTATTGTAACACCGTTTAGTTGATAACGCATTTCTTTAAAAAGGAATGCAATCCCATTGTTTATCAATTTTAATGTATTTGAGATAGTATTATTATCTTTTGTTAGTTTACCCTCTATGTAAAGAAAGCTTTCGGAAGGAAGAGTATACTTGTCCACTTCATGAACAGGTATTATAATTTCATCATTATTTCCCAATTTTGTAGGTAGGTATGGTTCATAACCATGAACTTCGGAATGCACAATTGAATTATCTATGAAAAGACCTTCTGCTACGTTAAGGATATCCATTATACTAAAACCTTTAAACCTAGAGATTTCAAAAAGCTTATATTTTCAGGTGTTATCCCTTGTGTGTTTCTCTTTCTACTAATCTTTGGTTTACGATGTTTAGTCTTCTTATAGTTTTTATTAATTTTTGTGGGTAAATTGAAGGTTTTTCTATTATAAAGGATAACCATTATACTTCTTTTATATGCAACCTTATAGTTACAGTTTCGTTTCGAAAATCAACAATATTTAAATCTTGGTCTATTACCTTTATTGTTATTTTATCTATTACTTTTACTGTAACAGGAAAATAAATAATATTTTGGGGACTTTCTATTATTTTAAATCCAGGGCTAACATTAGGGAAAAACTGATGAATATGTGTACTGGCTTTCCGTTCAGATAGGAACCTTCTGCGATACTGCAGTCTATGCATAAAGAATTAACTTTTATAATCTCTGCTGGATTTTGCGATGTTCTTGGAACTCCATCACCAGATACAATGCCCTTATTAAAACCCAAAAGTTTTCCTATTGTTCCATCTTTAAAACTAATATCTGTAGTAGACTTTATTGTTGATTTTAATGTGTTGTTATTTGCATAGAGGTGAAACGAAATATTTCTTTTTTGGAATTCAGTCTGTAAATATTTATTAACATCATCCATTTCATAACTTCCCGTAGGAATTGTTAAAAATTCATTATTTTTTCCAAAATATACTTTATTATTGCTTTTATCAATATTTGGTATTGCATTAAAAGTTTCAAAGTTGGTAAGTCCTACAACGTAGGAAGTGTTAGGATCTAAGTAAATAGGTGGATGGAAATCTGCTTGAAGTATAGCTGAATTTGCGGAAAGAGCTATAGTAAACGACATGATGGTCGTAATAAGAATAAAATGGAAACACAATTACGCATTATTATAAATAAACTGTAATGATAACTGTCCATAAGTTGAGGTATTAAAAGATTGATATTTATCATAGTTATATTTAATATTGTTGTTGTTGCTACCATCGCTATAGAAATAAGTTATAACTTCATTTGGTGGTCGTAAATTTCCAAAACTATCAAAGTAAATTATGTTATTATTATTTTTAACATACGCTGTCCAGTGAGTGCCTTCCCCCATATCATCATCTAAATTTATAATACCTGTTTCATATTTTTTTATTTTTTTGGGTAACTTATTTCTCATAAAGACACCTCTAAAATGTGGCAACTTTAATATTTTCGCATACTTTAATAAATCTATATTTGTCAAAGGTCGGCGAGGTAGCAAATTTAACAGTTTTTTGAATATGGTTTTAAATATAGACCACACCCTTGCTTATATGGTTTTAAATAAAGACCTTTTCCAATTGATATTTTTTCCATTTCTTTGTTGTGTCTTGTTTGTTCTTCTAATTTTTTTTGCGCGTTTTTAGCTGAATTTACTGCTTGCGCAATGCCAGCAGCGCCCCCGCTTAGGGCTCCTAGAGCAGATAAACCAGCAAAAATAGGTATTAAAAGTAAAATTCCACCAGTTTTTGGAATTGGAATAATTCTTTGTTTAGGTTCTTTTATTTTTAATTTTTTAATCGATGATAAAGCTGTGCTGGCAGCATTCCTTATATTAGCAAACTTTTTTCCAACCAGCTCTTCACGTGCTTTTCTTACACCTTGGTTAAATGATATTTGACCTCCTTTCTTGCGTTTTTGTTTTCTTTTTCTTATTCCCATACCGAGTTTTGTTTTTGCTTTCATGATTCCGGCCACAGCCAAGGATGACAGTTTTTCGCCTAGATTTGAATCTGAAGCTTTAAATCTATTAAATGCCTTTTTAGCTAATATTTTATCTGCCTCGTTTCTGTTTTTTAAATCGAAATATTCCGAATATGCTATATCGTGCTCTTTGCAAGCTTCGTCTAATAAATTAATTCCCTTATCACCTCGAGCAAGCCTTTTATTTAACTTTGTACCAGGACCACAAAAGTTATAAGAAGGAATATGGAGCTCTACTGGTAATTTATTAATAAGAGTATTTAATAAACCACTACCTGTTCTCTGTCCTTCCACGCAGTGAATGACATTATTATGTCTAATCATTATATATAAATGATTTAAAAACGCAAATAACCTTACTTAAATAGCGATGTTCAAACAATGAAGATCAAAAACAAGATTTTTCTTTACCGATAAAAAATTTTGATTTATGTCATGATAATTATCGAAAACATGGACAATTATTTGGTGGAAACTGTAAAAGATGTTTAATAGTAGGACCATCGGGTTGTGGGAAGACAAATGTTATGATTTCTCTTATAACACACCCTAATGGATTAAGATTTGAAAACATATATGTGTACTCAAAATCCTTATATCAATCAAAATATGAATATCTAAAAAGGCTTTTTGCTCCACTAAAGTTTATTGGTTATTTTGAATCATCGAACGCTGAGGATATTGTTTCACCCACTGAAATAAAACCAAACTCACTGATTGTATTTGATGATATAGTATGCACTGATCAAAGTCTAATGAGGGATTATTTTTGTTTCGGACGTCATAAAAATACAGATTGTTTTTATTTGTGTCAAACATATTCATCAATCCCTAAACAACTTATACGTGATAATGCCAACCTCTTGGTAATTTTTCAACAGGATGCTACAAACTTGAAACATATATATGATGATCATGTAAATGGTGACATGAGCTTTCAAGAGTTTAAAAACTTGTGTTCAATGTGTTGGAAACATAAATATGACTTTGTCGTTATTGATAAAGACTGTGAATTTAATGGTGGCCGCTATAGAAAAGGATTTGATAATTTTATTTCCACTATATAACTCTCTGACACAACGATAATTTTCTAGTATACAACCTACCTTTTGTAAAGATGGACGAAAAAACAGCGAAAGAGTTGGTAAAAACTAGACAAGCCGTTAGACAAAAGTATAAAGCTTTAAAATCAGATTTATCTGATAAAGAAATTCGTATGGAAAAAGAATTTAAACCAATAACTCAACCTTTGCATGAATTAATTCAGACAATTAAAACAGAACCGTTCATTAAAAAAGAAGTATATTCACCAAAATTAGTTTCGACCCCAAAATTTCAATTTCCTACGCCAGAGGTCAATCAAAGGAAATCAAATGCATATAGTAAATATCTTTCAACACACATGCCCTCACTTTTAGGAGATGAAGAAGTATTTTTTGACGATTCGCAACAGTTAGGAGAATCAAGCCCTGAAACAACAATTGAACCAACTATAGGTGAGTTGCGACAAGATGTTTTAGAATTAACAAGGACACCTGCTTATGAAGAATATTTGGAAGCATATCATTCACTTCTAAGACCTTTCGTGGATGGGCTAATAAAAGACACGGAAGGCAAATTTGATAACAAATATGGGTTTAGCCATGATGTTGATGCAGATAAATATAAGATTGCTAATTCTGTGGTGGATTTCATAGGAAAAGATTTTAAAGTTGAAGGAGTTAGGTATGAGGGAACACCTGGATTGTATGAGCTTCTTTTTAAAAAAGAACCTGTTGGTTATACATCAAATGATATGGAAAATTATATGGATGTTTTGAATAGGACAAATGCATATAGACGAAATTTTGATCCTAATAGTCAAATTCAAGGTTCGACCGACATTAAATACTTGACAATAGTTAAACCTTGCTTATTACAAAAAGGTATATTAAAACGTGGAAGCACAACAGAGACAGGTTATCGTGCAATACTACCAAGTACTTCGCGTTTGTTACCTCCACAAAGACCGCGTTCTACAAGAAACCTGTCTACAAAAAGTGGAAAGGGGGGAGCTATGTTAAATTTATCAAAAAAGAAATTAGATTACGTTTATTATGACGATCCAAACGAAATCATAGATAGATTGAAATTGTTGATGTCATCGCAAATGGCTGGACATACTGGTCATCAAAATGAAATAATATCGATTTTAGAAGAACTAAGAGAAGCAAAAATAATTAAATAAATACTAATTCTCTGTTTATTCCTTATTCTACCGCTGGCAACAACCATGTCTATTGACAAGTTTGGTTCCCACATCTTTGGCAAAGATAATAAAGAACATAACATTATAAAACTTGTTGACCTTAGTGCTGTTAAATTATATTATAATTTGGTATTACCTTTTATGGGAAATTACTCTCTGTCCGATAGAGTTTACCATTTATTACAAGACAAACGAATTACATATGTTTTTCCTATGGAATCTGCTACTATAATTTCTGGAGAATACCCGAAAAAATATGTTTTTTTAAAAATTAATGGAAAAAAGATCACTGACCCTGTAGGTATTCGGTTAAAAAAAGGGGATGTTCTTTCTTTTCATCGTCCTGAAAATAGCCATTTAGAAGATTTTTATGGTGAATTGTTAATAAAATGTCCTGTAGAAGTAACAAACTAAACATTTAGAAGTCATGAGTAAACAAACCAACATCAAGGAAGATCTAGTCAACGAGTTACATAAACCTGCTAGAAAAAATTTTAGACGACGACGGGTTATTATTAAAAATTTAAACGATTTATGGCAAGCAGATTTGGTGGAAATGATACCTTATGCAAAACTAAATAAAGGATATAGATATATTTTAGTTGTTATAAACACATTTTTCAAATATGTTTGGGTTCAACCTGTTAAAAGAAAAACTGCTGAGGAAGTAACTTTAGCTATGGAAAAAATTTTAAAGCTTGCGAAAACGCCTCCAACTAACATACATACAGATCAAGGAAGAGAATTTTTCAACAAAAACTTTAATAAATTAATGGAAAAATATAACATTAATCACTGCAGTACATTTTCCACAGTCAAAGCAAGTATTGTTGAAAGGGTCAACAGAACTTTAAAAACTCTCATGTGGAAACAGTTTAGCTTGCAAGGCAATTATAAATGGTTGGATATCCTAAATAATATTGTTTTTAAGTATAATACAACTAAACATAGAACAACAGGATTAAAACCTATTGATATAAATGAAGAAAATGAAAAAAATGTTCTAAAATCAACTTATAATAATATAAAAACAATTGACCCCAGAAAATCAAAATTTAAACAAGGGGATTATGTTAGGGTTAGTAAATACATGGAGGCTTTTCAAAAGGGATATACACCAAACTGGTCAAATGAAATTTTTCAAATTAAAGAAATTAAATTAACCAACCCAAGAACATATTTGCTGGCAGATGACAAAAATGAAATAATTTTAGGTAGTTTTTATGAACCGGAGTTGCAGAAAGTCAAACATTCAAACGTGTATCTCGTGGAAAAGGTGCTAAGAAGAAAAGGAAACAAAGTTTATGTTAAATGGTTGGGAATGGATAAATCACACAATTCTTGGATATTAAAAAAAGATGTAATATAATAAAATAAAAAACTTTATATTTAACAACATGGTTTTATTTACTTCTGATATATCTATATTAAATTCATGTCACTTATATACAACAATATCACTAGAGCTTGATCAGCACTGTCATTTTTCTTCACAAGAATCTTTTCCTTAGTCTCTTTTAAAACAATTGAGAAATAGAATCTTCTGCAAAGAGGACAGTGTGCGTTTGTTTTCGTCCACTCTGTTAAACACTTTATACAAAATTTGTGTGTGCACGAATTGGGTGTGGAAGTTTCTTCTCTTCTCATGGAATATAAACAAACAGGGCATCTGCTTCTGTCTTCTTGTTTAAGTTTTTTCACCGATTTTCTGCAACCAACCAGCTTTCGTTTTTGAATCATATTTCTAGCAAATAATGTTTCAGAAACCGTGTGCGTATAAATTTATAGATATTCCCCCACTCAAGTCAAGCCCACATGGTCGAGGTGGGAGGATATGAGCTTGAATTGGTTGTAATAAAACAAAAATTATTTAAAACGTTCATTGTATATTTTCTTCCTATAATTTTCATCCAAAACATCCTTTAGTAGGGTCTCAGCATATTGAAGTCTATTTTGAAAGCGGTATCTATCCAACACATACTGCTCATAATCATTCTGGCGTGCTGCTTTGTAAGCAAACTTCCATGCAAACAATACATGGATTTTATTCATATTTTCGTTAAATGTAACCTTCTTCATAGTGTTTCTCTAAAATCACAAGCTTTATTCCCTCCTTTTATATCGCAGCATCGAAGTGTGTGTTCCAGCAATGTAAAACTATTATACAATTATAAGAATTGTTCTAAAGTTGTTTTTTCAATTTTATGGTTTGTGATTTTCTGCACATCCGGTTTGTTACACATTACACAGACGTCTGATAAAATAATCATATGTAGAACTTGCTCACACACTTTACATTTAATTTCATCTTTACAACAATCCATGGCACGCTTATAATGGGTGTTCACATGTATGTGTTTACCACGTTGTGGTTCTATGGTTAATAAAAAAAGTAACACTCGTGATCTAGCAGCTTTGCTTATTGGTTATCTGGTTCTTCACAAAGAGGTTAATAAAATAACACATAAATACAAAGAATACAAACTTTTTATTTAATACATCTAGATACATTTGTATGGATAATTTTTCTAAGAGTTTTAAGTTTATCTGGAGCGTTGGAAAAGTAAAGGTGTGTTTTGTTTGTTCTCTGGAACTGATTAAAAATATCCAACATTACTGCTGTCTCCATATCTGTGCTTATACTAGGATCTTCTTTGTACACAAACTTCGTAAGGTCCACGGTTGGTATCATATGTTTTATAACTTTGACGGTGGGATCGTAAATTTCTCCTTTAAACACGTTCCAAAAATGAATGTTGACTCCTATTTCATCATAGAAAATCTTTCCACATTTTGGTTCTACATGTACATTATATTTTTTAGCAAGTTCCCAAACCATTAAAGTTGCAGGTAAACAGGATCCATAATACTGGTTCCGACTGAATACTTCTTCAATGTTGTCAAGAATAATTTTTAATATTTCCGACATGTTAATTGACTGTCGGTCAACAGTTTACTAACCATTTCTTATAAGCTATTCTATTTAGATTACAAATTTCAGCTACACCACTACTTTTTTTAGCACTCTTAGATGGATTTGAAGGTGGATTTGTTATTATTAAATTGTTTTCTATGTACTCTTGTGGATTATAGCTTTCGCAATGTTCTGTGTCCCATGAATAATCAATAGGGACTGCTACAGACATCGTTGTGAATTGTGTTAAATACTGTAAATATTGAGAATTTATAGCAATAAAAGTGGTGTGGCGGGTAGGAGGAATGGATTTGATATAAGAGTGGTAGGATTTGGTAGTGTGAAGAGTGTGTGTTGTGGAATGGTTTTAAGCTCCTGAGAGGAGAGGGGAGAGGAGAGGGGAGAGGAGAGGGGAGGGGAGAGGGGAGCGGAGAGGGGAGCGGAGAGGGGAACGGAGAGGGGAGCGGAGAGGGGAGAGGAGTGGTGTGAAGAGTGGGGGATTTTGGTGGGATGAAGAGTGGGGGGATTTTGGTAGTGTGAAGAGTGGGGGGATTTTGGTAGTGTGAAGAGTGGGGGGATTTTGGTGGGGTGAAGAGTGGGGGGATTTTGGTGGGGTGAAGAGTGGGGGGATTTGGATTTTGGATTTGGATTGATCTGGTATGCCTGAAAACCATCTACTCAATGAGAAAGTACATTTCAAATAAACAAAATCTGCTAAAAAATAGTTGGTAGCCTTAGAAAAGTGTCCATATTGACTAGAAATATTATGTACTACTTGTCGGATTAAAATGACATACGAAAGTGATAGAATCCAGGTCCTCACTTAAATAATAGGCCCATTTGTAATTTTCGAAATTTGACACCCTGTATATCAAATTTTGAAAAACAAATGCATTTGGAACGAGCATAAAAACTGAAATTATTGACATGATATTCAAAGTTGCCACACTTATTACTTTATCGTAGAAAATAGTACTTTTGAAAATCTACATTTAGGTAAATCGTTTTATTAACAGTATTAATGGTTAAAAACAATAAGGATTGAATTCAAAAAATTGGGAATAAATATTAATACCTAGAAGTGTGAAGAAGTCAATGGCGGTCATTTTGAAAATCTTCAAAAATAATTTATTTTATTGTTAAATTATGTGTTTTTGAGGAACAGTATGCCTTGTACTATGTATGATTATCTTTGTGTTATTTTAATTAATTGTTGTTGATTTAGGTTTATTTTAAGTTGTTCTAGGTATTAATATTTATTCCCAATTTTTCGAATTCAATCCTTATTGTTTTTAACCATTAATACTGTTAATAAAACAATTTACCTAAATGTAGATTTGCAAAAGTCCTATTTTCTACGATAAAGTAATAAGTGTGGCAACTTCGAACATCATGTCAATAATTTCAGTTTTTATGCTCGTTCCAAATGCATTTTTTTTCAAAATTTGATGTACTGGGTGTCAAATTTCGAAAATTACAAATGGGCCTATTATTTAAGTGAGGACCTGGATTCTATCACTTTCGTATGTCATTTTAATCCGACAAGTAGTACATAATATTTCTAGTCAATATGGAGACTTTTCTAAGGCTACCAACTATTTTTTAGCAGATTTTGTTTATTTGAAATGTACTTTCTCATTGATTTCTTAAAAACGCCTATTTTTTATGACTTCGTGGTAAGTGCGGCAACTTTGAAAATCATGTCAATAGAATCATATGTTTATGCTTGTTTGGAGTAGAAATTACAAGTTTCAAAAATCCGATATACAGGGTGTTGAATTTAAAAAAAATTAAAAACTAATTTTATTTTAAGTACGGACCTGGATTTTAGAACTTTTGCATATGGCATTGTAAACCCACAAATTGTACAAAATATTCTTACCCATTATGAATTTTTTATTTCAAGTGCTTACAGAAATATTACAAAAATAAATTTTAGGCAAAACTTATAAAACACCCTGTATCTCGGTAAAGGTTAGAGATTGGACTACTAAATGCGGGTGATTTAGAACCCCCAAGGTGGTCTCTATCTTATGGTATCGTATGTACATTTAGATCCGCGTCACCCTGTATATATATATATATATATATATATATATATATATATATATATATATATATATATATATATATATATATATATATATATGACGAATGCGCTAGATAACTCAATAGTACCCAAATATTAACTTAAAATTAAATGTTTTAAATTAATATGCTAATTTATAATTAAATTTACGTAACGTTGTAGCGAAACGCTACAGTATATTTTGAAACTTTAATATATTTTCAGGCACCATGTCACCAAATTTATCTAATATATACTCTTGAAGGAAAATCATTTCTAACATAGTTGCAATCATTTTGCATGTGTCGCCTAAGAATATTCAAAGTGGTAAAAAATTGCAAACAACCATCACAAAAATATTTTTTGTGTTCAGGATTACTAACTTGACTTGAAACTAGACGAGAAAGATCGCTTATATAACAATAATGATTTTTAATATTGCCTATATCATCTTTTTCCGACAATAACAATAGATTTATATGGTTATTATATCTAACCTTGCAAAAATGTAGAGGACCAATTACCTCATAAATGTTTTTCCCATTTTTATATACGACTTCTAAACCGTAAACATTTATTGATACATTATTTAACTCTTCAAATTTAGCAATGTCTTTAATAGGTACTGGAAAGTCTATACCTTCAAAGTTGAATAACTGCCTAAACTGCGGATACGATACTGGATTTCGAGGATCTCCATGGTAAAAAGCTGATACAACCGCATAACCAAAACAAAACTGATCACTATTTTGCACATTAACAACAGCCATTTTCCATTAAACTCTCTTGGATGAGGTATGTATGATGAACTCGTCAATGGATTATACTTGTTTACATTAACTTCAAGATGAAGTATTTGTTGCAGAACCCATCCTAAAATAAAACGGTTAAGTTTTAATATTTTAATTTCAATGATACTATTTATAGTTTTTGAAAAACTAATACAAACGGAATATATAAACTTATACACACCTGAATCACGTTCTGCAAATTCATCAAATTTTCCATGAATTATTCCCATTAATTTTTCATATACCATTATCCGATTTGTAGATTGTGTTACAACTTCGAAAATCGTATTGTGAGATTTAATTTCAGAAGTTCTAGAAGTTGGCAAATAGTACAATTCAAACAGCTCCAAATTAATTTTGATCACTTTGTGTTTCTTCAATTCATGTCGAATAAGTTTAACTACTTTATCCCGCACATTTTCTTGAAATTCTTTTAAATCAACAAAGTGCTTTGGGGAAGATATTTTATATGAAATAATTCTGCATTGAAATGCGCTGTTCAATATCTCTACACCCGGTTCGCTAAGCTTGCGAGCTTTTAATTTGTGAGCATTTGATTTTAAATGGGAGGTCCAACATACATTTGTGGTTCTAATATCACAGTCCAGGCAGTGGCGAACTTTTTCTTGTGAGAACATTTTTTTATTAACTAAAAATAATAAATCCAAATAAAAAAATAAGAAAATGTTAAACAAAAAGAACTCACCATCAATTATGTAATCATCCAGATTTGAAACATATTTATGTTCTAAACAAACTTCTTTAATATGTCGCACCAGATATCGTCTTTCCGTAAACTCGCGTAAATACAGTGTGCACAAGAATGACATGTTTAATACTGAGGAAATAAAAATGTTGACTTTGGTTTAAACAGTGGAATCGCGGGAAGGTAGTCAATAACTCCACCAGGAGAGGTTATAAACGGAGTAAGGGAAATGGGTAATAAAGGAGTGAGGGAAAGGGAAAAAATATTTTATATATCTATTGATCCGAAGCATGACCCGAAAAGCAGGTTTCCGCATTTGGTTAGAAGATTTCCCTGCCTATTTAAAACCCCCCCGACAAAATTTAAATTTTTGCAAGCCTCACCTAAAGAAAAGTGGTTGTGGAATAATGATTTCATTATTCCACAACTACGTCGCATATTCTTGCTTGACATATTTTTTTAGGTTTAGCTCGTAAAAATTGAACAAGCTCACTCTTGTACGGAACATCGCCAGCTTTGTGGAATTTTCTGCAGGTTAATTTTGGGTCTGTTGTAATTTCATTTAATAATTTGGGGGCAGTTGAAGTAAACTTTGACAATTTGGAAGAATGGGAAGAATCAACTTTTAAAGTATTGCTAATATTTTTATCCGCGGCTAATTTTCCTAGTAATAAGCTGAAGTGGCCAGATGTGAGCTTTCCAGTAAAAAGAAGATTAATTGTTTTTGAGTGCTCCATCGAACTTATAGTCGTGGGCTGAACATTATTATTAGTGTATATTTTAACGTTTAATTTGTATATATCTGAAATGGCCAAACATTCTATAGATGTTCCATAAATCCCATCTTGTGCCATTAATGAGCAATATGCATCTCTATCCATATTGTAATAAAATATTTTTTTTTGAAATTATGCCAATTTTTACTGATATATTTTACAGCCTTAGCTCTGACCTCTTTAAACCCGTCTTGATTCCCACAAAGGAAGAAACTTTCAGCTCTAAAAAGGCAGTTTCGATCCCCTGTAATACTTATTTTATTAAAAACTGCCAAATCACCGGTTAAAGTTGATTCTTCCGTTTCTGATAAAATTGTTAAATCAATAGTTTGGTTCCCGTCTACATCCTTGCGTTTGTCGATCGAATTAACTGTTTGTTCACCGTCTACATCCATGCGTTTGTCAGTCGCTGCTGTTGATTCTTCCGCTTGATCCGAAAAAATGGTTAAAACAACAATTTGCGCATTTTCTTTGTCCGTGAGTCTGTCTGTCTGTGCGGTTGTCTCTTCCCCTTCTTCCAATGCACTTGTTAAATCAACAAGTTGCTCGTTTTCGTTGTCCGCGAGTGCGTCTGTCTGTGCGATCGTCTCTCCCCCTTCTTCCAATAAAATCATTAAATTACCAATTTGCTCATTTTCTTTGTCCGGGTGTCTGTCTGTTTGTACCGTTGATTCAGTATCAGTATCATTTTTTTTATCTCAACAAACTCCGCGGTATTTGAATTTAATCCGGATGTTTTGATCTGCATTTCAGACTAGGATTTAATAACATCCGTTAAATTTAAAACAGGTTTTTGCCGGATATATAAAAATCTATTTATTATCCACTTCTGGAACTGGTGTAACAGGTGAAAATACCGCACACCGTTTTGTTTGAGGCTCACTCACACAATTTACGTTTTTTACATCATTAAAATTGACTGTTGACGCGTAAATTTCATTATAATTATAGGTTGATGCATTCTTTAATGCTAAAATGTATCCCGGTGCTGATGTTTTTAGCGATCACTGCCTCCTAGCAGCCAAAATTAAAATTAAGTTAAAGAAAATTATTAAAAGACAAAGGCAACCAGTATTAGATACACGAAAACTACAAATTCCCGAAGTTAAAGAACATGTTCGGCAGCAGATTAATGATCGTCTCGAACAATTCCCCGAACAACCCAATAAGGATAACATCGACTTGGCATGGAGCAGAATAAAAACAACCATAAGAGAAGTTAGCGAAGACAGTCTTAAAAGTAGCAGAGCCAAACACAAAGAGTGGATGAACGATGACATTCTTAAACTCATAGATCTTAGAAGAACATACAAAAATAACCAACCAGAAAAGTACCGCGAAACGCATAAAGAAATCCGGCGCAAGATCAGAGAAGCAAAGGAAAAATATTTCGGCGAACAATGCGAGGAAATAGAAGAGCTGGAAAGGAAGCATGACTCTTTTAATATGCATAAGATTGTTAAGCGGGCAGCAGGCATCTACAAAAGAAAAAACAACGACCTTCTCGTAGATGAGGATAACCAGCCGTTGACAACAACTGAAGAAAAACTGAGAGAGTGGACCAGGTACATAAGGGATCTCTTCAATGATAACCGAAGAGCTGAACATAATATCACTTCATCAGATGGCCCTGACATAACCAGAGCAGAGCTTGAAAATGCTCTTTCAAATTCTAAGAACGGAAAAGCTCCAGGACCGGATGGTATATATCTGGAAGTTATAAAAGCATTAAAGGAAGACAGAGCCATTACCTATTTATTGGACCTGTTTAACGCCATATATGGAGGCGGAATGATTCCTAATGACTGGCTAAAATCAACCTTTGTCACGTTGCCTAAAAAACCTGGTGCGAAATACTGTAAGGACTACAGAAGTATTAGTTTAATGAGCCACGTTCTTAAATTATTTCTAAAAATAATACATTCTAGAATATATCGTAAGTGCGAGAAGAACATGGGTGATGCACAGTTCGGGTTCAGAAATGGTTTTGGTACACGTGAGGCTCTTTTCAGTGTTCAGGTGCTTACTCAGCGATGTCGCGACGTCAACGTAGATGTGTTCATGTGCTTTGTTGATTACGAGAAAGCATTTGATACGGTCAAGCACGACACGTTACTAAATGTCCTCAGTAACATAGGACTTGACGGACGCGACATGCGCATAATCGCGAATTTATACTGGAACCAGTCTGCTTCAGTGAGAGTTGACTGCCATTTGACGGAAGAAGTATCCATAATGAAAGGTGTTCGTCAAGGTTGCATTCTCTCACCCTTACTCTTTAATCTATACTTTAAACATATATTTCAAGCCCTTGAAGAAAGATCAGAAGGCGTCATCATTAATGGAGTCGTTATAACCAACTTAAGGTACGCAGATGACACTGTTCTACTGGCCACAAGTTTCGAAGACCTACAAATACTTTTATCTGCAGTCGTACATCACAGTCAGCAAATGGGATTAAAACTTAACGTCAAGAAAACAAGTGGTTAGTGGTCAGCAAGCACGGAATTGACGTACAAAACGAACTACGAGTTGGAAATGATGTGGTGGAGAGGGTTGCACAGTATAAATATCTAGGCTGTTGGGCCAATGAGAGTTGGGATCTAACTCAAGAGATCAGATCCAGAATTGAGCAATCAAGGTCCGCCTTTCAGAAAATGAGCAAGATTTTAACATGTAGAGCTTTGTCCATTCCTTTGAGGCTCCGTTTGCTGCACTGCTATGTCTCTGGCATTCTTTTGTATGGCGTTGAGGCATGGACCCTTACGGAGGCAATGTGCAGGAAACTGGAGGCATTCGAAATGTGGGCGTATCGCAGAATCCTTAATATATCATGGACTGATAGGGTGACAAATTCGGAAGTCCTGAGACGCCTAAATAAGCAACATGAAGTCATCAATACTGTGAAAAAGAGAAAACTTGAATATTTTGCCCACGTTATGAGGAATGATAAATATAAACTGCTGCACATTATCATTCAAGGCAAAATCGAGGGAAAGAGAAGCGCAGGTCGTCGAAAAACATCATGGCTGAAAAATCTCCGTCAATGGTACGGGTTAAGCACAACATCGCTGTTTCGAACGGCTGTAGATAAGACGAGAACCATGCTACTGATCGCCAATGTTCTTGGAGGACACGGCACCTAAAGAAGAAGAAGAATTCTTTAAGCATGTATACAAATTTGGTAAAATGTCGGATTCTTTAAAATTTGAAACTATATGTGAGTGAGTTTCATCAGTTTCAGAAGTGGATTGTTGCGCTTCGACATCGGAAATAGCATGACACGAGTCTTCATTACAATATTTCACTATTATATTGTTAGACATATCTAGATCTTAATCGCTATTGTTTATCATATAATCCTCTACTTTAATACCACTAAAGCTTTCACTCGCAATACTGATCGAGTCAAGCGCAACAATTTGTTCATCAGTCATTCCACAGATCTGACAATCCATATAATCTTGAACTTTACAAGCATATCTTAAATCAAAGGCAGTTAAATCAATAAAAGTCATACTTACGAAAAATAGATATAACAAAACTCAAGACAAGTGAACAAAAGATGTTAAATTAACCGTAGCGGAATATAAAACACAAAAATATATTGAGCGGAATGTAAGAATGCACAACTGTATGATATCGAGCTCAAGGTACGACTGCAGACACTTAAGAATGAGAAGCGCAAAGAGAATATAAAGAGAATCCGTCTGGGCGTCGACAACCGGTGGTCGACCTTTAGTATCAGGCAGTAACAGTCTGCATATGCGCGGGGGAGAATCTCGTTGGGGTGTGGCATGCCCATGCGCATGTCTACTGCGCAGATGTAAAAAACGAAAAATGTAAAAAACGTTTTTTTTACATCTGCGCAGTAGACCAAAATGCGTACCACGCGCACACCGAGCGTGCTACACATGCGCACGGAGTGTTAGGGGATGTACTTTGGTGTAAACATTCCAACCCACCCACTTTTAAGAATATATCGCCAATAATGAAGCTACAAATAAAACCTTTGTTGTTGGGCGGACCCTTTCTCCCGCTTTTTTCTACATATGGGAGGAGCTTGCTTCACACTATATTGAATCGCGTATTGTTATCATTCATTAGTTCAATACTTACATTTTAACCACACTTACCTTTTAAGTAACACGCTGTAATACGATGATATTAACTATGAGTGAAGCTTTGCGTAAGAAAGTGTCTAAAATGATGTTTAACGAGTTTAGTGAGTTTTAGGACACACTTCATTCCGATACGGAAGCCTTATTACTTGATTTGTGGATTTGGGATATCCCTACAAGACCAAATTCTCCGAGTCGGTTTTCAGAATCCACGACATTGACTAGCGATGCTGCAGTACGCTCCGATACAGCAGTGAACCCTGATAACTTTTATATCAATACATCAGTGAGCGTCGATACAGCAGTGGGTGCCGATGCAGCAGAGAGCAACAACAGCCTCACAGCCAACAGAAGCGGTGCGCCAAACTGTTCGAGTGAGTGTGATATTCAAGTGAACTATTTGCGGTGTTCGCCAGTGCGACGAAAACAAGCGAAAAGGTTGTGTAAACACATTTTTAATTATAAGTATAATTTTTAGTTGTATATTGTTTGTTTTTAAATATATTTTCTTTATAACATCTTTTCTTTTTCTTTATTATAATTAAAAAGCGAATTTTTATGAGCAATACTTCACTTCACTGCACACCATGAAAGAGTGCACCTCACACATTTTTATTGACATTCAAGGGTATACTTGTTCCTTTGGTTACGTTCCTAAAGAAGTGGCAATTTATGATGGATTTCGTCTTTCAACTTTTTTATTTAAACCTCCATTTAAAAGAAACATGCTGTCTCCTGAAGATAATAAAATTATTACATGGTGTGAAACATATCACGGCTTAGACGGGGAATCTGGATACATTGACTTAAACGAGATTGATAATATTCTTAAAAATATATATTTTTTATTTAATAAGCCAAAAGTATATGTAAAAGGTGTTGAAAAGACAAAATTTTTACAAAAAGTTTTAGATAGCGAAAACATTATTAACATTCCGACTTCTAATGAACTAAAATTAAGTAAATATAAGAAGGTTCCTGATTGTTATTTTCATAAAACGGTACAAGCTTGCCACTGTGCATTGGAGAATGTAAAACTATTATACAATTATAAGAATTGTTACTAATAAAATTTTACTTTTGATTAACCTCTCTTTATCAGCTGAATTAAAAATTATGTTGTGTGTAAATTGCAACTATAAACACAAAGTATCAATAAAAATAATTGTTAAACTGAATGTATATATATATATATATATATATATATATATATATATATATATATATATATATATATATATATATATATATATATATATACTAGTTATAAATGAAATTTATCTTTCATTATGCTTTTAATTTATCTATCGTAAAATTATAAATAAAATTTTATCTATCATTATGCTTTTAATTTATCGTAAAAATTAAAATTAAGTTAATAAAATGGTAAATGTGAAGGGAATTATAAACAAACTGTTGGGACTACAAATATTTATTAAACTAAATCTATTAACAATCCAAGTTGTATATTTATAATGGTCCAACATCTTTAAATGTCATACTGTTTAAACAATTTTGCAGAGTTAAATCTTCAAAGAAATCCTCACATGCTTTGTTCTAAAGTTGTTTTTTCAATTTTATGGTTTGTGATTTTCTGTACATCCGGTTTGTTACACATTACACAGACGTCTGATAAAATAATCATATGTAGAACTTGCTCACACACTTTACATTTAATTTCATCTTTACAACAATCCATGGCACGCTTATAATGGGTGTTCACATGTATGTGTTTACCACGTTGTTGTTCTATGGCTAATAAAAAGTAACACTCGTGACACAGACTGTACATGCCACCCGCCATGGATGTGATTAATATGTATGATTGCATTACGCACACTTCACGTTTTAAATAGTTCTGTTTCGCAGGTTCTGAAGCGTTAATTTTTTTAATTTTCACTAGTCCTTCTTCTCCACAACCACTTCCCAGAACTTCTTCCTCGGTGCCGGAGTCATCTTCATCTTCATCCTCATCATCATCATCATCATCGTAATTGTAGCGGTCAACATCCACAAGAGTATTAAGTCTATCCTCGGCTATACAACCAGTAGTTTTTTGAACATAAATTTTTTCTTCCTTATGAATCGATTCCATTTCTTCCCGTTGCCCATTTAATGGAGTACCATTATAAATATACAATTTGGATTGTAAATCCCTTGTTTACTTTATTCTGACTTTATTACGACACTGTATTACTTCAGAACTAATACCGTTTAACTGAAATTCTCAACCTTTTATGCTACAACCCCTTCTCTCCTATCCCTCCTATGCGTAGTTTGGAGTGGGAATTTAGCACACGCCTTGCTGGAAGGGGGTCAACCAATCAGATGCTTGAAGGCTGGGTTTAGGTTGGGGGTTTAAGTGGGGGGCCGGCCAATCCGGTGCTTGGAGGCGGGGCTTAGGTGGGAGGTCGACCAATCAAAAAAATGGTGGGGGGAGTAAATCTGCACCGGTCAACCTTATCTACTATTCACAATATTTATTTATTATATCGAGTAGAAACCCCCAAAATACAATATTAACAATCTTTGGGAATCCCCGAGAGCCGAGAATCACGATAGAATAGCGTATAGAAGTGAAACCAAGAGACAAAACTTTAAAATTAGTAGTGATATATGGTATGTTCTGCATCCACGCCACACTGTCTATGCGCATGCACGGGAATTGTGCTCAAATCCATCAAACCCAACTCCCGGTACCGAGCAAACCAGAGCAAACCCAACCGTTACCGAGCAAACCAGAGCAAACCCAACTCCCGGTACCGATCAAGCCCCAATCAAACCCAACTGTCATCTGTCAACTGTCATCGGTCATCTGTCAACTGTCATCTGTCACCTGTCAACTGTCATATGTCATCTGTCACACTCTTGGGCGTTAGCTACTTTGGTCTTAACTACTGGGGCACTATCTATTTGGGCACTATCTATTCTTCTTCTTCTTCATGCAGTTAAGTCCTTATCCACGATGACGTCACAAACTTTTTCATTAATCCACCTCACCGAATGTATTTATTTCGTATGTCGCGTATGCACTGAAAAAAGTATTTCTGCCCACGGCGAGGATCGAACCCGCACACACCATGTGTATAATTTCGTATTATATACGTTTCCCAGCTATAGAACCAAGAACGCCACGGTACCGAGTTGAATAAATAAACATGGAAAATGATATCTTCAGTGAGTTCGGACGTGACGTAGTAGGTATGTTTTATGTATTTTAGGTGGATAATATAATAATAAAATAGTTTCTTTATATTTAACATGCATCACATGTGTCATCATGTGCACTCGCAGCCGGCGACAGCGTAATAAGTCGTTTGAAAAAAGAAAACGAAGCACCTCATGCTATGTTCATCCTGCAGTACCGCATAGCATGAGGTTGAATAAATAAATATTGAAAATGATATCTTAAGTGAGTTTGGGCGTGACGTAGTAGGTATGGTTTATGTATTTTAGGTTGATAATAGAATAGTTTCTTTATATTTGACATGCATCACGTGTTCAACGTGACCTAACAAGTCGTTTGGAAAAAAAACGAAGAACCTCATGCTATGCGCATCCTGCAGTACCGCATAGCATGAGGTTGAATAAATTAACATTGAAAATGATATCTTAAGTGAGTTTGGGCGTTACGTAGTAGGTATGTTTTATGTATTTTAGGTGGATAATAGAATATTTTCTTTATATTTGACATGCATCACGTGTTCAACGTGACGTAACAAGTCGTTTGAAAAAAAAACGGAGAACCTCATGCTATGCGCACCTTGCAGTACCGCATAGCATGAGGTTGAATAAATAAACATTGAAAATGATATCTTAAGTGAGTTTGGGCGTGACGTAGTAGGTATGTTTTATGTATTTTAGGTGGATAATATAATAATAAAAATAGTATCTTTATATTTAACATGCATCACGTGTGCCAGCCTGTGCACTCGCAGCCGGCGACAGCGGGACGGCTCGTCGCCGGCTCCCGGTGGCCCCTGCACACGCAACGGTGTCGCTGGAGTATCAACTTACCGACCACGATGGGTGACCTGCCTGTATACCGTCAGCCGGCTGCAGTGCTCTGGGTTGCGACACCGGCTGATGTTGCTAGTGGTGTTGCGTTGGCCTTGCCTCGTATACCACAATATTACATGCTATAAAGATTGCATGATCAGCGGAAAATTACTAGACAAAGCGCGCTAGAATTGATCGGCACGAGGCAAGGTCAAACAGTGTACCGTCAGCCGGGTGTCGTGCTCTGGGCTGCGACACCGGTCGACGGTGCTAGTGGTGTTGCTGTGCAGTGGCGACGCAACGGTCACTTTTTTGTTTAGACGCGTTTTTCGAGGTATGAATATGTAATAAAACTAGTAATTATAGAAAATTATTTATTTAACCACAATTTATATCGATATTTAGCAACTTTATATACAAAATTAGTTAATACTATTAAACAGGTTACAGCTATGAATACAAGTAAACTATTCCAAGCATTCAAACTGGATTAGGGTGCGAGGGTTATAACCAGCAGCAGTCAAGCTTAGCCCCCAATAGACTAGGGAATACTGGGCACTTGACCGATTCATGTTGTCAACCAGATCCTGCGACATAGTTTCAGCTATCCGTTGTGGTAAGTATATTTGAAAGATCACATCTTCCTGGATTGACTCAATCAATGTCGCCACAAGAGCTCTCCCAAAACGTGTTGTAACAAATTTCAGTGTTTGAATAGGATACGCTACTCCTATAGGTAGAGTGGAAAGTTTTCTGCATTCAGGAAAATTCACAACATCACTGTTAACACGAGCGTTAAGTTCCGCTAATATTTGCTTGGAAATACTCATTGTAGAATGCTGCTAAACAGGTTTCAATACACGTACAAGTCACGAGAGGTCTCGACAGGTCTCAACAGGCTATAACTGTATGCAACGAATGTGGAAGCACCTATGAAATCTCTGCTGGAATCGAGCTGTATTTATTAGTAACAGCAGAAGCAGCAGGGCTGGTGGGGGAAAAGGAGAGAGAAGTGCCAAGAAAATAATCTAGAGCTTTAAAATATTTATTATTATGAGTCATCAGTATACATCTACAGTTTATCAAAGTCATCGAGCAATTTTTGCGGATAATAATGCAATAATTCCAACATGTAATAACTTTGTTCAAACAGGTTTAAATTACAGAGATTCGTAATAATTTGAACAAAGTTGTCCTTAATATCAGCAAAACATTGGACATACTGTTATAGTATCATCATAATAGGTTCTAAATTGTAAACGTTTCACTAATTCTAATCTAAAGTTAATTAAACTCTTAATGCTAACAATAAAATTTATATCATTACAAGAAAACGTTAAAGTTATATCATTGCTTCGAAGTCGGAATATTCGCTCGTTTAAAAGAATAGCACTGGATACGGTAAAATTTTCGGATGACGACAGTAGCGTTGTTGTCAGACTTTCATCTATATCTTCAAACATCTTGTCAATGATCTCCAAAAACTCGATCCAATCAGAATGGCTGAGGGAGACTGGTTGATGTTCAGGCGTTGTGGGAACTAGTTTAACACTTGGTATCATCCCCCTGGCAACACTGAGGCCAACAATTACTGTAAAATTACCAGTAGAATAGCAAAATTCGCCGTTCGAGTTTTTTCTCCTTGCGAATTTCTCTGTTACTTCGGAGAATCATACTGTCTAGATAAGTCCAATAAGGCGATGAGCTTTGGGAACTATTGTCTTCTTCTTCTAGCAACTCAGGAGCAGCAGCAGCGGTACAACTTGTACCAACCATGGTTCACACTAAAATAGTGACGTCAACCAACGTATTATTGTAATCATTAAAGTTTTGCAAACGGGGGTAAATCCAGAGACGGCTTCTAACCTAGTTGGAAATAAAATCAGGATTCGATGTGCAAATAAAATACAACTATTTATTTACCCACATTGTGTTATTTGAAAGTGCGAGATAAGAAAATACCATACAGGGTGTCTGAAAAGTCTTAGCATGGGCAAATATCTTTACTATTAATAAAGATAGAGTTTTAGTTGTATCTTATTGGTTAATAAATCTACTTTTTTATGTAATTTGACTTTTTCAACCCCCTTGGGGGGTTACGCTAGGGAGTTGAGGTCAAAAATTTTAAATGCAACCCTATGCCGTGTGGTACCTCATTTTAAAGGTCTCTTCTCAGATGTTACTTCTTGGCAGAGTTCCAAAACGGACTTTATTACTGCCAAGAAGTTCATGGTGGCCATTCTAAACAACTTGTAACGTAATAAGTAAGGCAGGCACTGTTGGTCTGTTACCAGAGGCGTCGATGCCGAAAATAAGTACATACGGTATTTGACAGAAATAATTTAATTGATGGGCGTTGCCGTGATTGTATGAAATAAAAAAACGGTTGAGTGCAAGTTCGACTCGCGCTTAGAGGGTTCCGTGAGATATACACTGAAAAAAAGCTATACTAGAGTCAAGAGTAATAGTCTTCAGTGAAGGATAGCTTAGTCTTGTATATCCGCAAAAGCAAGTATAGTCCTTCCAAAAGGCATGTTATTCTTAAAACAATACGCACATCTATACTTCTTTCAATACTAAATACGCGTAAACTAAGTATTGTAATGTTTGAAACAAGCACTTTCTTAGCTTGAGAGAAAAGCAGATAAACTTGAAATAAGTATAGCAATTCTTAAACGAACTGCAATACGGTCGTAATGGAAAAGTAGGTAACCTCAACCCAAGTATAGTTATCCTTATTTCAACTTTTTCTTAACTTAACTCCGGTGTTGAAGTGAATACACCCACGGAGAAGTAGAACTATTTATCAGTGACGTATATTGAGTGTGGTCAAGGTGTCAGAAAGGCACTGATGGGGTGTCTGTGTATTAGGGGAATTGTGTAGGTGGTGTAAGAAGGTCATCTATAGTGTCAATGCCTCCTTCCCCTATATTGCATAAGGGTGAGTGAGTGTCCAAAAGGCATATTTGCGCGTTCGCCAAAGGGGCACTAAAAATACTAGTGGATTAGGGTAGAGGGGAGTATTTTAAAAGGGATGGCGAAAGAAAAAAGCGCTTTCGCCAAAGGATCGCTAAGATATCAGTGGATTAGAAGGGTGAGTGTCCAAAAGGCATATTTGCGCTTTCGTCAAAGGGGCACTAAAAATACGAGTGGATTAGGGTAGAGGGGAGTATTTTAAAAGGGTTGGCGAAAGAAAAAAGCGCTTTCGCCAAAGGATCGCTAAGATATCAGTGGATTAGAAGGGTGAGTGTCCAAAAGGCATATTTGCGCTTTCGTCAAAGTGACACTAAAAATACTAGTGGATTAGGGTAGAGGGGAGTATTTTAAAAGGGTTGGCGAAAGAAAAAAGCGCTTTCGCCAAAGGATCGCTAAGATATCAGTGGATTAGAAGGGTGAGTGTCCAAAAGGCATATTTGCGCTTTCGCCAAAGGGGCACTAAAAATACTAGTGGATTAGGGCAGAGGGGAGTATTTTACAAGGGTTGGCGAAAGAAAAAAGCGCTTTCGCCAAAGGATCGCTAAGATATCAGTGGATTACGTATTTCCACGAAGACTAACGTCTAAAACTAACTCTAGAAAAGTGTATCTCGTTGTTCAAGAGTAAGCAATATTTATGTCGATGTATATAAACTGGTTGCCATAACTTTAGTTATTCTTGGGACAATGTAAATTACCAATTAAAATATCTGTACTCCTATTCTTCATCTTAAACTAACCCTTCTTCTTGGCTGAACAGTAGCAGTCCTTACACCAATATTACTATTGTCTTGGATGCCAAGAATAGAACGTTTGTAGATTCAAGATTAGCCTTTACTTGCACTAAGAATTTTCGCTTGACACAAGAATAGTAGCGCTTCATGTAGGGCTAATTTTCCAAGAATACTCTAATTTTCAAATTAGATCAAGATTTTTTCATGGTACAATATTGTGAATTTCTTTCTCACAGGACGCAAAAGTCTCAATAACTATGGTAAGGCTAATGCTTGAATAAGTAAGAAGAGGCGGCCATGCCGGAAATAAGTCAGTGCGTAATATAACTGATTAGTAAGGCTGACACGGTTGGTCAGAACGTCTCATAGTTAAGAATGTTCAAAAAAAGGAAGACGTCATAAAATCGTAAAAATATGTTAAATAAGTAGTTATAGTTTTACTATTGGGGATATATTCTTGCAAGTGAATTGGTTCGAATGTAGACAGCCAAGTACATCTCCTGAAATTGCGTACGCATGTCTAGCACGCTCGGTTTGCGCGAGGTACGCATTTTGGTCTACTGCGCAGGTGGCAAATATCGAAAAATAAAGTCGAAAAAACCTTGGGGAAAAAGTTATAAAGGTAAATACGTGGTGGTACCTTTACTATTGGGGATATATTCTTCAAAGTAAATGGTTTCGAATGTAGACACCCAAGTACATCTCCTGAAATTGCGTACGCATGTCTAGCACGCTCGGCTTGCGCGAGGTACGCATTTTGGTCTACTGCGCAGATGGCAAATAACGAAAAATAAAGTCGAAAAAAACTTGGGGAAAAAGTTATAAAGTTAACTACGTAGTGGTACCTTGACTATTGGGAATATATTCTTACAAGTGAATGGGTTCGAATGTAGATACCCAAGTACGTCTCCTGAAATTGCGTACGCATGTCTAGCATGCTCGATTTCCGCGTGGTAAGCACTTTGGTCTACTGCGCAGATGTCAAAAAACAAAAAATATAAAAACGACAAATGAAGAAGTAAAGTTGGAAAAAAGTTAGAAAAAAAGTGTCCCACAAAACAAAAAATAGCAGCGCAGACTGGCACAAGAGGTCGACTAATGGTCGACTTGTGCCCCGCCCGATTATATGATTTACGATTTATAATTTTTATAGGCTTGCCATTTAAAAATGAATTAAAATACGGGAGCTGCGATAAAATGTTTCTTTTTTGAAGACTTTTAAAAGAAGAGGCCACCCGGCATACGTTTGCATTCAAAATTTTTGACCTCAACTCCCTAGCGTAACCCCCCAAGGGGGTTGAAAAAGTCAAATATACATAAAAAAGTAGATTTATTAACCAATAAGATACAACTAAAATTTGGTGGCTCTATCTTTATTAATAGTAAAGATATTTGCCCATGCTAAGACTTTTCAGACACCCTGTATGGTATTTTCTTATCTCGCACTTTCAAATAACACAATGTGGGTAAATAAATATTTGTATTTTATTTGCACATCGAATCCTGATTTTATTTCCAACTAGGAAGCCGTCTCTGGATTTACCCCCGTTTTCAAAACTTTAGTGAAATGAGACAAACCTTTACTGTACTTTAGGCTTTAATTAGCAGAAAGCATTCATATAAATTATGACAAGTAATAGCATAAAATGACAAACTACTAAAAGTACCAGTAGTACTGGTAACAAGGTAATTATTAATATACATAGAAAGTTCGAAATCATATTACATTCTCCCTTGGGTTAATTTCAATTATAATCTTTTAAGTAAGCTGGGGGATTGCGTTTTCTTGAGGATTGACGAACTTTATTTGCAAAATTCTTAACAGTAGCTTCGTGAACAGCGGAGGGATCTTCTTCTTGCGGCTGAATAATTATCTCCGAAGTGCTAGGTCTCGGGTCATCAAAAGTGTTTACATCTTGCCCAACAGGATCTGGATGGCCTTGTTCATCATTTCTAGACTCAATAGTATCAGCCTCGATTAATGGAATAACGGGATTCGTATCAGTAACAGGGTCAGAATTGTCGGGGTTGATTAAACTTAAATCTCCCTTTGGTGCCAAATGTTTTATGGAAACTGTAGATTCCTTCCCATTTTCATAACGAATTACTGCATACTCTGGATTTGCCTCCACCAGTTCCACTTCTTCAACTAGGGGGTCATATTTGCTATGCCGGACATGTTTCTTAAGGAGTACTTTTTGTTTAGGAGTTAACCAAGAAGGTATGGAAGTACCACTAGTCGATCTTCTTTGATAACAAAATAACCTTTCATGTGGCGTACAGTTAGTTGATGTACACAGCAGGGAACGTATAGAGTGTAAAGCATCAGGTAAAACTAGTTCCCACTGTGTCACTTTTAAATTTCGAGTTTTAAGTGCTAAATTTACAGCATTCCAAATTATTCCATTATATCTTTCTACTTGTCCGTTTCCTTCTGGGTTGTATGGAGTAGTCCGGCTATGGGCTATCCCACGAGACTGAAGATAGGCCACTATTTCATGGGACATAAAAGAAGTTCCTCGGTCTGAATGAATATAAGCTGGCATACCAAAAGTAGTGAACAGCTGGTCTAGGCATTCTATGACAGTAGAACTAGTCATATCTGAACAAGGAAATGCAAAAGGAAACCTAGAATATTCGTCCACAATTGTTAATAAATATTTATGATTTGTAGCACTGGGCAAAGGTCCTTTAAAATCAATATTTAAACGTTCAAATGCGGATGTGGCTTTTATTAAGTGACCACTATGATTTTTGCAAAATTTTGGCTTCACTTCCGCACATATAGGGCATGCTGCTGTCATTTTCTTGACATCTTCGATAGAAAATGGTAAGTTGCGGACACGAACAAAATGATACATTCTTGTAATGCCCGGGTGACATAGAGACTTATGAAGTTCATATAATTTGTTAGTGGTACTTGCTCCACATATCCTTGATAAAGCGTCAGCAACTATGTTTTCTCTTCCAGGCCGATAAACGATATCATAGTTGAAACAAGATAATTCCAAACGCCATCGCATGATTTTTTCATTTTTAATTTTGCTTGATTGTTTAGCATGAAACATAAAGGATACTGCTTCTTGGTCAGTTACTAATTTAAAGTGGCGTCCCATGAGGAAATGTCTCCATTTTCGAAGTGCCTCTACACAGGCGTATGCTTCTTTTTCGACAGAAGAGTGTCGTCGCTCAGTTTCGGATAAAGTTCTCGAAAAAAAAGCTACAGGCCTTCCAGACTGACTTAAAGTAGCAGCTATACAATAGTCGGAGGCGTCTGTTTCTACAATCAATGAAGCATTATCATCAATAGTCCAAAGTAAGGAATTGGCAACATCTTTTTTTAAAATTTCGAAATCTTGAACTTGGCTTTGTGTTAAAGGAAATTTATTACAATTTACAAGGCTTCTGATTTTATCGGAGAATTTATGGATCCATTTTGAATAGTGAGACAGCATTCCAACTATTCTGCGGAGTTCAGCAGCATTACATGGTACTGGTAAATGTAGGAGAGGTTGAAGTCTTTCTGGATCTGGTTTTAATGTCAATAGTATAGCCCAGCAGATTGATAGAATTCTTGTTATACTGGCACTTGTTTTGATTTAGGGTTAATCCAAATTTTTTTATGGTATTTAGAAATTTTTCTAGGTTGATGTCGTGATTTTCTTGGTTTTCTCCACAAACAGTTACATCGTCTAGGTAAGCAAAAACGCCGATCAAATTTTCTTTTGAAATAATAGAATCAATTGTTCTTTGGAAACAGGACACACCATTCGTTACACCAAAAGGTATTCTGCGAAACTGATAAAGACTTCCCCCTGCTTCGAAAGCCGTAAATGGTTTATCATGGTCCCTAATTGGTATCTGATGATAGGCACTTTTAAGATCTATAGTGCTAAACACCTTATACTTTGCTACTTTTGATACAATATTTTCTATGTTGGGTAAAGGATATGCATCTAATTGAGTGAATTTGTTTATTGTTTGTGAGTAGTCGATAACCATTCGACGTTTGTGATGTTCACTTTGCGCAACTAACACCTATGCTCGCCATGGTGAGGTACTTTCTTCAATAATATTTTCTTCTAAAAGCCTTTTAACTTCTTGCTGAATAAATTTTTCATCTTCGTTTGAGTGCCGGCGTGACTTAGTTGCTATAGGTTTACAGTTTTTTGTTATATTTGAAAACAAAAGGGGTGGTTCTATTTTTGCTTCAGCAAGACAACAAATTGATAATGGCGGTTTTGAGCCACCAAAAGTCATATCAACTCTAATATGTTGCTTCATTATGTCATGACCAATAATTATATCGGAGCATAGTTTGGAGAGAACAGATATTTTAAAATTTTTATATTCTGCAGTAGGTAATATTAAATTTATTATGCAGTACCCTTTTAGAGGTGAAGAACAAGAGGTGGTTGCCATAGAAACTTGACCATGAGTTGGATACATTTTTATTTTGTTAGACAAGACGAAATCGTAGTCTAAAAAACTGTTTGAGCTTCCAGTATCTATGAGAGCATTTGCAGGTGTGCCATTTACTTCTGCTTTAACCAGTGCTTGTGATAAACAGTAGGGTATTGGTCGTGATGCAGAAGCGATGAGATGTGTTGAGGCTGATGTTGATTTAGAGTATTTTGACTTCATGCATACCTTTGCGAAATGTCCAAGTTTCTGACAGTTGGTGCAGGTTACGTTTCGAGCTGGACATTTAATGCGGCGATGCCTGGAGTTTCCACAAAAATAACAACGCTGTAATGAGGCAGCTGCAGATGTAGTTGGGTTTGTGTGAGATTCATCGACTATTTCACCGGGACAAGCGGCATTTAAGGAGTTGTGGCTAAAGTAGACGTCTGACTGCTTTCTCGCTTCTTCTAGGGCTCGAGACTGAGTAATAGCATCTTCTAAATTAAGAGTATTATTTCCCAAAAGACGCTGACGGATTTCAATTTTTAATAATCCACCTATAAAAGCATCGCGAATAAAATCATTTTTATTTTGATCTGCAGTGGCCGATTTAAAATTGCAATTTTTGCTTAATACCTTTAAAGCTTGGACATATTGATCTATACTTTCTGTAGGCTGCTGTTTTCTTGTGGCTAACATATATCTCGCAAAAACCTCACTAACTGGTTTAACATACAAATCTTCTAAAATTTTGGTAGCTTGTTCGAATTTGTCACAGTCGCTGATATATTCGTAGACACTATGTGATACAAAGTTAGTGAGGAGCTTTAGTTTCGCATTATCATCGAGTTTATTATCTTTATCACTTGTTTCTAAGAAATTCTTGAAAGTTTTAAGCCAGTGTTTCCACTCCTTTGCTGATGAGACCTCATGTGGATCTGCTTCAAATCGCTCCGGCTTCAAAAACTTATCCATATATATTTCTGCTAATTAAATTGAAATGAGACAAACCTTTACTGTACTTTAGGCTTTAATTAGCAGAAAGCATTCATATAAATTATGACAAGTAATAGCATAAAATGACAAACTACTAAAAGTACCAGTAGTACTGGTAACAAGGTAATTATTAATATACATAGAAAGTTCGAAATCATATTACATTTAGTAATCATAGAGAGAACTATACCCCCACTCCGCATTTATTGATGTTAAGTTCGAGAAACAGTAGTTTGGATAACGCCCATCCGCTTGCCATCTCGGTAAATTCGGAAGCTTTTTCCACTAGAGATATCTGATATTCAGCATAAAAGTCTGCCAAATTAGTGCTGGGAGAAATAACACTAAATTTTGTATTAAAAGATTTAATGTCTTGTTCTTGTGTTGATGCCAACAGGTAACAACCATATAGCTCCATATTAACTTTAAGCTGGGGAAAAGTATTTAAAGGATCAGTCAGTAGAGTGATAACAGTATCTTTTAGATCTCCTAAATATTGCTTGACATCAACCACATGTAAATCATTTTTCAGATGATAAGATAGTATGCGTTGTTTAAAAGCAGTTCGAACTAGTTTTACATGAGAGTACAAGTGCTCACTATATTGCTGCTTATGTTTTGTGGTACGGTTATGAGCACTACGAGATAAAATTTCCGCATCACACTCTTTGCAATAAGGCATGATTCCTACTAGCCACAACCAAAAAAAATGTTGACTATTTATACAGGGAGCGAGCTTAAACCACATCCTTGACCATATCTATCCAACTATTATGCGACTTATCAAGCCCAAACCATTTCACATACATCTTTTGCTCAATAAAAAATACGTCAGATTGTGTGGTTTTTTGCAATTCTTCTTCATAGAACCCCCCGCTAATTGGCTGACCGCTCGTATCTTGTGCGGTACTAAGACATAGTAGCTTTAAACAAACTTATTTATAGAATTCAATTACTCCAAGTTGCTCCAATTCCTGCAAAATGCTCCAAATCTCGTTCATGATATTATTGTTGCCAACCTGATTGGAAGCTTAAAATTTTTTTAAACGCTCAACTAACTCGTTGGCGTCATCATAGTACACAAATTCTTTGGGTTTTTCGTTGTATTCCATTAAGGCAGATCCGGATTTCTCAGACTGTGATCTTGTGATTATTTTACCCACGGGTGAAGGAATTTTACTGGTGGAACCTTTAGAAATTAGTGGTTTCGCAGTGGCATTATATTTGTCAGATCGATTTCCTTTTAATTGCCCATTTTCTTTCAAGTATAAATCCGTTCGCTTTAGAATATCCCTATATTGTTTCTCATCGTTAGCGGTATTAAATTTAGGAACCTTGAGAAACAATAAATTGTATAGTCCCAGAGTTCCTCGGTATACAATATCGCCTACTTGAATATCGCCAGTCTTTAAGAAATTAACCGGTTGTGAACCTAATCTCCAAGAATCAGTCACTATATCATATTTCATGCCGTTAGCATCTATTCCGCTAGAGCTCGTCCAATATTGTTTCAGATATTCTTGAGCAATCTTAGGATACTGATCGATAAAAGTCTCAAACACCTCAGATTTCCGAAGAGAATCTTCAAAATTCTTTCTTATATCGTGCAATGATTGTTCCGCGGGGTCCCGAGTTGATTCTTCAAACACATCACCATAGTGAGTTTCATCTGTTAAAATTTTTACAGGAGGTTTCACTTCTCGAGTTACTATAGACGGTTTAAATTTTGGTTTTACACCATTTTTTACACTCTCTTCCACTTTAATCTTACGTTTCGTAGATTTTGCATCGGTGGAAGCACCCACAAGCTTATTCAGAGGATCTGTAATAGGCATTAAGAATTTATTAAGAGCTTCACCTTCTTCGCCCCGCTCCAACTTTAATGCTAAATACTTCTTTCTTATTGTTCGTGCAGCTTGGATACACCTACGTTTAACGTCTTTATCGAGCTTATTAATTTGGGCGGCCATACTACAAACAGCTAAAAACAGACCCCCTGTTTCGGAAAACAGCTATGAAACAGCTAAAAAACAGCTAAAAACAGCTAAAAACAGACCCCCCCGTTTCTAGAAACAGCTAAAAAACAGCTAAAAACAGCTAAAAACAGCTAAAAACAGATCCCCTGTTTCTGGGAACAGCTTAAAAAACAGCTAAAAACGGCCAAAACAGCTAAAAAGCAGCTAAAAAGCAGCTAAAAACAGCTAAAATCAGCTAAAAACAGCTTAAAACAGACCCCCTGTTTCTGGAAACAGCTAAAAATAGCTACAAACAGCTAAAAACAGACAACCTCTTTCTGGAGACTTAGTACATCCAGCCTCTAGAACGCCAAGTATCACACTGAGCCTCGAGGGCTTAGGGTATGATATAAGTATCAAACTTGTTACGATATCGGCCTTTAGCAATATCATTGTATTTTACCATTACTAGGAACCCATACCTATCTTTCCAACATTCGGAACAAATATGTTTAAATGCATCGAATGACATGTCTGTATTAACGCGATCGTTGTGGATATGTTTCAAGTTTAAGTCGTCCTGTATAAATAAAATTAATACAATCGCATTATCACGAACCAGCTGTTTGGGTATTTTCGAGTAAATTTGCGATAAATAGAATGAAGCAATTTCATTATGACGACCCATACAAAAATAATTACGTATTTTATCCTGCTTCTCACATGCTACGTCATCAAATATGAATACAGGGTGAGGTCGGACACTGGAAGGATCTAGAACTTCATCGTTATCACTGTAACCGAAATAGCCTAAACGGGAATGTTTTAAGGCCTGTTGAAGCAAGGCGTGCTTGTCTCGATGCAGAGATTTTGAATACACGTACACATTCTCGAATTTTAAACCTTTTCATCAATCAAAAGACTAATCATTACATTGGTTTTGCCACAATTACTAGTACCACATATTAGCGACCGAATTGTAGAAGGTAAAAGTTGACCATGTTTGCTACTTCGGGATTCGTCTTTCTTCATATCGCAATTATAAACTTGGATTTTGAGTTTCTGCTTCTCTTGACGCATCTCTATAAATATTACTCTACACCCTCTCAGGACTTCATTACTAATGAAGACCTTGCAGGGTGCAGGTGCGTTAAATACAGTTATCAACAAGCTCCCATTCGAGCTTCATTTGCCTGGTTATTCCTATTGCGGTCCTGAAACCAAACTTCAAGAGCGGCTGACTCGAGGCGATTAACCAAAGAACAAATTGGATAGTGCTTGTCGCGATCACGATATCGAATACGCAAAGTCTAAAGAGTTGGAACAAAGACATCGAGCCGATCGAGTGTTGGAGAACCGAGCTGGATTGGGGAACGAGTCAAGGCAAGCTATTCCAGTTTTGGAGAAAAAGCTTCAGCGTGGTTAGTAACTAACGCTATGAAGGTAAAACGCAAGTTGGGTGCTGGCAAGAAGAAGATGAAACCCCTATCATCAGTGGTCACTCTGCTTAAGAAACAACTTAAACATACGGGTGCAGGTGATGCTAGTAAGAAAATGACTCTCAGTAAAATACTTAAAGCTGCACGAGTAACAGTCAAGAAGGTGGGAGGGCGTAATAGAATCAACGTACCACGAATAATACCAATACCGAAACAGGGTGGGTTTCTACCACTTATTCCCATATTTGCAGGACTTAGTGTCCTGGGAGCACTAATTGGGGGCGCTGCGGGGGTAGCGAAGGCCGTTAATGACGCTCAAAGTGCCAAGGATATGTTAAAAGAATCTAAACGATACAACGAAACAATGGAAGCGATTGCATTGGGAAAAAAGGGTAGCGGCCTGTATTTAAAGAAACACAAACCTAACTATGGATTATTTTTACGGAAAATGCCAAAACACTAACAATAAAGCTATCTAAAAAGCCGTTATCCGATCACGATATTAATTCGTACGTCACTCGATTAAAAATACCGCATTTTAGAGGAGGATTTATGCGAGACACTTTACCGAACGCACACCTCAAAACAGAGTGTGGTGTTATTAATTTGGATCGGGACACAGGATTCGGGACACATTGGGTAGCTTACAGGAAACACGGTAATCGAGTTGTTTATTTCGATAGTTTTGGCAACTTGAAACCGCCCAAGGAATTTGTCAAATACATGGAAAATGTTAAAATATAATTTAATTTCGAACAGTACCAGGATTATGGAATGACAAATTGTGGACATCTTGCTCTAGCATTTCTCTACAATGAAAGTTTATAAATGCAGGTGTTGATGCTTATTGATATCAGTCATATCACAGACATTCACGTTAAAAGGTCGCTCTCACCGACTTGAAGCATACTTTGTACCTCCCATAGAGCTCGATTCGAGATTTGATTACTCTTTAGCATTAATTTCGCTAGACACTTGGAACACAATCCCTAATATAGAATTGTCTAATATACATTAGTAGATAGGATTCACCGATTCTACATCACGATATACATGGATATATATCCACTTTACAGCATCCACCCACTCTCCACAACACCCACTCTTCTCCCTACCAAATCCTACCACTCTGATATCAAATCCATTCCAAAGGAGCTTCCAAATGAGCTTTCAAAAGCATTCCTCCTGCCACTCTTCACACTACCAAATCCTACCACTCTTCACACTACCAAATCCACCCACTCTTGTCCCTACCAATTCCACCCACTCTTCACACTACCTTATATAAATTCCTTACACCTAAAGTTATAATAAAACAAAATTCACAACAATGTCTTTGGTAGTACCGGTGGATCTCTCCTGGGATACAGAACCCTGTGAAACTTACGATCCCGAAGAATATATAAAAAAAATTAATTTTAAGAAAACCTCCACCTAATCTCTCCAAAAAAGGAAAAAAGAAATTTCGAGAAGCCGAGCGTAAAAGGATTCAAAAATTAGAAATCTTAAACCAGAAAAAATGACATGTGCAGCCGTCAATTTATTAATGGATCTTATGAATGACAAACGACAATTTATTGAATTGAGCTGGGAAGAACTGAAACTAATACCTTTGGAGTACCTTATTAGACATGCGAAACCTTTAGAATTACTTGAAATTTGGTCAAATTTACCTGAAACATATAAGATCAGCTTCAATTTACAAATTAATTTACCATGCTTTCTTCACTATAACCGTCCAAACTGGAAAACGCATTGGGATGGACCCCCGTCATCTCAGAGACAATGTTACTTTTGTAATTTCTCGACTCAGTCTGTAAATATTTAATATAAAATAAAAAAATATTTTTTTAAATAAATTCAGTATTATTTATATCTAGGTATAGCAATCAGTTCATACATCAGGAAATACAAGGATCCCTAAAAAATGACTCATGAAAAACATCACATTTGTAAAAAATCATCAAGCTCAATAATAAAAAAATGTATATTCTATTGTCTGTTTTATTTTCTTACCCGGTATGCGAAAACACGAAGCTAAATGATTCATTCTGGTTCAACGAATGACTTTCACCTTGGCGAGGTAATGCAAAGGCAATGACTTTAATTTTGATAAATTTTGCATCTTAGTTCCCACAAATGTATTCTATTTTTTATTTTAACCCATCCTGTATAATTTAAACCGTCGTTATCATAGCAGAATCTCATTAAAATAAATTGCCAATTTAAACGTACTACCTTAAAGTAATATTCTGCTCTGCAATTGACTAAGATGTTAATCGAAACAACATACTGGAATACAATTACTTCGAACATCGACCGGTCATTCGCAGGTAGGTACTTGTTTTAAAAAATATGGATCTACTTTCCACAAACAGAGACGAACTAGAGAAAATATTTCTTAGTGAATAATGAAGTCATAACGGAGTATGTAGATAATTTTAATCAATTAGTAAAATTGTTTTTTACATTTAAATCAATTATTAAAATTGTGTTTTTACAATGTTGGCAATGCCATTAAAAATATTATGTACCCATGCGTTGATATTTTAAATTCGCAAATATTCTCCTGTCTAGTGGACTTCATTTTTACAAACTCTAGGTTCGTTTGCCGGTTAACATAGGGCAATGTCTAGTTGGCTTCATTTTTACAAAATCTAGGTTCGTTTGCAGGTCAACATAGGGCAACGGGATACATTTTTACAATCCTAGATCCTAGTTCATTATCCGGCCAACGAGTATATTTTTTCGACTTTGGTTTAATATAAATGCAACCAAGAACTACCCTGAGACCATTCTCAATCTCTAGAGTGTATAGAGACTTACATATATTTATATATTTACAAGTTTTTTTTTAAATGTCCGGTAAACCGTCAATTCAAATTCTACAAAATATATTAGTCAAACAAGAAGATATCAAGTTTCAAGGAGACGTGCCAAAACCAATAATGGAATTTTTTGAAGAAGCCCCATCTCCAGTACGAGAGTTGCAAACTCCACCACTGTCACCCACGTTCTCAGAAACATATCAAGCTGCAAATAACATTCAAAACTATCTTGATGGAACGCTTTCTAATTGGGAAATACATCTCCAAACTTTCAATCCAACCATTGTCAAAGAAATAAACCCAGCTGAAAATCTACAAGAAAATTTCCACGAAGAAAAAAAAACGATCCAGCTGAAAATCTACAAGAAGGCAATTTCCACGAAGAAGAAATAAACGGTCCAGCTGAAAATCTACAAGAAGAAAATTTCCACGAAGAAGAAATAAACGGTCCAGCGGAAAATCTACAAGACCATTTCCACGAAGAAGAAATACACGGTCCAGCGGAAAATCTACAAGAAAACAATTTCCACGAAGAAGAAATAAACGGTCCAGCTGAAAATCTACAAGAAGAACCTTACGAACCAGAGCTCCGACAGCAGAGATGATTTAAAACTAATTAAAGAAATCAACACTGCAATTAGTGAAACTAAAAACCAAAAGAAAATTGTTTGAACAACAAATTGAGGATTTCAGAGAACTACTGTTAGTTCTAGAACAAGAAAGGACCCTTGTTTTGATGTATGCAAATACAAATAAAGAAGAAAAGTTAAATGAACAGATTTCGAAGAGACAAAAATTATTTTAAAAATGTTTTAAAACTTGTAAATATATAAATATACGTCTCTATATAACCCTAGAGATTACGAAACATTCTATATTGTTTTATTTACTTAGGCTTGTAAAACCCCAATTATTTGCATAGAACTGGGAATAATTTGTAGGAAAATAATAGAACTTTTCTGTTAATTAGTACTTAAATCGAGGCTTGGCCACTTTATCTCAAGTAAAAAACTGAAAATCTTTAAAATTAAATTGAATTAAAATAGGCTTACCATCGAATTTTAAAGAATAAAACCATTCCACTTCACAAATAAACAGTATCTAAAAACTAATAACCACTTTTAAATCACATCACATCGCAAAGAAACTTATTTAGGTTAGTAAATACACGCGCTTTACTTTCACAACTTGCTTTGTTTGGATATTCGTATAATAGTAGCGGAGGACTGGTGGAGGACATGAAAATCAGACCTTACCAAGTTTATATTTAAAATTTCCTAAAGTTTTTATGTCGATAAAGATTCACGACGACTTTTAATTTTTTGCACAAAAATATAACTTAAGGATTCACTTCAGTGTCCGTCCGTCTGTCACCGGCGATTTTCTTTGAAACTATTCGACGTAAAAAGTTGGCATAGCGATAGAGTGTGGTGGTCAAATGTGACTTAAAGTATAAAAACTGAATTTTAATTCTGGGATTAATTTCAGGAAGTAAAGTGTGATGTGGAAAAAAATTTAAGGGTAGGGTATCAAATGAAAGCCTATTGAAGCACGAATTCAACGATATATGATTTATTTTTTTATGCATTATTTAGGGAAAATCCCTTAAAACATGCTGTCCCCCACCCATATCACCAGAAGGATTACTCAGAAAAATCTGAAAAAATTCACGAACATTAAGAATTAGGTGTAGACTGAAGGAAAATTATAAATTGAAAAATTCTAGCACGATCAATTGTTATAAACAATTTAATTGTTTATTTTCCTATAACTGTTAAAACATTGGTTTTAGAGAAAAAGTTCCTTAACAAAAAATATTTCGTACGATATGAGAAACAACTTTTATCCTTCACATTTTTAAAAATTTTTAATTTAACTCCGCCCATATGTTACGGCATTGGTGTTGGCGGCGGGTAGCGCGGCAGATGGGCTGAGATCTGGTGGTCGAGGTTTGCTCAGGTGATGTGGGGGCTGATGGCATGGACCACTAGGACTGAATTTTTTGTATCTAAAATAATTTTTACAGAGTTTTCAACTAATATAACAGTAGAGTGTTTGTGCCGGTTGTCCATCAATCCAAATCCCAATCCAAATCCCCCCACTCTTCACCCCACCAAATCCCCCCACTCTTCACCCCACCAAATCCCCCCACTCTTCACCCCACCAAATCCCCCCACTCTTCACCTCACCAAATCCCCCCACTCCTCCCCCCACTCCCCACTTAAGCCCCGCCTCCAAGAACCGGATTGGCCGGCGCAAATTTAAGCCCCGCCTCCAAGAACCGGATTGGCCGGCCCAAACTTAAGCCCCGCCTCCAAGAACCCGTCCCCCTTAAGCCCCGCCTTCCAGACGAAAAAAAAAACTCCCAGACGAAAAAAAAACTCCCAGACGAAATAAAAAAAAAATTACAGACGAAAAAAAAAAACTCCCAGACGAAAAAAAAAACACGTTTTTTATATTTTTCGTTTTTTTACAACTGCGCAATAGAGATGCGCATGGGTATGCGTATGCTCCGCCCAGACGGATTCTCTTTATATTCTCTCTTCGCTTCTCGTTCTTAAGTGTTCGCAGTCGCATCTTCAGCTGGATATAATACAGTTGTGTCTTCTCCTTGTTACCTATATATCCTCAGCGGTTAGTTGACTTATATTAATTGTTTAGTTTGCAAAAACAGTGGTACGTGAAAAATAAACTTTCTGCCCATTTACGGTCAAACCTACATAAAAGTGCACTTAAAAGTGACGATGATGTGAAAATTTTAACTTCTGCTTTTAAAAACAGGATTGTGTCTTACATGTTGCTGCCATCGAAAAAGTATGTGGACATTGAAGAATTTTTTGATGAAGTACAACAAAAATTTGTAAGTTTACTTTCCGAACAATTAGTTAAGCATAGAAGTGTTAAGATTAATGTAGAACTATTTGGACAATATATTTTACAAACAAAAGAGAGAATCGAAATTCAATCATTTAACACAAAAAATAAGGTCATAACTTCGACAACAAGTTTAAGTGATATTTATAAACAGTTTTTGTCTGAAATTAAAGAAAATGTGTCAATATTTGCGGAGAATGGATCAGGTTGGGCATTGGAAAAAATATTACATTTGGAGCTTAATATAAACAAGTATAATCCAATTAGAGCTTCATCGTATATACCATTACCAAAACAAATTTCAAATAAAAAAGCTGTTATTAATATCAAAAATAATGATTCATATTGTTTTGCATGGAGTGTGATAAGTGCACTGTTTCCTGCTAATATTAATTTTGATAGAACAAGTTCATACCCTAATTTTTTTGAGTATTTAAGTTTTGAAGGAATAGATTTTCCTGTGAAATTAAAGGATATACAGAAGTTTGAAACGCTTAATCAAATATCTATAAATGTTTATGGTTTAGAGAGTGTTTATGAAGATAGTAAATTCAAGTATGAAGTAGTAGGTCCTCTTCATTACACTAGTAAAAAACTTCCAGTACACATAAATTTGTTGTTAATAAGTGAAGGTGAAAACAACCATTATTGTTGGATTAAGAACATGTCAAGATTAGTGTCATCTCAGATTAATAAAAGAGACCATAAAAAATATTTTTGTGATGGATGTTTAATTTATTTTACATCAATGGAAAAATTAAAATTACACCAATCACATGATTGTAATCATTTGTTTACAAAAGTTCCTACCAATGACATTAAAATAAATAAGTACGGTCAAAATATACCAGAAAATATTCTACAGTTTGAAAATTTTCAAAAACAACTAAAAGTTCCGTTTGTCATATATGCAGACTTTGAATGCTTTTTAAAACCTTTACAGCATCAAGAGCCGGGAAACGAACAGAATTCTTATACCTTAAATACATTTAAACACGAACCGTACGCTTTTTGCTATTTTATTAAGTGCTCATATGATGATTCTTTGTCGATACAAGATTTCTATTTTGGTTTGGATGCAGCTGATGAATTTTGTAAACGAATTGAAGGTCATGCACATAGAATTTATAATGACCATCTTAAAGCTGTAGTGAAAATGCTTCCTTTAACAGATGAGGAAGAACTATCTTATAAAAATAGCAAAATTTGTCACATTTGTAATAAAACAATTGAAGAAAATGAAAAAGTCAGGGATCATGATCATTTAACTGGTAAATTTCGAAATGCAGCTCACAGTATCTGCAACTTAAACTTTCAAATTCCAAATTTTATACCCATCTTTTTTCATAATTTAACTGGTTATGATAGTCATTTATTTGTTAAACAATTGTGCTGTGAAGAAGATAATATTGATGTACTTGCACAAACTAAGGAAAAATATATTTCATTTTCAAAATCCATATTGGTTGACAAAGTAAAAGGCAAGGATAATAGCGAAAAAAGTATTTTTATAAAAATGAGATTTTTGGATTCATTCCGTTTCGTTGGTTCCTCTTTGGAAAAGCTTGGTGAAAGCTTGGAATCAAATCAGTGCATTGAGATTAAAAAATATTTTGAAGATCCTAACCAGTTCAATGAAATTCGTAAAAAAGGTGTTTATCCTTATTCTTACGTTGATTCTTTCGAAAAATTACATGAAAATGAACTCCCAGCTATTGAACATTTTTATGATAAACTTAAAGATGAACCTATGTGTCCATCGGATTACAATAGAGCTTTTAATATTTGGAATTTATTTAATTGTCAAAATCTTATGGATTATACCAAAATTTATTTATTGTCAGATGTTCTCATATTAACAGATTTTTTTGAAGCGTTTCGAAATGTATCTTTAAATAATTTTAAGCTAGATCCTGCACAGTATTATACATTACCAGGTTTAAGCTGGGATTCAATGTTAAAAATGACTGATGTTAAATTAGAATTATTAACGGATATAGATATGATACATTTTTTTAAAAATAATATAAGAGGTGGTGTCTGTCATTGCAGCGTTCGAAAAGCAGAAGCTAATAATCCATTCTTGGAAAATTATGATCCAAGCAAACCAAATTCATTTATAATGTATTTGGATGCCACTAACTTGTATGGACATAGTATGAGTCAATGTCTCCCCGTAAGTGATTTTTCTTGGTTGAACGATGAAGAAATTGAAGGCCTTGATGTGATGCCTCTTCCTGACGATGCTGAATTCGGGTTCGTTTTGGAAGTAGATTTAAAGTATCCTCAAGGTTTACATCAAGAGCACAACGAATTACCTTTTTTGGCTGAAAATATTTGTGCACCAGGTTCAAAACAAAAGAAATTAATATGTAATTTAAACCATAAAGAAACATATGTTATTCATTACCGAAATCTGAAACAGGTGCTTCAAAATGGATTAAAATTAACTAAAATTCATAGAGTTATTAAATTTAAACAGGTTGCATTTCTTAAACAGTACATCGATTTAAATACCGAAATGAGGAACAAATCTAAAAATAAGTTGGAAAAGGATACTTATAAATTATTTAATAATGCCATTTATGGTAAATCTTTAGAAAACATTGATAAGCGAGTTGACATTAGATTAATCACACACTGGGTGAATATTGGTAAAAAACAAGGAGCGCAGACATTGATTGCTAAACCAAATTTTAAAAATCGTTTGGTCTTTAATGAAAACTTGGTTGCGATACAAATGGAAAGAGTAAAAGTGACTTACAATAAACCTGTTTATATTGGCTTCACAGTCTTGGAATTATCAAAAACCGTTTTATATGATTTTTATTATGATTATATTAAAAGCATGTATGGAGACGAAGCAATTTTGTTATACACGGATACAGATAGTTTGATCTTGCAAGTAGAGACTGAAAATTTTTATAAAGATATGCAAGACAATTTAGACAAATTTGACACTTCTAATTTCAATGAAAACAATATTCATAATATTACTAAGAATAAATCAGTATTAGGGCGAATGAAAGATGAATTTGCGGGCAAACCAATTTCAAGTTTTTATGGGACGGGAGCTAAAGCTTATAAATTTAGAAGAGAAATCTGAAAAAAAGGCAAAGGGAGTTAAAAAATATGTTATAGAAAATTCCATTACTAAACAAGATTATAAAGATGTAGTTGAAAATTCTGAGATCAAATTTAGAAAAATGAATATTTTTCATTCAATTTTACATGAAATGTTCACACAATTAAAAAATAAAGTTGCTTTATCTCCAAAAGATGATAAACGCTATATAATTCCAGATTCTTTTAGAACTTTAGCTTGGGGACACAAACATATAAGTATTTTGGAAGAGAAATCCAAGACTAATGATGACCAAGTTAATAATGTAATTGACATTCTAAAAAATTTAGTTCATGATGAATATAAAACATAAGATCCCTGGGAAAATATTTTATTTTGAAAATGGCTCTGCTACCAGTAGGAGTTCTATTTCTATCAGCATTCGTTAACAATACTTTGTTCACACAAGTTGATCCTAATGTTCGAGAAGCATTTATTTGTCTATCTGTTAATAATGTAAATAATGATAGTTGGCCTTCAACATGGAAAAGAATGAATATAAATAATGGTTTATTTACCCACAAAATAGATGATAATATTATAAATGATTCTAGTACAGTATAAGTTAAGATTATATTATGTCAATAAAACTTCAATAGTGACACAGGAATGGAATCAGTTGTATAGAAAATCTTGTATAGAAGAATGTAGTTCAAATATGTGTGTAGTATTATTAAGTATATTGTTAGTAGTGTTTATATGTTCAATAGGATATATATTATTCAAAGTATATTTGTACTATAAATAAAATTCAATAGTAAAAAAACATATTTATAATAAAGGTTTTTATTCATAACAATGTCTATAATTATATAACAATTTTACGTTTGCTAATGCACAATGCCATGGATTCACATTTTTGTGAAAATAACATTCTGGAATTTTCTTAAATCTACTTAATTTTGGTTCTTGACCAATGGGAATAGCGTATATGAAATCTTCATTCAAAAACTTTTTTAAGTAGTTTATTTTCTCATTCCCTTTCACGTAAATTTTGGGTGATTGGTAAACTTCTAACACATGCTTTAAAATATCATCAATTTCATTAAGTTCTATATTTCCAAATTCCCATTTTAGTCCATGATACTCTTCGGCCCATTTAACCAGTTTGATATCAGGGGTAGATAACATATTTTTTTGAAATGGTGATTTAAACAGATAATTTGAGCAACGAATCCCATCATAAATCGCTAATTCTTTTGGAATGTATCCAAAAGAACAATTGAATCCTTGAATGTCGATAAAAAGTTCTGTCTTACACTCATTCATGGTTAGTCGCTAAATGATGTTTAAATCTATACGATTAGTGTTTAAATCCCCCCACCACTCTTACTATCCCCACCACTCTTGCTTTCCCCACTACCACGCTTGCTTATTTAAACGCTCACCCACAGTTCTACTCACAGTATTTCAAGCAAGCATCTGAAAATGTATCAACCAACAAACTATAACCAACAAGAGTTTAGTAAGAAGCGCAATGCAGCTCTCATCAATGAAACAATTTACTACATTAACAAATCCAAATCCAAATGGGTCAGCATTGGATTTTCCTTAGAGAGAAAATATATTCCTGTTGTTAAACTCTCTGGATACAAATATAATCAAAATGTGATTTTTAATGAAGATCAATGGATTTCCTTACTAAATAATCAAGGAATTATGTTAAGTTTCATTTATTCCAACAACACCGGGTGGCAACCCATGAAGGGGAATGGTTATGAGATTCACTTTGTGTTTATTGGTGATGCAAGAATAATTAAGATTACACCAGATGGTGGTAATGAAGTTTTCTTAGCTGGTGATACCATAAATGAATTAGTGAACGTGTCAAATTTAATCAAATATCGTTTTGATATCTTAAAAAACCAGGAATTTTCCAAATATTACAATATTTTAGTTAGTGGAATCTCTATGAAAAATGGTGATTTGTTAAAAAATGTATATGATGTTATTTCACCTATGGAAAATAGTTTAAATGTTTGCTGTGTTTTAGAATTATTAAACTTTTACTCAGATTGTGTTGTGGAGGATGTAGAAACATTTACATGTAATGAATTTGTAAAAAGTTGTATTGAAAATAAAAACTTATAAATATATTTTTCTTTTTATTCCCCCCACCTCCTAAATTAATATTTAAAGCTCTGAACTTACTTTAAGTCTGAACATTCTCCAACAAGATGTGGTTAGCATATACATCTCAACCAGTAGCATATAACCTAACAAGTGCTATAGAGAATCTATCACAACACTTCAGTAATTTAGAATTTGATGCTGCCTATGAAGCCGAGTATGGATTTGAAAGATTTTATACGTATGAAGAATGTATAGAAATGGGTAGAAAGTATGAAAAAGCTGCCGAAGCCTGTAACATATATTTACATACTTCTGATTTAAAGTCTTTTCTGTACACGATGAAACAAATGGGATTTGAGGAGCATTTGGATGAAGTAAAGAAGTTTTTGTCACCTGAAATTATTCAAGAAGTATTTTAAACCTAATTTATAACAAATAAAAAACTTTATTTCATTTATGTGTTTTATTCAATCATTAAATAATTATTATATAAATTGTATACATTAGTAAGTGCACATATACATGGTGATTTAGAATGATAAAAACAATGAGCTTCTTCTTGTAATTTTGGATTTTCATCAAGTTCTATGACTGGTTTTAATGAATATTTTCGGATGCATTCGGATTTCTCTCTCCCTTTCACATAAACTTGATCAGCCTTTTCTGTTAGATTCTTGATTATTTCAGAAAATTTGTGAATTGGTGTATATCCTTCATTCCAAGGAATACAGTGATGATTTTTCATTAACCATACAGCTTGTTTATGTAAGTCAGGTGGTAGGTATTTTATATCAAATGGTGATTTAAAGATATAGTGGCATATTTTGTGTCCATCATAGGCAGCCAACTCTTTGGGAATAAACTTCTTATTTTCTATGTTAAATCCTTGCACATCGACAATTAATAACCTCATAATTTAAAAAATGAGAATTGTTTAATCATAGATTTCTTGTCAGAATATTCTTGTAGTTGTTGTTTTAATTTTTTCAGTTCTTTTAAAAAGTAGGATACTCGAAGTTCTAGATCTTCAACCATAATGGTAGGAAAGAATAGTAGAGAATTGATTTTATATAGTTAGACATGCGCTTTAAAGTTGTCTAACATTTTTGGTTAATGGATTGTAACTAAATACTTTGTCATGCATAATAAGACAATAGGCAGATATTTTGTCTTTAAGATCATCATGTAATTCAAACTCAACTCTCATAACAATAGGTCCGGATTCAATTGTTTCTTTCTGATGTGAACAATCGATATATACGATAGGAGCATAAGTATTAAATTCCTTTGGAGAAAAAATGGGTTCAGTTGTTATTCCATAGTAAGATTTTTGAAATTGTGAGAACATTTCATATAATGATGCAAATTTATTTTTAGCAAAGTCTAAAAATAGATCGTTGTAGGGATATCTCTCAGAGTTTAAAAATACTTTGATGTTTCGTAATTTAACGTTGGAAAATAGAGACATATCAGTTGTTGATTTATCCCTTAAGTCTTTTTGAAAAGCAATTGCTACATGACGTGGGGTATTAACTTTCGTAGATGTTTTGACAGGCCAGTTATGACGATTAGTTTTTAATAATTCTAGATATTCAATCAGTTCCCAACTCCGGAAAGCAATTATTATATCAGTATTCTTATTAATTATTTTAGATAATGCTAATTCTTGAGGAAGAGCTACTGAAATGTGAGGTATATTCCAAGTTAGCTTAGTAAGCTCAATTTTTGGATTTTCATCTGCAGTATTAATTGTTGCATTTTTGTCCGAATTATCTCGTACTAAAATAAGTTCTTGTTTGGCATTTAAAATAATTTTTTTGTAGTCTTCAAAAAACCCCATTAAGAATTTAAGCGGAATGCAAACATTAAATAATCCTGTTGTTGCGTCAACAACTTGTGAAGATTCCATAGGAAACCAACCTGCGTTTTTAAGTATATTACATTCATTTTTATTATACGACATGTATCCCTTTATTGTCGAAGTTAACCCAACATCTCTAACTGAATCTATTGTAACACCGTCTAGTTGATAACGCATTTCTTTAAAAAGGAATGCAATCCCATTGTTTATCAATTTTAATGTATTTGAGATAGTATTATTATCTTTTGTTAGTTTACCCTCCATGTAAAGAAAGCTTTCGGAAGGAAGCGTATACTTGTCTACTTCATGAACAGGTATTATAATTTCATCATTATTTCCCAATTTTGTAGGTAGGTATGGTTCATAACCATGAACTTCGGAATGCACAATTGAATTATCTATGAAAAGACCTTCTGCTACGTTAAGGATATCCATTATACTAAAACCTTTAAACCCAGAGATTTCAAAAAGCTTATATTTTCAGGTGTTATCCCTTGTGTGTTTCTCTTTCTACTAATCTTTGGTTTACGGTGTTTAGTCTTCTTATAGTTTTTATTAATTTTTGTGGGTAAATTGAAGGTTTTTCTATTATAAAGGATAACCATTATACTTCTTTTATATGCAACCTTATTGTTACAGTTTCGTTTCGAAAATCAACAATATTTAAATCTTGGTCTATTACCTTTATTGTTATTTTATCTATTACTTTTACTGTAACAGGAAAATAAATAATATCTTGGGGACTTTCTATTATTTTAAATCCAGGGCTAACATTAGGGAAAAACTGATGAATAATGTGTACTGGCTTTCCGTTCAGATAGGAACCTTCTGCGATACTGCAGTCTATGCATAAAGAATTAACTTTTATAATATCTGCTGGATTTTGCGATGTTCTTGGAACTCCATCACCAGATATTATCCCATTATTAAAACCCAAAAGTTTTCCTATTCTTCCATCTTTAAAAATAATATCTGTAGTAGACTTTATTGTTGATTTTAATGTGTTGTTATTTGCATAGAGGTGAAATGAAATATTTCTTTTTTGGAATTCAGTCTGTAAATATTTATTAACATCGTCCATTTCATAACTTCCCGTAGGAATTGTTAAAAATTCATTATTTTTTCCAAAATATACTTTATTATTACTTTTATCAATATTTGGTATTGCATTAAAAGTTTCAAAGTTGGTAAGTCCGACAACGTAGGAAGTGTTAGGATCTAAGTAAATAGGTGGATGGAAATCTGCTTGAAGTATAGCTGTATTTGTGGAAAGAGCTATAGTAAACGACATGATGGTCGAAATAAGAATAAAATGGAAACACAGTTACGTATTATTATAAATAAACTGTAATGATAACTGTCCACAAGTTGATGTATTAAAAGATTGATATTTCTCATAGTTATATTTAATATTGTTGTTGCTATCATCGCTATAGAAATAAGTTATAACTTCATTTGGTGGTCGTAAATTTCCAAAACTATCAAAGTAAATTATGTTATTATTATTTTTAACATACGCTGTCCAGTGAGTGCCTTCCCCCATATCATCATCTAAATTTATAATACCGGTTTCATATTTTTTTATTTTTTTGGGTAACTTGTTTCTCATAAAGACACCTCTAAAATGTTGCAACTTTAATATTTTTGCATACTTTAATAAACCTATATTTGTCAATGGTCGGCGAGGTAGCAAATTTAACAGTTTTTTGAATATGGTTTAAGATATAGACCACACCCTTGCTTATAAGGTTTTAAATAAAGCCCTTTCCCTATCGATATTTTTTCCATTTCTTTGTTGTGTCTTGTTTGTTCTTCTAACTTCTTCTGTGCATTTTTGGCAGAATTTACTGCTTGCGCAATGCCAGCAGCGCCTCCGCTTAGGGCTCCTAGAGCAGATAAACCAGCAAAAATAGGCATTAAAGGTAAAATTCCACCAGTTTTTGGAATTGGAATAATTCTTTGTTTAGGTTCTTTTATTTTTAATTTTTTAATGGATGATAAAGCTGTGCTGGCAGCATTTCTTATATTAGCAAACTTTTTTCCAACCAGCTCTTCACGTGCTTTTCTTACACCTTGGTTAAAGGATATTTGACCTCCTTTCTTGCGTTTATGACTTCTTTTTCTTATTCCCATACCGAGTTTTGTTTTTGCTTTCATGATTCCGGCCACAGCCAAGGATGACAGTTTTTCGGCTAGATTTGAATCTGAAGCTTTAAATCTATTAAATGCCTTTTTAGCTAATACTTTATCTGCCTCGTTTCTGTTTTTTAAATCGGAATATACCGAATATGCTATATCGTGCTCTTTGCAAGCTTCGTCTAATAAATTAATTCCCTTATCACCTCGGGCGAGCCTTTTATTTAACTTTGTACCAGGCCCACAAAAGTTATAAGAAGGAATATGGAGCTCTACTGGTAATTTATTAATAAGAGTATTTAATAAACCACTACCTGTTCTCTGTCCTTCCACGCAGTGAATGACATTATTATGTCTAATCATTATATATAAATGATTTAAAAACGCAAATAACCTTACTTAAATAGTGATGTTCAAACAATGAAGATCAAAAAACAAGATTTTTCTTTACCGATAAAAAATTTTGATTTATGTCATGATAATTATCGAAAACATGGACAATTATTTGGTGGAAACTGTAAAAGATGTTTAATAGTAGGACCATCGGGTTGTGGGAAGACAAATGTTATGATTTCTCTTATAACACACCCTAATGGATTAAGATTTGAAAACATATATGTGTACTCAAAATCCTTATATCAATCAAAATATGAATATCTAAAAAGGCTTTTTGCTCCACTAAAGTTTATTGGTTATTTTGAATCATCGAACGCTGAGGATATTGTTTCACCCACTGAAATAAAACCAAATTCATTGATTGTATTTGATGATATAGTATGCACTGATCAAAGTCTTATGAGGGATTATTTTTGTTTCGGACGTCATAAAAATACAGATTGTTTTTATTTGTGTCAAACATATTCATCAATCCCTAAACAACTTATACGTGATAATGCCAACCTCTTGGTAATTTTTCAACAGGATGCTACAAACTTGAAACATATATATGATGATCATGTAAATGGTGACATGAGCTTTCAGGAGTTTAAAAACTTGTGTTCAATGTGTTGGAAACATAAATATGACTTTGTCGTTATTGACAAAGACTGCCAATTTAATGATGGTCGCTATAGAAAAGGATTTGATAATTTTATTTCCACTATATAACTCTCTGACACAACGATAATTTTCTAGTATACAACCTACCTTTTGTAAAGATGGACGAAAAAACAGCGAAAGAGTTGGTAAAAACTAGACAAGCCGTTAGACAAAAGTATAAAGCTTTAAAATCAGATTTATCTGATAAAGAAATTCGTATGGAAAAAGAGTTTAAACCAATAACTCAACCTTTGCATGAGTTAATTCAGACAATTAAAACAGAACCGTTCATTAAAAAAGAAGTATATTCACCACAATTAGTTTCGACTCCAAAATTTCAATTTCCTACGCCAGAGGTTAATCAAAGGAAATCAAATGCATATAGTAAATATCTTTCAACACACATGCCCTCACTTTTAGGAGATGAAGAAGTATTTTTTGATGATTCGCAACAGTCTCGTACAGGAGAATCAAGCCCTGAAACAACAATTGAACCAACTATAAGTGAGTTGCGACAAGATGTTTTAGAATTAACAAGAACACCTGCTTATGAAGAATATTTGGAAGCATATCATGCACTTCTAAGACCTTTCGTGGATGGGCTAATAAAAGACACGGAAGGCAAATTTGATAACAAATATGGGTTTAGCCATGATGTTGATGCAGATAAATATAAGATTGCTAATTCTGTGGTGGATTTCATAGGAAAAGATTTTAAAGTTGAAGGAGTTAGGTATGAGGGAACACCTGGATTGTATGAGCTTCTTTTTAAAAAAGAACCTGTTGGTTATACATCAAATGATATGGAAAATTATATGGATGTTTTGAATAGGACAAATGCATATAGACGAAATTTTGATCCTAATAGTCAAATTCAAGGTTCGACCGACATTAAATACTTGACAATAGTTAAACCTTACTTATTACAAAAAGGTATATTAAAACGTGGAAGCACAACAGAGACAGGTTATCGTGCAGTTCTACCAAGCACTTCACGTTTGTTACCTCCACAAAGACCGCGTTCTACAAGAAATCTGTCTACAAAAAGTGGAAAGGGGGGAGCTATGTTAAATTTATCAAAAAAGAAATTAGATTACGTTTATTATGACGATCCAAACGAAATCATATATAGATTGAAATTGTTGATGTCATCGCAAATGGCAGGACATACTGGTCATCAAAATGAAATAATATCGATTTTAGAAGAACTAAGAGAAGCAAAAATAATTAAATAAATACTAATTCTCACATGTTTATTCCTTATTCTACCGCTGGCAACAACCATGTCTATTGACAAGTTTGGTTCCCACATCTTTGGCAAGGATAATAAATTTTCATCTGAAGAACATAACATTATAAAAGTTGTTGACCTTAGTGCAGTTAAACTTTGGTATAATTTGGTGTTACCCTTCATGGGAATTTACTCTCTATCCGATAGAGTTTACCATTTATTACAAGACAAACGAATTACATATGTTTTTCCTATGGAATCTGCTACTATAATTTCTGGAGAATACCCGAAAAAATATGTTTTCTTAAAAATTAACGGAAAAAAGATCACCGACCCTGTAGGTATTCGGTTAAAGAAAGGGGATGTTCTTTCTTTTCATCGTCCTGAAGGTAGTCATTTAGAAGATTTTTATGGTGAATTGTTAATAAAATGTCCTGTAGAAGTAACAAACTAAACATTGAATTATCATGTCTGCACAACCTAACATCAAGGAAGATCTAGTCAACGAGTTACATAAACCTGCTAGAAAAAATTTTAGACGACGACGGGTTATTATTAAAAATTTAAACGATTTATGGCAAGCTGATTTGGTGGAAATGATACCTTATGCAAAACTAAATAAAGGATATAGATATATTTTAGTTGTTATAAACACATTTTCCAAATATGTTTGGATTCAACCTGTTAAAAGAAAAACTGCTGAGGAAGTAACTTTAGCTATGGAAAAAATTTTAAAGCTTGCGAAAACTACTCCAACTAACATACATACAGATCAAGGAAGAGAATTTTTCAACAAAAACTTTAATAAATTAATGGAAAAATATAACATTAATCACTACAGTACATATTCCACTATCAAAGCGGGGATTGTTGAAAGGGTCAACAGAACTTTAAAAACTCTCATGTGGAAACAGTTTAGCTTGCAAGGCAATTATAAATGGTTGGATATCCTAAATAATATTGTTTTTAAGTATAATACAACTAAACATAGAACAACAGGATTAAAACCTATAGATATAAATGAAGAAAATGAAAAAGATGTTCTAAAATCAACTTATAATAATATAAAAACAATTGACCCCAGAAAATCAAAATTTAAACAAGGGGATTATGTTAGGGTTAGTAAATACAGGGAGGCTTTTCAAAAGGGCTATACACCAAACTGGTCAAATGAAATTTTTCAAATTAAAGAAATTAAATTAACCAACCCAAGAACATATTTGCTGACAGATGACAAAAATGAAATAATTTTAGGTAGTTTTTATGAACCGGAGTTGCAGAAAGTCAAACATTCAAACGTGTATCTCGTGGAAAAGGTGCTAAGAAGAAAGGGAGATAAAGTTTATGTTAAATGGTTGGGAATGGATAAATCACACAATTCTTGGATATTAAAAAAAGATGTAATATAATAAAATAAAATAAAGAAACTTTATATTTAACAACATGGTTTTATTTACTTCTGATATATCTATATTAAATTCATGTCACTTATATACAACAATATCACTAGAGCTTGATCAGCACTGTCATTTTTCTTCACAAGAATCTTTTCCTTAGTCTCTTTTAAAACAATTGAGAAATAGAATCTTCTGCAAAGAGGACAATGTGCGTTAGTTTTCGTCCACTCTGTTAAACACTTTATACAAAATTTGTGTGTGCACGAATTGGGTGTGCAAATTTCTTCTCTTCTCATGGAATATAAACAAACAGGGCATCTGCTTCTGTCTTCTTGTTTAAGCTTTTTCACCGATTTTCTGCAACCAACCAGCTTTCGTTTTTGAATCATATTTATGTATTATTTCTAGCAAATAATGTTTTAGAAACCGTGTGCGTATAAATTTATAGATATTCCCCCACTCAGTATTGCAAGTCAAGACCACATGGTCGAGGTGGGAGGATATGGGCTTGAATTGGTTGTAATAAAACAAAAATTATTTAAAACGTTCATTGTATATTTTCTTCCTATAATTTTCATCCAAAACATCCTTTAGGAGGTTCTCAGCATATTGAAGTCTATTTTGAAAGCGGTAGCGATCCAATACATACTGCTCATAATCACTCTCACGTGCTGCTTTGTAATCAAACTTCCATGCAAACAATACATGGATTTTATTCATATTTTCGTTAAATGTAACCTTCTTCATAGTGCTTCTCTAAAATCACAAATGAACTGAGAAGACGAACTGTATGAATTTAACGTTGTAATGGATTTTATTCTTCAGCAATCATTCTTCTCATTACATTATAGGATTTATGTGAATCTAATCCCAAATTTATTATCATCAAATGATCATTAAAATGTTTAACTGTTATAGATTCCTTTAGTAGATTATCACATAAAATAATAGCTTCATCATACAATGTTAGTATTTCACTACCATAATTTTTCTGAAAAAGTCTGTATTTTACTTTAATAAGATGATATTGGAGTTCCAACACTTTTAATTTCTGTTGAGGTTTTAGCATTTTCTTCTTTTATAAAAGTCAACACATTTCTTCAGATATTTTCACTGGTCTCAGCTCACAACAATTTGTACAATACTGTATACAAGCACTATTACTCTTAACAATTAGGTTTTTGCAAACTAAACAACGACACCTTGATAAAACACTAAAGTTATATGTAGTAATACTGAACCACTTAGGATACATAACTAACCGCAAAAATGGTTTGTTATAGCTTTAAATATGGATTGGAAGTAGCGGTGGGGTATGGAGAGGAGGAAGTGGTGGGGTGAAGAGTGGGGGGGGGGGGTTGGTAGGGTGATTGGTGATAGGTGGATTAATGAATAATACTTCTAATTATTTGTTTGACATTTATGAAAAATTCATTTATTAAAATACAGGTTTATTTTTGAAAAAATAACAGTGAGTTTATCTACATTATTCTACTTTATGTTTCTATTGCACATGAAACATGATTTCTGAGATACAGGAGGACCATCGAATTGTGTGCTCCAGTCAGGACGATTGTAATGTATAAAACATGGCAATTTAATTTGAAGATCAAAACTTGATTTATAAGACATTGGTAATTTCCCCCATACATCCAAGAGTTCCAAAGGATCTGCATAATTAATTAGATATTCCAAAGGTAACATTTCTAGTTCATCTGTAGTAAAATCCTGCAAGGTTTTCTTTCCGCTTACATGACTAAACATTACATTTGCTGTTGGGCAAGACATAGTTTTTCTTTCTTTTCAGTCTTTTCCTTTTCTGTTTCCAATTCTTGAACTTTCTTTATCTGTTCAGTTCGAAACTTTTTTTTAGCACTCTTAGATAGGTTGGGAGGTGGATTTATTATTATTAAATTGTTTTCTATGTAGTCTTGTGGATTATAGCTTTCGTAATGTTCTGCGTCCCAGGAGAGATCAATAGGGACTGCTACAGACATGATCTGAATTGTGTTAAATACTGTAAATATTGAGAATTTATAGCAATAAAAGTGGTGTGGGGAAAAGCTGGTAGGAGGAATAGTTTTGAAAGCTCATTTGGAAGCTCATTTGGAAGCTCCTGAGAGGAGTGGGGAGAGGAGTGGGGAGAGGAGAGGAGAGGGGAGAGGAGAGGGGAGAGGAGTGTGGAGTGGGGGGAGGAGTGGGGGGATTTGGTGGGGTGAAGAGTGGGGGGATTTGGTGGGGTGAAGAGTGGGGGGATTTGGTGGGGTGAAGAGTGGGGGGATTTGGTGGGGTGAAGAGTGGGGGGATTTGGTGGGGTGAAGAGTGGGGGGATTTGGTGGGGTGAAGAGTGGGGGGATTTGGTGGGGTGAAGAGTGGGGGGATTTGGATTGGGATTTGGATTGATGGACAACCGGCACAAACACTCTACTTATAACAATTTTTTTTCACGCATGCGCAGTTAATAAATCACAGTTTTTTTGTTGATTTGAACTGGTTTAAGCTACAAGAATGAGCATATATACATTTCAGCAACAATTTGACAACTACAGTTCCGATTAAAATATGAAAGCTGTAACATTTAACGAAAATATGAATAAAATCCATATATTGTTTGCATGGAAGTATGCCTACAAAAAAGTACGACAGAGTGATTAAGAGCAGTATGTATTCGATCGCTACCGCTTTCAAAATAGACTCCCAAACATATTTGGAAAATGTGTTTATAACAACTAAAATATATCTATATTCTTTATTAAATTTGGCATAAGGTATCATTTCCACCAAATCTGCTTGCCATAAATCGTTTAAATTTTTAAAAACAACTCGTCGTCGTCTAAAATTTTTTCTAGCAAGTTTATGTAACTCGTTGACTAGATCTTCCTTGATGTTAGGTTGTGCAGACATGATAATTAAATGTTTAGTTTGTTACTTCTACAGGACATTTTATTAACAATTCTCCATAAAAATCTTCTAAATGACTACCTTCAGGGCGATGAAAAGAAATAACATCTCCTTTCTTTAACGAATAACTAGAGGATCGGTGATCTTTTTTCCATTAATTTTTAAGAAAACAATTTTTGGGGTAGTCTCCAGAAATTATAGTAGCAGATTCCATAGGAAAAACATAGTTAATTCGTTTGTCTTGTAATAAATGGTAAACTCCATCTGACAGACTGTATATTCCCATAAAAGGCAACACCAAATTATAACAAAGTTTAACTGCACTAAGATCAACAACTGTTATAATGTTATGTTCTTCAGGTGAAAATTTATTATCCTTCCCAAAGATGTGGGAACCAAACTTGTCAATAAACATGGCTGTTGCCAGCGGTAGAATAAGGAATAATCACGTGAGAATGAGTATTTATTTAATTATTTTAGCTTCTCTTAGTTCTTCTAAAATCGACATTATTTCATTTTGATGACCAGTATGTCCAGTCTGATGATATTAACAATTTTAATCTATCAATTATCTCATTTATATCGTCATAATATACATAATCTAATGTCTTTTTTGATAAGTTTAACATAGCCCCCTTTCCACTTTTTGTAGACGGATTTCTTGTAGAACGTGGTCTTTGTGGAGGTAACAAACGTGAAGTACTTGGTAGTAATGAACGATAACCTGTCTCTGTTGTGCTTCCATGCTTTAATATACATTTTTTAATAAATAAGGTTTAATTATTGTCAAGTATTTAATGTCGGTCGAACCTTGGACTTGACTATTAGGATCAAAATTTCGTCTATATGCATTTGTCTTTTTCAAAACATCCATATAATTTTCCATATCATTTGATGTATAACCAACAGGTTCTTTTTTAAAAAGAAGCTCATACAATCCAAGTGTTCCCTCATACCTAACCCCTTCAACTTTAAAATCTGTTCCTACGAAATCCACCACAGAATTAGCAATCTTATATTTTTCTGCATCAACATCATGACTAAAACCATATTTGTTATCAAATTTGCCTTCCGTGTCTTTTATTAGCCCATCCACGAAAGTTTTTAGAAGTGGATGATATGCTTCCAAATATTCTTCATAAGCAGGTGTTCTTGTTAATTCTAAAACATCTTGTCGCAACTCACCTATAGTTGGTTCAATTGTTGTTTCAGGGCTTGATTCTCCTATACGAGACTGTTGCGAATCTTCCCAAAATACTTCATCATCTCCTAAAATTGAGGGCATGTGCGTTTAAAGATATTTACTATATGCATTTGATTTCCTTTGATTGACCTCTGGCGTAGTAAATTGAAATTTTGTGGTCGAAACTATTTGTGGTGAATATACTTCTTTTTTAATAAATGGTTCTGTTTTAATTGTCTGAAATAACTCATGCAAAGGTTGAGTTATTGGTTTAAATTCTTTTTCCATACGAATTTCTTTATCAGATAAATCTGATTTTAAAGCTTTATACTTTTGTCTAACGGCTTTTCTAGGTTTTACCAACTCTTTCGCTGATTTTTCATCCATCTTTACAAAAGGTAGGTTGTATACTAGAAAATTATCGTTTTGTGAGAGAGTTATATAACTTAAGTAGAAATAAAATTATCAAATCCTTTTCTATACCGACCATCAGTTGAAGAACAGTCTTTGTCAATAACCACAAAGTCATATTTATGTTTCCAACACATTGATCACAAGTTTTTAAACTCTTGAAAGTCATGTCACCATTTACATGATCGTCATATATATGTTTCAAGTTTGTAGCATCCTGTTGAAAAATTACTAAGAGGTTGGCATTATCACGTATAAGTTGTTTAGGGATTGATGAATATGTTTGACGCAAATAAAAACAGTCTGTATTTTTATGACGTCCAAAACAAAAATAATCCCTCATAAGACTTTGGTCAGTGCATACTATATCATCAAATATAATCAATGAATTTGGTTTTATTTCAGTGGGTGAAACAATATCCTCAACTTTAAAAGGTTAGTGGCCAGTTGTATGAATATTTGGTAGTGTTAGTGGGATCAGGCCAGTTATTTAAAGAAAACCCTTTTGTTTTCAATGCCGACGTTTCGATTTATTTAAAATCGTCCTCAGGGCTCTACGGAAAAAGGAACAATAAGTACCAATTAGGCCCTTTTTATATAAAGGAGAGTTATGAATTATAAATTTATTTCTAATATGTATAATATTTGTATGTATAAGAAAATATTTTTTTGTATTTTTTTACGCTTTGCCATAATACTTTAATAATCATTATTAAAAGGTTTGCACCAAGTAAAATAACAAAAAAGGGGGAAACAATAATAAACAAGGAAGCAGAATAAATAAGACACTTACCAAAAAAACGAGTTTTCCGTGTTAAAAGCAAAATGAAATTTAAAAAGGGACACATTAGATACATCTAACAGAATGACGTACAAAATAGACGCAAGACAATTAAAACATATAAGAACCACACTGCTTATGTATTAAGGTTGACTAAGGGATCTATTTGCTTTTTAGATTCTATAAATTAACAATAATAAAAAACAACATTCCAAATTTATTGGCTGTGTGTATATACATATAGAGTTAGCATTTGATATTAAAATAATATGATGAAAATTAAGGAAACACAAAAGAGCTAATTCAAGAATAAAAGTTAAAATACCAAAAACCACACACCAAAAAAATCAGATCATCAGGCCCCTTTCCTGATTCGTCCTTTTGGGATTTTACCAATCAAATTAAAAGGGTTTTCTTTAAATAACTGGCCTGATCCCACTAACACTACCAAATATCCTCAACGTTCGATGATTCAAAATAACCAATAAACTTTAGTGGAGCAAAAAGCCTTTTTAGATATTCATATTTTGATTGATATAAGGATTTTGAGTACACATATATATTTTCAAATCTTACCATTAGCGTGTGTTATAAGAGAAATCATAACATTTGTCTTCCCACAACCCGATTGTCCTACTATTAAACATCTTTTACAGTTTCCACCAAATAATTGCCCATGTTTTCGATAATTATCATGATACAAATCAAAATTTTTTATCGGTAAAGAAAAATCTTGTTTGAACATCAGTATTTACGTAAGGTTATTTGCGTTTTTAAATCATTTATATATAATGATTAGACATAATAATGTCATTCACTGGGTGGAGGGACAGAGAAAAGGTAGTGGTTTATTGAATACTCTTATTAATAAATTGCCAATAGAGCTCCATATTCCTTCTTATAACTTTTGTGGACCTAGTACAAAGTTAAATAAAAGGCTTGCCCGAGGTGATAAGGGAATTAATTTATTAGACGAAGCTTGCAAAGAGCACGATATAGCATATTCGGAACATTCCGATTTAAAAAACAGAAACGAGGCAGATAAAGTATAAAAAGGCATTTAATAGATTTAAAGCTTCAGATTCAAATCTAGGCGAAAAACTGTCATCCTTGGCTGTGGCCGGAATCATGAAAGTAAAAAACAAAACTCGGTAAGGGAATAAGAAAAACGAAGAGAAGTCATAAACGCAAGGAAGGAGGTCAAATATCCTTTAACCAAGGTGTAAGAAAAGCACGTAAAGAGCTGGTTGGAAAAAATTGCTAATATAAGAAACGCTGCCAGCACAGCTTTATCATCCATTAAAAAATTAAAAATAAAAGAACCTAAACAAAGAATTATTCCAATTCCAAAAACTGGTGGAATTTTACCTTTAATACATATTTTTGCTGGCTTGTCTGCTCTAGGAGCCCTACGTGGGGGCGCTGTCCAAGCAGTAAATTTTGCCAAAAATTCACAAAAGAAGTTAGAAGAACAAAGAAGACACAACAAAGAAATGGAAAAAATATCAATTGGAACAGGTCTTTATTTAAAACCATATAAGAAAGGGTGTGGTCTATATTTAAAACCATATTCAAAAAACTGTTAACTTTGCTACCTCGCCGACCTTTGACAAATATACATTTATTAAAGTATGCGAAAATATAAAGTTGCCACATTTTAGAGGTGTCTTTATGAGAAACAAGTTACCCAAAAAGATAAAAAAACACGAAACAGGTATCATTAATTTGGATAATAATTTGGGGACAGGCACTCATTGGACAGCGTATGTTAAAAATAATAATAACATAATTTACTTTGATAGTTTTGGAAATCTACGACCACCAAATGAAGTTATAACTTATTTCTATAGCGATGGTAGCAAAAACAATATTAAATATAATTATGATAAATATCAATCTTTTAATGCCTCAACTTGTGGACAGTTATCCTTACAGTTTATTTATAATAATAATACGTAATCTTTTAATGCCTCAACTTGTGGACAGTTATCCTTACAGTTTATTTATAATAATAATACGTAATTATCTTTCCATTTTATTCTTATTACGACCATCATGTCGTTTACTATAGCCCTTTCCGCAAATTCAGCTATACTTCAAGCAGACTTTCATCCACTTAGGTCCTAACACTTCCTATGTAGTAGATAGGATTCACAGATTCTACATCAGGATATACATGGATATATATCCACTTTACAGGTAACCCACTCTCCACAACACCCACTCTTCTCCCTACCAAATCCTACCACTCTGATATCAAATCCATTCCAAAGGAGCTCCCAAATGAGCTTTCAAAACCATTCCTCCTGCCACTCTTCGCACTACCAAATCCTACCACTCTTCACACTACCAAATCCACCCACCCTTCTCCCTACCAATTCCACCCACTCTTCACACTACCTTATATAAATTCCTTACACCTAAAGTTATAATAAAACAAAATTCACAACAATGTCTTTGGTAGTACCTGTGGATCTCTCCTGGGATACAGAACCCTGTGAAGCTTACGATCCCGAAGAATTTAATTTTAAGACAACCTCCACGTAATCTCTCCAAAAAAGGAAAAAAGAAATTTCGAGAAGCCGAGCGTAAAAGGATTCAAAAATTAGAAATCTTAAACCAGAAAAAATGACATGTGCGGCCGTCAACTTATTAATGGATCTTATGAATGACAAATGACAATTGTTATTGAATTGAGCTGGGAAGAACTGAAACTAATACCTTTGGAGTACCTTATTAGACATGCGAAACCTTTAGAATTACTTGAAATTTGGTCAAATTTACCTGAAACATATAAGATCAGCTTCAATTTACAAATTAATTTACCATGCTTTCTTCACTATAACCGTCCAAACTGGAAACCGCATTGGGATGGACCCCCGTCATCTTAGAGACAATGTTATTTTTATAATTTCTCGAGTCTGTAAATATTTAATATATAATAAAAAATATTTATTTAAATAGATCCAGTATTATTTATATCTAGGAATAGCAATCAGTTCATACACAGGAAATACAAGGATCCCTAAAAAATGGCTTTCATGAAAAACATCACATTTGTAAAAAATCATCAAGCTCAATAATAAAAAAATGTATATTCTATTTTCTGTTTTATTTTCTTACCCGGTATGCGAAAACACTAAGCTAATTGATTCATTCTGGTTCAACGAATGACTTTCACCTTGGCGAGGTAATGCAAAGGCAATGACTTTAATTTTTATAACTTGCTGCATCTTAGTTCCCACAAATGTATTCTATTTTTTATTTTAACCCATCCTGAATCGGTACTGGTTATATGGGCTAGCTGGGGAAAACTTTTTTAAAGGCATCTCTGTTCTTGTCTTCTACTTTTATCCAGTGGCGGCTGGTGAAATTTTAAAGTTGTATATTTCTGTTGCTACTCACGGGACCCATGCCAAATTCAGGGGTTTTGATAGTGAGCCTACTAGAAATGATTTGGTAAAGAAAAAATATTTTGTAATTTGCGAAAAAAGTTTAATTTTGCCCTGACACATCCTGGGGAAAAATGAACGCGTTTAGGTATTTTATGTATTATTTTTTCTAAATAAATTTTACATCATTTTGTCGAAAATTTTTAAAGTTTAGGAGGAAAAATGCGTTAGTAGAAAGTTATAGTCATTTGAAATTTTTTAAACCTAAAATTTAATTTAAAAAAAAACTTCAAATGACTATAAATTTCTACTAACGCTTTTTGTCTTGAAATTTAAAAAATTTCGACAAAATGATGTAAAATTTGCCAGGAAAAAATTATAAATAAGATACCTAAACGTGCTCATTTGTTCCCAGGGCGTGCCAGGGCAAAATTCATTTTTTTTTCGCAAATTTCAACTTGTTTTCGCAAATTTCAAAATATTTTTTTCTTTACAAACATTCCTAGTAGGCTCACTATCAAAACCCCTGAACTTGGCATGTATCCCGTAAGTAGCAACAGAGATATACAACTTTAAAATTTCACGGGCCACGCCTGCTTTTATCTTATATTTTGAGGTGAAGTGAACAATGCTCTGGAACTGGTTGAGTATGAGTAACCCTTTTGGCTAGACTTCGCCACCCTGAGGTTTCTCTGTAAGAATTGTTATTTAATTTACACTTTTTATTTTTTAGCCATGTACCATTGCGCCCAAAAAAAACTAGGACAACAAAATTGTAATACTGGGACAGCTGAGTTGTAGCTCCCAGACTTTAAGGAGGTACTCTGAAGGTGTAAATATTAACACCTTACCCTGTAGAAAGTAACCTTGGTTACAAGATTGTTACCTTTTGTACTTTGCGATACGATTTGAAATCAAAAGTATGTTTTCATTTTGTCCGAATTTTATGGTCGATATAGATATGAAAACAAATATAGATATAGGAACCCCAAAGTTATAATTTTGGATTATAATTTTTTTTTTCAATTAATCAAAACAACATATTTTAAGCGTATATTAAACATGAACGAAAAATCAAAAAGCGATCAAACCTTAAAAATTAAGTCAAAATCAATAGGTAAAAATATTAAATCATTTCTAAATCTAAAAAAATCTCAATTAAAATACATTTTATATATTTTTTAATATTTGGTCATTGCACCATTTTTGATGATAACTTCTTGCAACCTTCGCGGCATACTTAAAACTAAGTTTCTCGTAGTATTTACGTCGATTTCATCCCAAGCTTGGTTTATTCTTTCGCGGAGTTCATATTGATTTCTTGGCTGGAAATTATGCTTATTTATAGCCTTTATCATTAAACCCCAAACGTTTTCGATCGGGTTGAGATCGGGGCTCCTCGAAGGCCATGGTAAAACACGAATATTGTTTTCCTCAATGAAATTTTGAGTAAAACGGGCTTTGTGTATCGGAGCATTATCGTGCTGGAATATATAATCTTGGTCATAAACTGCGCCAACCGAGGGTATCATTACTTGGTGGAGAATATCGCAGTATAGCGCTGCAGTAAGTCTCCCCTCCACGATCTGACAGGCTCCTGGACCCCAAGCACTAATCCAAGCCCAAACGTTTACAGAGAAACGTCCACTTCTATTAGTTTTGTGAGTATATCTCTCATCATATCGCGCACCAGATGGCCTATAAACACGGAATCTTCCATTATTACAAGACTGAAATGTTTTTTCGTCTGAAAATACCACTGTTTCCCACAAATTATTCTGGTTGAGGTATTCATGGGCAAAATCTAACCTGATTTGTTTGTTTCTGTCCGTTAAAAATATTTTATTAGCGGCACATCGATTCCTTATATCAGAATTGCGAATTCTCCTCCGAGCCGTATTAACAGACCCTGGGAAATTGGTATCTTCTTTGGCCTTTATGGCGGTTTCAAAGGGGTGATCTCTTAAAAAATCAACTAATTCTCTGTCTTGATCTTGCGTCGAGAGTTTGAGGCGACCAGAACCTGCTTTTCTAATAATAGCTCCATGCTCTGCATTTTTTTGCTTTGCCAAGAACACGGTATTTTTGTCGACTTCTACTTCATCTGCTATGTTTCTTATACTGACACCGTCTCGCAATCGACTGTAGTTAATTGATTTTTGCTGGAGGGTTAACTGAGGCATATTTAGGAAGTAAATGTAAAGTCAATTATTTAAATAAATCAAACTGACAACTGTCACACATGACACCTGTATGAGGTTCAACCTAAGGTAATACGTAATAGTCTAGGAGATCACAGTAAATTTCAGCAAATTTTGTTGTCCTAGTTTTTTTTGGGCGCAATGGAACATACTTACAATATTTTTCACTGTACCAATAAAAGTATTTTATTATTATTATTTTTAGGTTTACCAGGTCGACCCTCCAGCTCCGACACTCAGAGGGGCGAGCCGGCAATATTTAAACGAGTGCGACTCTCCACACCGTGGAGTAAGACACCAACGAGTTCCGTTATTCATATGCCCTGAGCAGCCTTAACGATCCCAGAATGACAGCCCTCTGCATCCGTGCGGCCAAGCTGTTAGTGGTATCGCGACATGCCGGTATAGACTTAAGTCCCGAAAGCAGGGTGTTCTTCATACCTCCAAGGCACCTATTACCAAAACCACCAGTCTCGCGCAATGGGCAAGGTAAAGTCTCCGAAGCTCGTAACATAAAGCTCGATATTTTGTCCGTTTTTCCTCCTCCTTTAAATTAGTGTTAACCTCGGATTGTGCCGAGAACTCGATGATATACATTGATCTATTATTATGATCGAGGAGTACAATATTGGGCTTATTTGCTTGTAAAACCCTAAGAGTGACGAACGAATAATTCCAGTATATTCGGCAACCTTCGTTCTCCACGACCGACTCGATATCACTCGGAACGTAGGGAAGTACTGGTGTTTCATCTATTGCATATGCGTGTCGCAGGTGGTAATAGAGCACGCGCAAAGCCGCGTTATGCCGGTATATGTATGCAGAGACTGCATATTTAGGACATGCTGATAATAAATGCATTAGTGTCTCTGGCGATTAGTGGCAGGAACCTCCACACCCATTATGCGTCTTCGGTAAGCAAGTCTATTAAAGACACCACCCTGGCATGCCAAAATAAAATCTTCGGTCTCCGATTTCAGCCCAGTCGACGTTAAAAAAGCAAACGTTAGCCGTTTAGATAAACCTTCCTCGTCTATGTTGTCTTAACAACAGCGACTGTTCTGCGGTCTTTGTGTTAATTTTGGCTCTGGCAGGTTCCAGTTCGGTGACAGATTCTGGATTTCCCGGCTCGATATCGAAAATAAGACCAAGCTCCTCCGCCGATCTTTTGGCAGCTCTGTACAGTAAGGGTCCTCTTCCTGTTTTTTCCTGATCATGGACCATGCTAAGAAGCGGATCTGAGCTTCTTGCGACTCTATAGGCCCTGTCCAAAACTATCCTGTCATTCAAACGCCCCAAACTTAAAAGCCCTCGGACTCCCTGATGACGTGGGAGATATAACCTCGGAACAGATTACCTTGGATGACAACTTCGGTGAAGATTCGTCATCCTACGGGTCTTGATATCCAATTGGTGCAATTCATCCCGCGTCAATTTAATCACCCCAAATGAATACATGATAATTTGGACAGCAAGCATATTTGTGGCAGCAACTTTATTTTTAACTAGTAAAATTGTGTCATCTGCATATATTGTAGAGCTGGTAGCCTATACAGAAAAACCCCGAGTTCATTCATATAACCTGAAAAAAAAACAGTTAAATAGTTTAAACTTTTGGAAATATAATGTAAATTTTATTACATATAATTTCTTTTTTCTTGCAGATAACATGAAGCCTCAAAAATCAACCGACTTAACTATTCTCAAAAAAGAGCAAGATGTTTTTACTGATACTTTGGACAATGCCTATGATGAATCAGATGAAGAGGATGACAATGACGACCTCGATGATTTAGTTGATGACACTGAATTGTCAGATACTCCCAGCCTTGATACTGAAGAAGACGACGATGAAGAAGACGATGAAGGTATAAAATACTTAATAGGTAGGGGAGATTGGGTACGATTGTAACAATTTTTATAAATGATTTTTTCTCACAAATATGGAATGAGTTGAGTTTTACAAAATAGTGTTTTCAAATAGGTTGCACATTTATTTTCAACACAAATATGAGAACTTAACTTATATAGTTTTATAATTAAAAAAGATTGAATTACTGACACTGTTACAATTGTACCTCTGGGATGGGACAGTTGTAACATCGAGGCGGGACAAATGTAACATCTTCAAAATATGAATGTTTTATTTAAAGCAAATGTAATTAGAATGCATTCAACCTGACACAAACGTTAAAGTACGTTTATTAGGATGAAATAAAACAACAATTACTATCAAAAATCAATGATAACTCTCTATACTTAAGCAAAATGTGAATCAACTTATAACATCCAACATAACAACAAAGGCCACTGGCCATAGGCGGTTCTAGACCTCTATTTTTGGGGGGCTTAAGCCCCCGGTTTACATATTTGGGGGGGCTTAATTCCCTGTTTTACATTATATAGGCGGCTAGGCCACTCAGTTGGATTTGGGGGGGCTAATTCGAGATTTGGGGGGCTTAGTCCCCCCAAGCCCCCACCTAGAAACGCCTATGCCACTGACGCACCCAGGATTTTGTCCTCGGGGGCTATTTTGTCGGGGGGGGGGGGGGGGGGTTAGGTATCACAATTGGAAGAATTTTTCCAATTTAAAGTGCACTTTTTAAATTTTTTGGGTCTAGTATGTTGGTCTGGGTGCGCCACTGACAAAGGCATTATTTTATGAAAGTTTTACAAAAGTAGGAATAATTTTAACCTAGAACCATACACAACCTTGGATTTTTCCAAGCAAAACCAAAAATACCTACTAAACTTAAACATATTTCCTAAATGAGTTACATGACAAAGCTCCAAATCTATAGCAACTTGTCGTACTGAAAGATTTTCGTTAATGACTAAATGCGCAGCCTTCTTCATAAGGTTATCTGAAGGTCCCCTAGTCGCCGTTCTCGTTCTTTGTCTTGGAATTTTTCCTAAAAAATTGCATGTAAAACATGGAGGATGTGGGTACAATTATTCTAACACGTTACAAATGTACCCTTCGGTATTGTTACAATTGTACCGACCTGACATTCCTACGATTTTAAGTGGATTATCAAAACAGAGCAAAAACTAACCTTAAACTGCTAATAGTATTCTAAATAGGAATGTTTGTGCTACATACATACATATATACATATTTTAAGTGTAAATGTAAAGATGCGATAGTTATTGAAAAAATGATAAACAATATTAATTTTTACTTACGAGTCGAAAAATAAAAATGTTCCCTTTTTGATATCACTGCACCATCCCTCGATACTCAACCGCCGTTGGATTATACTACATTTTGAACTTGACTGACTGACACGTTGCCAAATTTATTCATTTATAATTTAATAAATTATAGCCAGTGTTACATTTGTACCGCGTTACAATCGTACCCAATCTCCCCTACTCTTGATTCATGTTACAAAAAATAAAAATACTTACATAAAAAATGTACAAGTAAAGAAAGGCAAGGGATGTTGGTCTGGGGGAGAGCTGCAGCCCCTCCCCCCCCCCCCGGGTGCGCCACTGCCGTGACGTGTTCTTAACTATGATGGTGATGCTATAAAATTAGTTGAACGAAAATGTATATACCTAATTATAGTTACTTTTAAAATTAGTATTAGTGAAATTAGTATTACAATTACATTTAATGGTTACCGATTCGGTAGAAAACACAAACCTAAAAAAAGTGGCGATAAATATGTGTCAAACCGTTCTGTCAATTTTAATTATACATGGTTACCGATACTTTGAGATGAATGTAAAAAAGGTGAAATTATAATACATTTATAATAATTACACTATTTTAACATCTGTTATATCGTCATAAAATATGCACCTATCAAAACACTAGCACGCACTTACGCACGCACATTTCTTGACAGTTAAAGCGCTATTGTCACAATTTGAAATGCATTTTTTAGCTATTTTTGTAGCTTTTTGCAGATGGTATATGGATAATGGAAATATACAGTATGTCCCACTTTTCATGACTCCCATATTATAGCTCCCTTATTAACAATGCGATTTTTGTAAAATTTGGGTGAAAGGTACTTACCCATCAGGAGGTTGTGGCACGGTAGAATATTTCAAATTCCACCAGTGGCGTTCGTCGTTATGAAGAAAAATGAACATAATTTTCCAAAAAAAGGTATTAGGCGTAATTTTAACTGTAAAATAATCTCAATCTTATTCGGCATTAAAAGAAACACCCCAATATTGAATTTCAAAAGTCACTTTATAAGAAAATAAACTTTTTACTTTTTACAGTACCTACCTACCAATTATTACGGTCATAACTTTATTACCGGCATTAATTAAGAATGAAATAAGCTGGTGGAAGACAGGTTTTCCATTTGCAATGAATTACATGACGATATTCAGTTTTACTTAAGAGTCTGAATTAAATAAGAAATGCGGTGGAAGGCAAAAAAGATCAATTTTAGACAAATTTAATTCATGAACATTCAACAATAAATCTTACATATATAACTAAATCTCAGTTTGCTAAATATATCCTCCATCCATATGCATACATTTTTCTATAGCTTTTCCGTTATGCCGCACGAGTTTCCGTAATTCTGCCCGTGTTATTTATTGGCAAGCCTCTATTATTCTATTCCGAAGTTGTTCTGCGCTTTGGGGTCTCACTTTTTATACTAAATTTTTAATACGCCCCCAGAAGTAAAAGACTTTTAGTGTGTGATCTGGAGATCAACGTGGCCATTCTTGAAGGGGACTTCTTGGACCTATACATTTCAGGGGAAAATGTGTATTAAGCCAGCTACGAACAACGTTCGCTTTATGAACTGATGCTCCGTCCAATTACAGAATTAAATGGGGTATTGTTTGAAGAGGCATGTTATTCAAAATATCAGTGGAATCCCCTATAAGAAAGTGTCAAAATGTTTCGGCGTTTAATGTTTCAAAAAAGAAAGGACCTATAATCTGCTCATTGAAAATCCCGTACCAAACATTTACTTTTTGGGACCATTGACTTTTACAGTTTATCATCCAGTGGGGATTTTCACCATCCCAGTATCGCCAATGTTGACTAGAGACTACACCATTTGTAGTGAATTTAGCTTCATCGATATAAATGATTTTCTTGAGAAAATCTCTGTCATTGAGAAAATGTCTTTGCACCCTTTGCAGTAACAATAATCCAGTCTTCTCAAATTATCGCTTTCGAACAAAGTATGTAGTTACTTTGGTTTGAACGCTTTTATTCTGTTTCTTTTAGGCAGTTCCATACTTTAGTTTTGTCAGTGATTAAAAGACGTGCCACATTTCTGATACTGGTATGAGGATCTTGTCTAAACGCTGCAATTATTCGTTCGTCATCGGCATACCTGACATTACGGGTTATAACGTATTTTCCTTGCCTAAGATTTTGAACGTTTCCGGTATGCCATGGTATATGAAACTGCTTTAACGTGGATATTTGGTCGCTCTGGATGCCGTGCATTAAAATTTCTTGTAGCCTCCGCGAATGATGTATTTTCACCAACTAAGTATACGAATTATCTCCAGTTTTTCACAGACTGTTAAACGTGCCATTATTAAAAAACAAACTTTACTTACGTAAATTTATACAAGCACCCAAATAATGTGAAATGTCAATCAATCTTAAAAGTAATTTTGAATTGTTATTAGGCGTTTGTTTGTCATGGCCAACTTTTCTTATAATGTAAACACCCTGTATATTATACTTTTGAAATTCGGTATTGGGGTGGTTTTGGTAACGCCGAATAAGATTGAGATTATTTTACAGTTAAAATTATGCCTAATCCCTATTTTTTTGGAAAATTAGGTCCATTTTTCTTCATAACAACGAACGCCACTGGTGGAATTTGAAATATACTACCGTGCCCCAATCTCCGGATGGGTAAGTACCTTCCACCCAAAGTTTACAAAAATCGCTTTGTTAATAAGGGAGTATATGTGGGAGTCATGAAAAGTGAGACATACTGTATAGCATATATGCAAATGCATAATGCATTGGCAAATGAACATAATCTTAAGGCTCTGAAATTTTGCCTATGTCATGCTTAATAAAACGTGGCATAGGTAAATTTCTATATAAAAATATTTGTTAATTATTTATTAAGTATATTGGCCGATATTTTTTATAATAAAACTAAGTATGAAGAACTTGAAGTGTGGCTTTAATACTATATTTAGCAGTCAACTTTATTAAGTATTTATAATAAATACCGTTACCATACCAGTGAGGGCATTGGTTTTAGAAATAAAAAAGTTGAAGGCTATAAAAAAAAAATAAAGAAAAAATGTCACATCCTATATCTTTACTTCTTATAGAATTGGAGTTAAAGATTTAACATGTGAAACCCCATGGTGCACCGTTTTAGAAATATAACTAGACAAAACGGCACTGCATTATTCACATGCCTTCCTTCTTAAGCCCACACACCAACATGTATTCATAGAGAATGGGAGGGTAAATAAATACTTGTTTAAAAATTTAGCATGTAGAACCATATAATGCGCTTTAAAAATGCTTTGTTTATACAGGGTGTCCCACGACGATTTTCCCAGCACATTGCTCGGAAACGGAACCAGACAGAAAAAAAGTTTAGGATCAAAAATTGAGGGCTTGTAAGAGAGCATCTAGGAAGGGTAATTTTAGATGTACAGGGTGTTTCAAAAATAGTAATATTGCTGCCAAGTCAATTTTTTTAATGGAATACCCTGTATATTGTTAGTTTTTCGAATAGCTTGTCTCAAGGCAAATTCAACCATACCATACTTGTTACGTTTCTGATTCAAAATCACTGAAATATGAGCGGAATCGAACCAAGTGCTTGCCCGGTGGTCGAGTGAGCCCGCTTCACATTTCACCGGCGCTACCCAGCGAGCTACCGGCCGGTCACAATAATTCAATTCAACTTCTTAACTAAACTTGATGTTTCAACAGGATCTACATCTGCGATAATATAGCCATTTTTAAAAAATTAAAATTCAGCTTGTTAGGACATTTTAAGACCAAAATACTTTAAATTTGGAAATGGAAAATTTTAACGTTACCAACTGTTTGTTAAGTTGGTGATTGATATATTTTATTTCGTCTTTCTCTAGTGACAGAAGGGCATTATGTCTAATTAAAAATAAATCATGAATGACCAATAAACAAAATCCGCTCTATTGAATAAATGGAAATTTTTACGTTCTTATTGAATACATCTCAAGAAATGCAGAAACCCGACCGTTAAAATAAGTTAGAAAAATTCTAAAATGGCAAAACAACTCAATCCTGCGAGTAGAATGTTCTGCAAGACTTTTGGCCCAAAATCCCATGTTATTTCTTATGGAGGTTCAATCTGCATTTCTCGGTACATTTTAGGGCGTGGTCACTTTTCCCTAGGCAGAGACCGCGGCAAGGCAGGAGTCGGGCAACCTCGGGAAGACTCGACAATGATCGGAAGGGTAGGTTCAATGACCCAGATATATCAGCGACTACAACTGAGGATGGGAGGAGACTTCTTCAAGGATATATCAAACCATCCAACGTCAGCTGCGCGCGCATCTGTCAACTGTCAACTGTCAACTGTCATCTGTCAACTGTCATCTGTCAACTGTCATCTGTCACCTGTCAGCTGTCACCTGTCATACGTCATCTGTCACCTGTCAACTGCTATCTGTCAACTGTCAACTGTCATATATCAACTGTCATACGTCATCTGTGACACTCTTGGTCTTAACTTCTTGGGGCTTTAACTATTTGGGGCTGGAACTACTTAGGGCTTTAACTACTTAGGCATCAACTATTTGGGCACTATCTATTTGGGGCCTAACTGCATCGGATATTAGTACTACTTCGGAAGAATATTATTAGTATTAAGTATTTCAGGGAAAAATGACGTCAAAAACGTTTTTCTTTATTTTGTCGATAGTAGGATTAGAACCTGGGACCTGCATATTACTACGTGGAATTACCAGCGCGCTAGCCGATCTCGCCATCGATTTCACATAAAATATTGAGTTCATAACATATAGGGTTGCAGCTAGGCAAGCAAGTTGTTGTTTTTAGCGAAGTCATGATGAGCACGAGATGGAATAACGGTATTTAAGGAAGAAAACACGTAGTAGTAGGAAAATTATGTATTTAACCACAATATATATCGATATTTAGCAACCTTATATACAAAATTAGTTAATAATATTAAACAGGTTACTGCTAGGAATACAAGGAGACTAGAAATACTGTTCAGATTTTCGGAGAAAGATGGCGTTAGTGTAGAAGTAGCAGGAGTAGTAGGAGTAGCAGGAGTAGTAGGAGTAGCAGGAGTAGTAGGAGTAGCAGGAGTAGTAGAACTAGCAGGCGTAGTAGCAGTAGGAGATGCGGTCTCATTCTTGCACTTGCTAAGGAACATCATCCATCCTGTTTCACCAGTCATTAACACCGCTAAAGGTCTTAATGGCTAAAATGAGACTTTCCTACTAACGTCCTAGCGGTAAGTAGGGAGTAGATGAAATTCGGGTGTTTGATAGAGGTGGAAAAGATGGTTCGACTGATGTAAAAAAGTTTCAAAAATCGTGGCTAAGAACACCGCTAGAGGTCTTAATGGCTAAAATGGGGCTTTCCTATTAACGCCCTAACGGTAAGTAGGCAGTAGATGAAGGAGTAGGATAGAGGTAGAAAAGATGTTTCGACTGATGTAAAAAATTTTCAAAAATCGGGGCTAAGAACGTCGCTAGAGGTCTTTAGGGCTAAAATACTACTTTCATAGTAGTGCTCTAGCGGTAAGAAGGGAAGGATTCCGAAGGTGGGAAAGAGAGAGAGAGAGAGAGAGATTCGTGAAAATCGCATGGAAAGAAACCGAAAAACTATGAAATATATACTTTTTAAGTACCAAAAGACCCTTCGACGTATACGAGGACTAGTCAAAACGTAGAAAGAGACAGAAAAATAGAGACAAAATGTTAGGGAATACGTACAAGAGATAAGAATATTATGCAGTGTTTTCAACGATACCACGAAATTACCACGAAAATATACGGCAGCGAACGCAGGAAAAGAAACACGAGGATGATGCAAGTAGTTAATATTACATAGAGATCTGCCGGATGCTGATGATATCAAGTTTAAAGAGGCGAAAGCAAGGTTTAGGAAATTGATATCCTACAATAATGAAATAGAACAACTGTATGGGTTTTAAAAATATTAGAATGTAGACAAAGTCTGGAAAACAGTTCCTAAACCGCTACCAAAAAGCCAAAACAGCTCCTGTTTCTGGAAAACAGCTCCTAAACTGCTATTAAACAGCTAAGAACAGCTAAAGACAACTAAGAAACAGACTCCTGTTTCTGGAAATAACTTCTAAATAGCTAAAAACAACTTAGAAATAGACCCTGCTTCAGGAAACCACTTAAACGTCTAACTGCTCAACGACTTAACAGCTGAAAACAGACCCTGTTTCTGGAAACAACTAGGAAACATCTAAAAACAACTACGAAACAGACCCTGTTTCAGGAAACCACTTAAACGTCTAACTGCCCAACCACTCAACAGCTAAAAAACATACCCTGTTTCTAAAAACAACTCCTGAACAGCTATGAAACAACTAAGAAATAGGTATTGTTTCTGGAAACAGTAATTCGTATTCGTACTTGCTAATATATAAACAACATACAGAGTATTTTCTTCAAAAATATAATGTTGCTACTAATAAGCAGACATTTATCTGTTAAAAAAATAAGCATCCAGTCCATCCTCCTTTTCGGACTGAATTTAAAAAATAAAAATTTCGTTCAAAGATCTTTAAGAACTGCATACGTAGATACAGACTATTTTCTTTTGACATAAAGCCGCCAATAGGACTGGAAAAAATTAGGTATACAACAAGTTTGATACTCATATCATACTCTAAACCCTCGAGATTCACACTCGACGCCTTAGAAGCAAGATGTGTTAAGTCTCTAGAAACAGGGTTTGCTAGCAGCTGTTTCATAGCTGTTTCCTGAAACTACTGCTTTTCATTCAAAACAGGGTGTTTTCCCCTAAAGAAACTTGTAGAAAAGTCAGTACAGACATCGCGGAAAACGAAAAAGCGAAAGATTAAAGCCGAAGAATCAGAAATTCGAGAAAATGAGCCTAAAATAAAGCAAAGTGAACCTCCTTATCCGGCGAAATTCCCATCAAGAGAGGCCGAAATCGAATATGGAGATTTGTCCAATAACGACTATGATGATGATGATGTTTTTGTAGAAGAAAAATCCATACCGCAATTAAAAGAGGATCTAGAAACCACTTATAGAGAAAATGTTTCTGCCGTTCCCGACTTTATCAATCAATATCCTAAAATTGCTCGAGAATACATATCAAAATATTGGAGAGATTCCGCTGATATTGATCTATCACAGGGTCTTAAGCACGATATCGAAACTGATGCATGGAAACTGGGAGATTCACAGGTTGAATTTTTGAAAAATGGCGATATTCAAGTAGGCGATATTGAATACCGAGGAACTCAAGGGCTCTACGATCTTATGTTTTTTTTTTTAAAAAACTATTAATCATAAAAAGGAAGATGAGGAACAATACAAAGATATTCTTTTACGAACAAACCTTTACCGGAAGGATAGTGGCCAGTTAAAAGGAAATAGATCTGACAAATATAAAAATATTATTAAAGCATTACTCTCAGTATCGGCAGAAGTTTCGAAACTAAGAACGAAATCAGCAAAAACACCTCCAAGTACAACAAGAATCTCAACAAGGTCGAAGACGTCGTCGTCGTCGTCGCCAAAATTAGGTCGAGCGTTAATGGAATACAACGAAAAACCCAAAGAATTTGTGTACTATGATGACGTAAACGAGTTGGTTGAAAGACTGAAAAAGCTAGAAGCCTCCAATCAGGTTATCGACAATAATAACATGAACGAGATTTGGAGTATTTTACAAGAACTGGAACAACTTGGAGTAATTGAATACTATAAATAAGAATTTATATTTGGTTCGTAAATCTTATTACATCCTGTAATCTACGAGGACGAAGAAGGGAGTGATGTAGACGAAATTTGTAATCTAAGTGGAATAGCTTATAAGAAATGATTAGTATACCGTTGACCGGCGAACAATTAACATGACAGAAATATTAAAAATTATTCTTGCTAATATTGAAGAAGTATTCAGTCGGAACCAGTATTATGGGTCCTGTTTACCTGCAACTTTAATGGTTTGGGAACTTGCTAAAAAATATAATGTACATGAGTAGTTACTGCCACTCTTGGGACCATCCCTTCTCCTCTCCCCCTGACGTCACAAGCCCCGCCCCCTTTTGACACATCAGCTGTCATACGTCATCGGTCAAATGTCAGTTTGTCATATACTTCGGCTTTAGCTTCTTAGGTATGAGCTACTTAGGCCGTAACGACTTAGGCATGGGTTATCGGCGTCTTGGGCTTTAGCTACTTGAGCGTCAACTCATTGAGCTAAAAATTCCAAACATAAATGGCCACAATTTATAGAATTATATTGTGACTGATATGATGTATGATGATAACTAGGGCGTGATCTACTTGGGCATACGGGGTAAACTTCTTTGGCTGTTTAATGTTTGGTATTCTTCTTCTTCTTTCTGCAGTTAAGTCCTGATTCACGATGACGTCACAAACTTTTTCATTAATCCTCCCGGGAACTTCACCAAATGTATTTATTTCAGAAATAGGTCGTATGCATTGAAGAAAGTTTTTCTACCCCAGGCGAGAATCGAACCTGCACACACTATGTGTATAAATTTCGTATTATATACGTTTCCCAGCTATAGAACCAAGTACGCCACGGAACCGAGTTGAATAACTAAACATTGAAAAATGATATGTTAAGTGAGTTCGGACGTGACGTAGTAGGTATGCTTTCTGTATTTTAGGTTTATAATATATAAGAAAATAGTTTGGAGAAGACAGAAAAAATCGATTGATTTCTGTCTTTTTCCATTGCCTTATGTTCGTAGATAGGATTGATGTGGGTAAAAACACGCTTAGAGGGAGCTAGGCAAACTTCGCATGCAGCATCATATTAGCTGTTGTATTCAATTGGAAGATCTTTTCGATGCAGCCACGCCTTGCCCGGCCTAGCCTAGCCTGGATGTTACCTGGGTAGGTGTGTGTCAGTATTTGTTACCTGTTATCTATGATTTTTCGATATTTCATAGTTCATCACTGATATGTGGAAAATAAAATATAATGAAAACAGAAGTCGTCAAAACAAAACAAAAAAAATAACTATTTGTAATTTTATCGTTGTTCGGAGGTCGACTAATAAAAACAATCAGTTTGTTTGACTATTTTTTATTTACTAACAGAATAGTTCACAGATAAAACGTATTAAATTTTTTAAAATTTCATCCCAATCATTTTTCAATTAATTTTTGATTATTTTTTTCGACTGACAGAGTTTTTTTCAGGTGGTTAGGTACGTATAAAAGGGTTAAAAGGGAAAAAGACCCTTTAGTTTGACTCAGAAGCACAAGAAAAAAACATGCCTGTTCCAGCAAGTTGTATTCAATAGGGAATATGCATATAACCCAAAGAAATCTGAAATATTTTTTTTAGATTCTCTACATAAATTAAATTTTCAGGGCGGTTGCTGTTGTCCATTTATTTATCTGTCCAACTGTCCTATTTTATCCAAGGTCAGAGAACAACGGATAATATGATATTAATCTGCTTTTTAAAATTTAGTTATTGGTGTACTTAACCGCACAGCTATTATTTCGTCGTTTACCCGTATGTCGGGTTATATTTAGTGAGGGCTTCCGGTCGGTCTTATTTTATGACTGACTGATAAATACAAAAGTATTGCAATTGTTACAAACCATTCTATTGGCATAAGGTAAAAAGCAGGTTTTCGAAAATGCCCTTAAGCTAATGTATATCAGTTATAAAATAACACATTAACAGCTCGATTTTTTATGGATAAAAACGATCCTTTCGAAGCAAAAACCCTAGAACTTTATTAAAACATACATTTATATGTATATGACTCTTTATTTCCAAATCAAAAATATTACAATATAGTGGATAAAAACGATCCTTTCAAAGCAAAAACCCTAGAATTTCATTGAAACATACGTTTATATGTGTATGACTCTTTATTTTCAAATCAAACATATTACAATATACAATACAATATACAATAGTACAAAATATCTTTTCCTCTTCTTCCTAGGCTTTTTCTGCTTAAAAAGATAATATATTTCATAACAGAACAAATTTTGTAGTCACTACCAATTATTGTTAAACTATTTTAAAGACTAATTTTGTGAAGTAAAAAACTATTTCTTGTAAAATTTAGTTTTTGGACTTAGGCTAGTTCTTAAAGGGACGATATACAGTTTGTTTTTTTTCTATTTTGCGTAGAAAAAATAAAATACATTTTTATATGTCAAGAAAAAATGTATTTTTTAAAACAAAAATACCCCAAAAGAGCCTAACTCTCAGTTTTTTTTCTTAAAAAAATGTAGAAATTGTTACACGTTATAATAACGGCGTCAACGTTGTTTTTTTTTTTTGAAAAGTTCCAAACAGACGTATGCAGGGATAGTTCCGGTTATATCATTATATCCTGCCCGAAATCGTAAACAAAATCAACTTAACACGTTGATGGACAATACTGCAATAGCAGTAACTTTAAAGTGATCTGACTGGACACTCACTGCTAATGCAGTAATTATATTTCCCCCTTAAAAAGTCATTTCTGCTATAGCAGTGTGTTTATCCATTGTAATCCATATCTATTTATGTTTACTGTCCCCAGGAAACTTTATAAAATTTTGGGCACTGTCCCCCTAGAGCAGAAATTGTTCTGATTAGTGGCACGTGTTTGTGATGCTATGGAAGGAATAAATGCACACGCCTACTGCTATTGCAGTAATGGCTGATTTAGTTTACATGTGATCAGTTGTGTTGTGTCCCCCGAGGGGAAAACACGCACAAACCTGCATTGCCCTACTTGTTTTGAGGTTTTTCATGAATAACTAGTTTTTATATTATTTTAGGTTTTGTTACATAGAATAAAAACGATGCCGATTTATTTCAAATTATTCATTTACTTGCAAAAAACATACACTGCAATATCACTAATACTGTCACACAAAAGCACATAAATTAACTGCTATTGCAGTATCACTGTCCCCTCACATCACAAAAAGTCATGTCATGGGTCACAACTGCCATAGCAGTATAGACCTTTGGTCACGTGATTCGCCTTTAAATGACCTTATTATCACCTGATTAAAATATCATGATAATCGGTCCACTAGTTCCTGAAATATGGCAGTGACTTTCTGAGGTCACTCGCCCATAATCCACTGTCCATCAACGTGTTAATGGCAAAAGAAAAGCTAGATATTCATATATTAATAGTAATCATTTACAAAAAGTATTAGAATGTTATCAAAGCGGTTTTTTTTGCAAAACTACATTCAGACGCGACACGAGGAAATAAATACAGGTAGATAATAGTGATGTAAGGATACGTATCCAAAAATCCGTTGGATCCGAATATTAAAAGTATCCGGATTATCCGTAACCGGCCGAGAACTTGATTCGGAATCAAAATAAATTCGCATCGGGTGGTTACTAATGCAAAGTGCAAAGAGAAAACGGAATCGGAATCGAGTGTAAGCGAACAACACGGTCTGCGATTTGGCATATTTGATCTTATGCTTTCTCTTTCTAATGACATTTCCTAAAAAAGATAGCATAGTTATCGGGGAAACGGGTATCATATGGGATGAGACCCATTGGTTAAACTTGGCCCGCCTCACCCGAACCGAATTCAAACGAGAACGAATGGAGCCTTCTTAACCCTAACCTTCGAGTTCGAATGATATGATACCGTATCGACCTATCTAAAACCGTGTATCCGGATAGAAAATGTTTTAGTGTTGCATGCATACGTATACATACATGATCTGTAACCGCTTTTGCGCGGGTCAAGAAATGGATACGTATTCGGATAATGGATACGGATATTAGCTGATTCCGATTCCGTCTGATTCGGATATCTAAAGAATACGGATATTTACAACACTAGTAGATAATACCACCAAATTAATATGCTATATACTTACATATTTCCTACACTGATGATTATAAACTCTGTAATGTTTTTTTTTTAGAAAATTTATGACTTAAAATGTTTTTTAGAAAATATATTGAAATATATATTCTCGATACACACGCACATATTATTTATGACGTTTACAAAAAATAATAATAAAATAGTTACGAGTTCTTTTCTAATTAGCCCCTTTTTTAAAAAACAAACGATACCCCCGAGTACGAACCACGTATAAAAATGGGCTACAGAACTTGCTCCTCTCGAAAAATTCTCGTTTTTTTAAAAAATAAATATGTATAATATGTATTTGGTTACGCTGTTCCCTACATAATTTTTTATAGCCGTAATATGAACGCCAATGCTACTTTGCCGGTGGTGTACGAGGGACCCCCTTTCACCCTCGGATAGGAACGACACACACATTACAGTTATGGTCCAACATTTATTGCTCAGGAATAGTATTTTTTTTAATTCAAAGTCCAACTTGGTTTTTTAAAAACATTTATATTATGCATTATAAAGTAAAAAAGGAATAATAAATATTTCTTTGTCTTTGAAATACATTGTGTTTTCTGGGGGAGAATTACAATAATGGTCCAACATTTCTTGTTCAAGATTAGGGAAGACCCCAGAAAAAAACCTAACCAGACCATTTAGTTCCTTATTTCTACAAGACCTACTTCGGCTCCAAATTCGGGGGAAATCTATCTGCTTGTAGTGGTTTGGTCGCTATGGCAGCTAAGTGTTAATTATTATAAAAAAAATTTTATTCAGCAAAAGCAAATAGTGCGCTATATAAAAATATTTTTTAATTTCTGTTTCAAAATTAAAAAATACTATTTCGTTAATAAACTATGAATCTAGATCAGTAACAACTTGCCTAAAAATTATATAATTCTCCGTTTTTAACTATTTTTTGTGACTTGTGGCATTATTGCTGTCAGCAAGCGTTTTTCTTTTTTGTTTTGTCTAACAAACAAAAATGTAATCTAGAATGTTTTGTAAAATAAAAAATAATCAAAAAGGAGTACCTAATATTACAAAAAGCTTTACCAAAAAAAAACGTGAGAAAATATTTCACTTTTGTCATTTTCTCTTTTGTCGATCAGTGTTATTCATTTATTCAGTAAAATGAAATACATATAAATAGTCGTATAATAATCGAAAAAGCTCTTATTCTTTACAAAGATATCTTTTTAAACGTACACATATATTATTTGAACTTCTGTTAGCTCAACTTTTTTGATGTTTTAAAACATTGTGTCGAGTATTAGTTTTTTAAGACTGTCGTAATCTTTTTTATAGTTGATAATAAGTAGTGTTTTTTCTGTACCGGTTGTCAAAATTTTTTTGTCACAGGTTTAATCAGTGAAAAAACAAAATACTTTTTTGAAAAAGTTTACCCAATGACGGGAAAAATATTCTATTCTTTCATTACTCTTTTCGCTGTCTGTTCGCTAGAAAAAAAGAATATTTAGTATTAATGTGTATTTTTTCAAACAGTAGTCTGTGAGAAGCAGGATAAAATACGTAATTATTTTTTTTGAATGGGTCGTCACAATGACATTGATTCCTTCTATTTGTCGCAAACTTACTCGAAAATACCGAAAAACAGTTGGTTCGTGTTAATGCTAATGTATTAATTTTATTTAAACATACATTATAAAGTAAAAAAGGAATAATAATTATTTCTTTGTCTTTGAAATACATTGTTGCTAATTGATACCACGTGCATTTATATAACTGCTATTTTTTTTAGAAAACTACATTCTAAGAATGATACAGTGTTCTGAATGCAATATCAACACTTTCAGTTAGCCCGTTACACTACTCAACAAAATTGAAACTCCTTTTTTAAAGAAACAAAGATAAAAAATGATTTTGTAGCTTTTTTTACAAAAAGAAGCCGAATCGAAAACTGTCGAAAACTAATACTGTCATATTTGGTTTTGAAAAAAAGTAGACCACTTTTCGCTTACTGGAGGCAAATAGTGGCACAAGTCAAAAATTAATCATTTTAGAGTTATTACTGTATATGATTTAAAAAAATGAATCAGGAATCCAAGTTACGAAGTAATTTTTTTTTACTAAAAAGATTCCAATTACAAAATGTTAAAATTTATTTTATTCAGCAAAAGCAAAAAGTGCGCTACATAAAAATATTTTTTAATTTCTGTTTCAAAATTAAAAAATACTATTTCTTTAATAAACTATGAATCTAGATCAATAACAACTTGCCTAAAAATTATATAATTCTCCGTTTTTAACTATTTTTTGTGACTTGTGGCATTATTGCTTTCAGCAAGCGTTTTTCTTTTTTGTTTTACATAATATTAAAAAAAGCTTTACCAAAAAAAAAACGTGAGAAAATATTTCACTTTTGTCATTTTCTCTTTTGTCGATCAGTGTTATTCATTTATTCAGTAAAATAAAATACATATAAATAGTCGTATAATAATCGGAAAAGCTCTTATTCTTTACAAAGATATGTTTTTAAACGTACACATATATTATTTGAACTTCTGTTAGCTCAACTTTTTTGATTTTTTAAAACATTTTGTCGAGTATTAGTTTTTTAAGACTGTCGTAATCTTTTTTATAAAAGCAATGAAAGAAGTCTACTTGTCAGGGGTACATATAAATAAATACATAAAATTGAGAATAATTTCTCTAAACCACCTGAAAATTCCTTATACTATAAGGGTTTGAACAAATCATGGTAAAACAGCTATTCTCCGGGCTATATGCCCCTCCGAGCGCTGGATTACATACCAAAATTTGCCGTATTTTGACTAACACTGTTAGACAACAAAATACTTGGTTTGACTGCAAGAAACTACCAGGAAGAAGGAAGCTTTTTCTTTAGTTAGGATGTCGCTACCTGCATACCGGTTTCGAACTCTTAGCTCTCATCAGTACAGGATAAACGAACATACCTACCTTCCGAAACAGCATATCCTTAAAGCTAACTCTGTCGAACTGCATAAGCAGTATAACACAGGCAGCGCCATCCATTAGCAGTTTCAAGCAGTCGGAGTAGAATTTACCGTGAGGTAAAATTATTAAAGCAATGAAAGAAGTCTACTTGTCAGGGGTACATATAAATAAATACGTAAAATTGAGAATAATTTCTCTAAACCACCTGAAAATTCCTTATACTACAAGTAGACTTCTTTCATTGCTTTAATAATTTTATCTACTCCTATTAAATTATATATTAATTATTCAACTACTTTTGAACAATTAATAGTATCTATAAACAAACAACATGAGTTATAATAACTCACTGCTATAACTCACTATAATAAATCGGAAAAGATTTACGAACCGAATATCAAGGTGGCTCTGTACAATCCGATTGGCCGAAAGGAAACAGTCGATTATTGTTATTGAGGGAAGTAATGTCACTCGAATAATTTTGACGTTTTCAAATTAAGTTAATACCTAATTTTGTAAATAAAGTTCTTTCTCTGTACTTGTATCTTAGTATTTATTGTTATAGTCGTAGATAAAGTATAGTATTCAACTTGCAGTAATGGTCATAACTCACTTGATGAATTACAGCACTCGCCTGCGGCTCGTGCTGCAAATTTCATCTGCGTGAGTTATGACATACATTACCGCTCGTTAAATAATATACTTTTACCTCACGGTAAATTCTACTCCGACTGCTTGAAACTGCTAATGGATGGCGCTGCCTGTGTTATACTGCTTATGCATTTCGACAGAGTTAGCTTTAAGGATATGCTGTTTCGGAAGGTAGGTATGTTCGTTTATCCTGTACTGATGAGAACTAAGAGTTCGAAACCGGTATGCAGGTAGCGACATCCTAACTAAAGAAAAAGCAACCTTTTTCCTGGTAGTTTCTTGCAGTCAAACCAAGTATTTTGTTGTCTAACAATGTTAGTCAAAATACGGAAAATTTTGGTATGTAATCCAGCGCTCGGAGGGGCATATAGCCCGGAGAATAGCTGTTTTACCATGATTTGTTCAAACCCTTATAGTATAAGGAATTTTCAGGTGGTTTAGAGAAATTATTCTCAATTTTACGTATTTATCTTTTTTATAGTTGATAATAAGTGGTGTTTTTTTCTGTACCGGTTGTCAAAATTTTTTTGTCACAGGTTTAATCAGTGAAAAAACAAAATACTTTTTTGAAAAAGTTCACCCAATGACTAGAAGTTAAAGCTCTAACCAGAGGCAAAGTAAGTAATAATTTTTTAAAAATTATCTCAGAATTTTATTTTTTAGTATTCGGAAAAATTTATATATTTCTAGCTGATTTTCAAGATTTGATTTTTTTATTTTTAAATATCCTGTACCGAGTTTTTTGGTCAGCCCAACCTATAAGAGAAGATATTTTTCTTGTTAGCAATCAGTTTTTTAAAATTTTGAATATTTTGAACCATTCGTATTATTCAATTGTAGTATAATTTTTTTCTAATCTTTTTTAATTAAGAGGCAACTGTAAGGACTTGTGCCTATTAGGAGTGTACGTTAAAAAATTATTTGTAATTCAAAAAAAAAAACAAAAAGACCGGTAAAACTTATACAAGATTAGCAAAGTTTTTTTAACATTTTGCTTATGTTCTCTTATTTTTTACACTTACCTATTTTTTAATAAAACCTATTACAGTCATTTTTCAAAATCTGATATATCTGAGTTGCTATTTTATTTGGTTGATGAAGAACTCTAAAAATTTATTTCATTTATGAACAGTAACAGTTTTACTTTCACTCTCCCTAAGTAATATAAGTGATAATTTTTTACAAAAAAAAATGGTCTAAATATTTTTTCTGATTTTAAAAAACGGTAAAAACGTGAAACTTGATTCTTTTTATCATGTTGCAACGTCAAAGTTAAAGTACAAATTTGTGTTGAAATTGCCTAATTGCGCAATCATTCGAGGCTTCAAGAAAATATTGCTGTTACAAGGAGCATATAGAATAGAATAGAATAGAATAATATTTATTATGCAATAACAGAGTTACATCATTACATAAAAGGTAGCATTCTCAGAGAGTTCTTCCATGCTACCCTACACAATAGCTATAGTCACTAACCTAAGTACATAGTAACACCAGTAATCAAGATCATAAAAATAGAACCGAGAGGAAAAAAGTACAATAGTACATAGTTACCCCCAACTATAACATGCTTTGATACAAGTAAGATTTATATTTACGTTTAAAATTGACAAGAGAGTTATTTTCAATGAATCTGTAAGCATCCGAGTTGAGAAGTTCTACGGCCTGAAAGGCAAATGAACATCTAAACCCCGATGTACGGTGCTGAGGTATATCAAATCTAATCATATCCCTGAGATTTAAATTGTGAACGTCTTGTCTTGGTACTATATATTCTCGAAGGTAACTCGGGCATCTAAATTTGTAGATCTTGTAAAGAAATACACCAAAATGGAGCATCGCACGAAATTTATATTTAAGAAGGTTGTTTTCAACATAAACCGGAGTAACATGATCAAATTTATCAATGCAGTACACAAAACGGATACATGCATTTTGTGCGAGCTGAATCTTGTTTTGCAACTCAACGGTTAAATATTTGTAGTATACTACATTACAATAATCTAACTGAGGATAGATGAGGGACTCAACCAGCATGAGTTTAAGCTTTACAGGTAAAAGATACTTAAACGAATATAAGCTTTTTAATTTGATGTACACAGAACACAGCTTTTTTTTAAAATGAGGCTCAAAGTTCAAATGCTCATCAAATATGACACCCAGGCTTCTAGCCTGTCCAACAGATGGCAGCAGGCATCCATCAATATGCAGGGTATTGAAATTATATAGATTAAATCTGTTTCGGACCATATCAGAACCAACTATCATATAGTTGCTTTTTATTGCATTGAGTCTGAGCCCATGGTTACAAGACCATTTGAAAATTTCGTTTAGATCCTTGTTAATCTCCTGGATAGCCCAGGAAGCATCCTCAGGCGCAAAACTAGCCAGCAATTGTGTATCATCTGCGTAGAGATGGACTGAGCAGAATTTTACCTGTCTGGGCAGGTCAGCAGTGTATAAGTTAAATAATAATGGGCCAATAATGCTTCCCTGTGGAACACCATATTCTACAAACACTGATTCCGATCTCGCTCCGTCCAGCTCCACTATTTGTGCACGCGAGAGCAGGTAACCCGATAGCCACACACACACCTGCCTGGAGAAGCCGCAGTACCCGGCCTTAGCAATCAGCATTTCATGATTAATAAGATCGAATGCCTTGCTATAGTCAAGGAGAACCAAGCAAGACGCCCTGGAATCATCCATATTTTTCGCGATGTCCGTTGTTATTTTACTGAGTGCAGTCGCTGTACTACGGTTCCTCCTAAAACCTGACTGTATATCCGGTAATATATCATTTTCAGAAATGAATTCATTGATCATGTCACACACAAGTAATTCAAACATTTTGGCTAGAATTGGCAGAAGGCAAATTGGTCTCAACTCAGTTACTGTTTCTATTTTAGGGGATTTTGGCAGAGGCTTGACAATGGATGTCTTCCATAATGTTGGAAACTCTCCATTTTGTAAGCACAATTTAAATAGTTCAGTGACGACCGTTAAGACATGGTCAATGCTAAACAACAGCATATTATGACTCACACCATCTACACCCATACTCTTTGACTTAATTCGTCAAATCATGTCTATTAACTTTTCAACTTTTTATTAAATATTTTGAAGTATTTATTAATATTATGAAGAGCATTTATGCGGTATGTATTTCTTGATGGGAAAAGTGTTTTTAAAGTTAGAAAACAACTTCTAACAACAACTATTAAATTTATTCATGATACCAACTGAACTAAAACTATTTTTTGTGAATCTAAAACGTTAAATATTTTGTATTTATGAACTTTTTTTGATGTTTTTGTTTACAGTGAGAGAGAGAGAGAGAGAGAGAGAGAAAGAGAGAGAGAGAGAGAGAGATTAATGTTTAATGAGATCCGACTCCGATCGAGCGTTTTATTTATGCATAATAATAAGAATAAGAATTAAATGTTTAGCATTTGGTTTGAATATTTTGACTTTTTGTACTAATTTTGAAAATCTGCAGTTGTATCTGTTAACCTGCATTATTTTTGATGTTTACAACTTTCAATCTATCACATTGCGGGTCAAAATTAATAAATAAAAGACACTCTTCAATAAGGGGATTCGGTTTTTATTTACGACGTTTTTCCTTTTTAACTTACTATTGTTTTTTTCTGCCGTTACTGCTAGTCTTATAGATATTTTCGATGTTAAGTATGACATAATATTTTTAAAAAATAATATTTCTTCTTTACATTCTCCTAAAAGGGAATGTCCTACGATATTTTTTTCTTGCGAATTTTATAGTTTTTCTATTAGATTAGTTGTTATTTTCATTTTTTTATCTTTTATATGTGTGTTTTTTTATTTATCCACTAAAAGTTTTGGGGAAATTTTTATAAGGCACTAAGGATTTATATTTTTTTTCTTGACAATTCTGTAGTTTTTCTGTTCGAGTAGTTGTTAGTAAATGTACTTTGGATTCTAGCATAACATTTTCTTTCAGTAAATTTACGTATTTTATAATATAATTTATGGAATCGGTTTTACCCACTAAAAGTCTTCGGAAAGGAATTTTAAAAAAAGGCACTAAGGGTCTATATGGTTTATTTTTTTTTTTAGTCGAAATGTTCCTGCAGTGTATACAAAAGACGATCTAAATATATTTTATTATATCAATCTAAAATACATAAAAACATACCTACTACGTCACGTCCGAGCTCACTTAAGATCCCTCGTATTTTTTTTTTATATTGAACAAATTATCGAATCTTTTACAAGTGTTTTGATTACATGAAATATTTATTAATATTATGAAGAGCATTTATGCGGCATGTATTGTAGGTGACGTGAGTACGACAGATCTTGCCAAATATCTCCCCACATCTATGGTTTCTGGTACTTCGAATTATTTTAAAACATTGATTACCACTTCGAAGTTCCGCACAGATAGTAGTTTTTCCCATGAGCGAACTTTCAGATGATTTTCGTAACAGTCATTTCCTTTTTCGGCATGTATTGTAGGTGACGTGAGTACGACAGATCTTGCCAAATATCTCCCCACATATGTGGTTTCTGGTACTTCGAATTATTTTAAAACATTGATTACAACTTCGAAGTTCCGCACAGACAGTAGTTTTTCCCATGAGCCAACTTTTTTTTGTCTCAAACATTACCAAAAACCTTGAAGGTAGCGATCTGGTGGGGTTTACCTTTTCGGCTAAAGACTTGATAAGCGGTCCGGCGTGGATGTCGTTTAGGGCGGCGTCAAAAATCAGGGTCGAAGAGAGTTTCGATTTGATACAGGGAATATATCAAAGCAACTCGTGTGGGTTGAATCCGGATTCCTTTACATTAGGTGCTGCTTCCGTTCGTTTACCTAAAGGTTGGGGGAGGCCACTCATTTCGTCTTAAACAGCCCTTCTGATAGCAGAAATTTATCATTATCTATTATGAGAACGTTATCTTTTATAACTATAGGTGTATTTCCCAGAAACAACTTGGTTCCCTCTTTCCTTACACCATATTCAACAGTTGGTGTTTCAAGCAGTTGATACTTTATCTTGTTAGCATACATCTTATCACCATGATATTTACGTCCGAACTAAACATAAAAAATGGGGCTGTGTTCTTTAATATATCCGAAATATCCGCTAGAACATCAGAAGAATGCTATTTAGGGTGCTTTTAGGACGTCTTTAGGACGCTATTCGGATGTCTTTAGAACATTATCCGGACACTATTCGAACGTATTCGAACACTATCCGGACATCTTTTAACTTATTTTCAGAGGCAATAAGACCTTTTATTTCGACTTTTTTCGCAACCTGAGCTAACCTTAAAACGCGCAAACCCAGTTGGCTCATGGGAAAAACTACTGTCTGTGCGGAACTTCGAAGTTGTAATCAATGTTTTAAAATAATTCGAAGTACCAGAAACCATATATATGGGGAGATATTTGGCAAGATCTGTCGTACTCACGTCACCTACAATACATGCCGCATAAATGCTCTTCATAATATTAATAAATATTTCATGTAATCAAAACACTTGTAAAAGATGCGATAATTTGTTCAATATAAAAAATTACTAGGGATCTTAAGTGAGTTCGGACGTGACGTAGTAGGTAGGTTTTTATGTATTTTAGATTCATATCATAAAATATATTTAGATCGTCTTTTGTATACACTGGGGGAAAGAAAGAACTCCAATAGCCTACTCCCTTATCAAGAAAGCCTACAGGGCCTAAAGATATTCTTACAAGTCTTTTGCTAGTAAATTAATAAATGAACTATAGAGGTCTTTATAAGTTGTTCGTCTCATTTTTACGTCTAAGTATTTAAATAAACATATGGGAGATTGATACAATTAGTTGCTCAGGTTTGTTTCGTTGGGTTTGCTTGGGTTTGCGCGTTTTAAGGTTAGCTCAGGTTGCGAAAAAAGTCGAAAAAAAAGGTATTATTGCCTCTGATAATAATTTAAAAGATGTCCGGATAGTGTTCGAATACGTTCGAATAGTGTCCGGATAATGTTCTAAAGACATCCGAATAGCGTCCTAAATAGCACCCTAAATAGCATTATTCTGATGTTCTAGCGGATATTTCGGATATATTAAAGAACACAGCCCCATTTTTTATGTTTAGTTCGGACGTAAATATCATGGTGATAAGATGTATGCTAAGCTAACAATATAAAGTATCAACTGCTTGAAACACCAACTGTTGAATATGGTGTAAGGAAAGAGGGAACCAAGTTGTTTCTGGGAAATACACCTATCGTTATAAAAGATAACGTTCTCATAATAGATAATGATAAATTTCTGCTATCAGAAGGCCTGTTTAAGACGAAATGAGTGGCCTCCCCCAACCTTTAGGTAAACGAACGGAAGTAACACCTAATGTAAAGGAATCCGTATTCAACCCACACGAGTTGCTTTGATATATTCCCTGTATCAAATCGAAACTATCTTCAACCCTGATTTTTTACGCCGCCCTAAATGACATCCACGCCGGACCGCTTATAAAGTCTTTAGCCGAAAAGGCAAACCCCTCCAGATCGCTGCCTTCGAGGCTTTTGGTAATGTTTGAGACAAAAAAAAGTTGGCTCATGGGAAAAACTACTGTCTGTGCGAAACTTCGAAGTTGTAATCAATGTTTTAAAATAATTCGAAGTACCAGAAACCACACATGTGGGGAGATATTTGGCAAGATCTGTCGTACTCACGTCACCTACAATACATGCCGAAAAAGGAAATGACTGTTACGAAAATCATCTGAAAGTTCGCTCATGGGAGAAACTACTGTCTGTGCGGAACTTCGAAGTGGTAATCAATGTTTTAAAATAATTCGAAGTACCAGAAACCATAGATGTGGGGAGATATTTGGCAAGATCTGTCGTACTCACGTCACCTACAATACATGCCGCATAAATGCTCTTCATAATATTAATAAATATTTCATGTAATCAAAACACTTGTAAAAGATTCGATAATTTGTTTTTTAAAATTCCTTTCCAAAGACTTTTAGTGGGTAAAACCGATTCCATAAATTATATTATAAAATACGTAAATTTATTGAAAGAAAATGTTATGCTAGAATCCAAAGTACATTTACTAATAACTACTCGAACAGAAAAACTACAGAATTGTCAAGAAAACAATATAAATCCTTAGTGCCTTATAAAAATTTCCCCAAAACTTTTAGTGGATAAATAAAAAAACACACATATAAAAGATATAAAAATGAAAATAACAACTAATCTAATAGAAAAACTATAGAATTGGCAAGAAAAAAATATCGTAGGACATTCCCTTTTAGGAGAATGTAAAGGAGAAATATTATTTTTTAAAAATATTATGTCATACTTAACATCGAATATATCTATAAGAATAGCAGTAACGGCAGAAAAAAACAATAGTAAGTTAAAAAGGAAAAACGTCGTAAATAAAAAACGAATTACCTAATTGAAGAGTGTGTTTTATTTATTAATTTTTACCCGCAATGTGATAGATTGAAAGTTGTAAACATCAAAAATAATGCAGGTTAACAGATACAACTGCAGATTTTCAAAATTAGTACAAAAAGTCAAAATATTCAAACCAAATGATAAACATTTAATTCTTATTCTTATTATTATGCATAAATAAAACGCTCGATCGGAGTCGGATCTCATTAATCATTAATATCTCTCTCTCTCTCTCTCTCTCTCACTGTAAACAAAAACATCAAAAAAAGTTCATGAATACAAAATATTTAACGTTTTAGATTCACAAAAAATAGTTTTAGTTCAGTTGGTATCATGAATAAATTTAATAGTTGTTGTTAGAAGTTGTTTTCTAACTTTAAAAACACTTTTCCCATCAAGAAATACATACCGCATAAATGCTCTTCATAATATTAATAAATATTTCAAAAATATTTAATAAAAAGTTGAAAAGTTAATAGACATTATTTGATATGCACCTTGTAACAGCAATATTTTCTTGAAGCCTCGAATGATTGCGCAATTAGGCAATTTCAACACAAATTTGTACTTTAACTTTGACGTTGCAACATGATGACAAGAATCAAGTTTCACGTTTTTACCGGTTTTTAAAATCAGAAAAAATATTTAGACCATTTTTTTTTGTAAAAAATTATCACTTATATTACTTAGGGAGAGTGAAAGTAAAACTGTTACTGTTCATAAATGAAATAAATTTTTAGAGTTCTTCATCAACCAAATAAAATAGCAACTCAGATATATCAGATTTTGAAAAATGACTGTAATAGGTTTTATTAAAAAATAGGTAAGTGTAAAAAATAAGAGAACATAAGCAAAATGTTAAAAAAACTTTGCTAATCTTGTATAAGTTTTACCGTTCTTTTTGTTTTTTTTTAATTACAAATAATTTTTTAACGTACACTCCTAATAGGCACAAGTCCTTACAGTTGCCTCTTAATTAAAAAAGAATAGAAAAAAATGATACTACAATTGAATAATACGAATGGTTCAAAATATTCAAAATTTTAAAAAACTGATTGCTAACAAGAAAAATATCTTCTCTTATAGGTTGGGCTGACCAAAAAACTCGGTACAGGATATTTAAAAATAAAAAAATTAAATTATTTATGTTCTAACCAAAAAAATTAAATCTTGAAAATCAGCTAGAAATATATAATTTTTCCGAATACTAAAAAATAAAATTCTGAGATAATTTTTAAAAAATTATTACTTACTTTGCCTCTGGTTAGAGCTTTAACTTCTAGTCATTGGGTAAACTTTTTCAAAAAAAGTATTTTGTTTTTTCACTGATTAAACCCGTGACAAAAAAATTTTGACAACCGGTACAGAAAAAAACACCACTTATTATCAACTATAAAAAAGATTACGACAGTCTTAAAAAACTAATACTCGACACAATGTTTTAAAAAATCAAAAAAGTTGAGCTAACAGAATTTCAAATAATATATGTGTACGTTTAAAAATATATCTTTGTAAAGAATAAGAGCTTTTCCGATTATTATACGACTATTTAATATGTATTTCATTTTACTGAATAAATAAATAACACTGATCGACAAAAGAGAAAATGACGAAAGTGAAATATTTTCGCACGTTTTTTTTTTTGGTAAAGCTTTTTGTAATATTATGTACTCCTTTTTGATTATTTTTTATTTTACAAAACATTCTAGATTACATTTTTTTTTTGTTAGACAAAACAAAAAAGAAAATCGCTTGCTGAAAGCAATAATGCCACAAGTCGCAAAAAATAGTTAAAAACGGAGAATTATATAATTTTTAGGCAAGTTGTTATTGATCTAGATTCATAGTTTATGAAAGAAATAGTATTTTTTAATTTTGAAACATAAATTAAAAAATATTTTTATGTAGCGCACTATTTGCTTTTGCTGAATAGAATAAATTTTAACATTTTGTATTTGGAATCTTTTTAGTAAAAAAAAATTACTTCGTAACTTGGATTCCTGATTCATTTTTTTAAATCATATACAGTAATAACTCTAAAATGATTAATTTTTGACTTGTGCCACTATTTGCCTCCAGTAAGCGAAAAGTGGTCTACTTTTTTTCAAAACCAAATATGACAGTATTAGTTTTCGACAGTTTTCGATTCGGCTTCTTTTTGTAAAAAAAGCTACAAAATCATTTTTTATCATTGTTTCTTTAAAAAAGGAGTTTCAATTTTGTTGAGTAGTGTAACAGGCTTACTGAATCTGTTGATATTGCATTCAGAACATTGTATCATTCTTAGAATGTAGCTTTCTAAAAAAAATAGTAGTTATATAAATGCACGCGGTATCAATTAGCAACAATGTATTTCAAAGACAAAGAAATAATTATATTCCTTTTTTACTTTATAATGTATGTTTAAATAAAATTAATACATTAGCATTATCACGAACCAACTGTTTTTCGGTATTTTCGAGTAAGTTTGCGACAAATAGAAGGAATCAATGTCATTGTGACGACCCATTCAAAAAAAATAATTACGTATTTTATCCTGCGTCTCACAGACTACTGTTTGAAAAAATACACATTAATACTAAATATTCTTTTTTTCTAGCGAACAGACAGCGAAAAGAGTAATGAAAGAATAGAATATTTTTCCACTCAAAATTAACAATTAGCTGCCATAGCGACCAAACCACCACAAGCAGATAGATTTCCCCCGAATTTGGAGCCGAACTAGGTCTTGTAGAAATAAGTAACTAAATGGTCTGGTTAGGTTTTCTCTGGGGTTTTCCCTAATCTTGAACAAGAAATGTTGGATCATGATTGTAATTCTCCCCCAGAAAACACAATGTATTTCAAAGACAAAGAAATAATTATTATTCCTTTTTTACTTTATAATGCGTAATATAAATAATTTTAAAAAAACTAAGTTGGTCTTTGAATTTAAAAAAAAAATACTATTCCTGAGCAATAAATGTTGGACCATAACTGTAATTATTCCTCGGGTCGTTCCTATCCGAGGGGTGAAAGGGGGTCCCTCGTAACCACCGGCAAAGTAGCATTGGCGTTAATATTACGGCTATAAAAAATTATGTAGGGAACAGTGTAACCAAATGCATATTATACATATTTATTTTTTAAAAAAACGAGAATTTTTCGAGAGGAGCAAGTTCTGTAGCCGATTTTTATACGTGGTTCGTACTCGGGTGTATCGTTTGTTTTTTAAAAAAGGGGCTAATTACAAAAGAACTCGTAACTATTTTATTAAAAAACAAAATTTTTTGTAAACGTCATAAATAATATGTGCATGTGTATCGAGAACATGTTATATATATTTCAATATATTTTCTAAAAAACATTTTAAGTCATAAATTTTCTAAAAAAACATTGCAGCGTTCATAATCATCAGTGTAAAAAATATGTAAGTATATAGCATATTAATTTGGTGGTATTATCTACCTGTATTTATTTCCTCGTGTCGCGTCGGAATGTAGTTTTGCAAAAAAAAACAGCTTTGATAACATTCTAATACTTTTTGTAAATGATTACTATTAATATATGAATATCTAGCTTTTCTTTTGCCATTAAGTTGATTTTGTTTACGGTTTCGGGCAGGATATAATGATATAACCGGAACCATCCCTGAATACGTCTGTTTGGAACTTTTCCAAAAAAAAAAACGTTGACGCCGTTATTATAACGTAAAACAATTTCTACCTTTTTTTACGAAAAAAACCTGAGAGTTAGACTATTTTTGGGGTATTTTTGTTTTAAAAAATACATTTTTTTTTTGACATATAAAAATGTATTTTATTTTTTCTACGCAAAATAGAAAAAAACCAAACTGTATATCGTCCCTTTAAGAACTAGCCTAAGTCCAAAAACTAAATTTTACAGGAAATAGTTTTTTACTTCACAAAATTATTCTTTAAAATAATTGGTAGTGACTACAAAATTTGTTCTGTTATGAAATATATTATCTTTTTAAGCAGAAAAAGCCTAGGAAGAAGAGGAAAAGATATTTTGTACTATTGTATATTGTATTGTATATTGTAATATGTTTGATTTGAAAATAAAGAGCCATACACATATAAACGTATGTTTTAATGAAGTTCTAGGGTGTTTGCTTTGAAAGGATCGTTTTTATCCATTATATTGTAATATTTTTGATTTGGAAATAAAGAGTCATATACATATAAATGTATGTTTTAATAAAGTTCTAGGGTTTTTGCTTCGAAAGGATCGTTTTTATCCATAAAAAATCGAGCTGGAGCGCGCTTGAGGTATCAGTTCACGTCTGGCAGCTCTGTTAAGGTGTTATTTTATAACTTATATACATTAGCTTAAGGGCATTTTCAAAAACCTGCTTTTTACCTTATGACAATAGAATGGTTTGTAACAATTGCAATACTTTTGTATTTATCAGTCAGTCATAAAATAAGACCGACCGGAAGCCCTCACTAAATATAACCCGACATACGGGTAAACGACGAAATAATAGCTGTGCGGTTAAGAACACCAATACCTAAATTTTAAAAAGCAGATTAATATCATATTATCCGTTGTTCTCTGACCTTTGATAAAATAGGACAGTTGGACAGATAAATAAATGGACAACAGCAACCGCCCTGAAAATTTAATTTATATTCCCTTTTAACCCTTTTATACGTACCTAACCACCTGAAAAAAACTCTGTCAGTAGAAAAAATAATCAAAAATTAATTGAAAAATGATTGGAATGAAATTTTAAAAAATTTAATACATTTTATCTGTGAACTATTCTGTTAGTAAATAAAAAATAGTCAAACAAACTGCTTGTTTTTATTAGTCGACCTCCGAACAACGATAAAATGACAAATAGTTATTTTTTTTGTTTTGTTTTGACGACTTCTGTTTTCATTATATTTTATTTTCCACATATCAGTGATGAACTATGAAATATCGAAAAATCATAGATAACAGGTAACAGATACTGACACACACCTACCCAGGTAACATCCAGGCTAGGCTAGGCCGGGCAAGGCGTGGCTGCATCGAAAAGATCTTCCAATTGAATACAACAGCTAATATGATGCTGCATGCGAAGTTTGTCTAGCTCCCTCTAAGCGTGTTTTTACCCACATCAATCCTATCTACGAACATAAGGCAATGGAAAAAGGCAGAAATCAATCGATTTTTTCTATCTTCTCCAAACTATTTTCTTATATATTATAAACCTAAAATACAGAAAACATACCTACACGTCACGTCCGAACTCACTTAACATGAATGTTTAGTTATTCAACTCGGTTCCGTGGCGTACTTGGTTCTATAGCTGGGAAACGTATATAATACGAAATTTATACACATAGTGTGTGCGGGTTCGATTCTCGCCTTGGGTAGAAAAACTTTTTTCAATGCATACGACCTATTTCTGAAATAAATACATTGGGTGCGGTTCCCGGGAGGATTAATGAAAAAGTTTGTGACGTCATCGTGAATCAGGACTTAACTGCAGAAAGAAGAAGAAGAATACCAAACATTAAACAGCCAAAGAAGTTTACCCCGTATGCCCAAGTAGATCACGCCCTAGTTATCATCGTACATCATATCAGTCATAATATAATTCTATAAATTGTGGCCATTTATGTTTGGAATTTTTAGCTCAATGAGTTGACGTCCAAGTAGCTAAAGCCAAGACGCCGATAACCCATGCCTAAGTCGTTACGGCCTAAGTAGCTCATACCCAAGTAGCTAAAGCCGAAGTATATGACGTCTGACAAACTGACATTTGACCGATGACGTATGACAGCTGATGTGTCAAAAGGGGGCGGGGCTTGTGACGTCAGGGGGAGAGGGGAAGGGATGGTCCCAAGAGTGGCTGTAACTACTTACATGTAGAACCACAATGCGGAAAGATTTTCTATGAGGAAAGAGGAGGCAACGTTCATTTTTGGAACGTGTTTGAAGGAGAAATTTACGATCCCACCTGTAAAGTTATAAAACATATAATGCCACCCGTAGACCTTACGAAGTATGTATACAAAGAAGAGCCTAGTATAGGCACAGATATGGAGACAGCAGTCATGTTGGATATTTTTAATCAGTTCCAGAGAACAAACACAACACACCAATACTTTTCCATCGCTTCAGATAAACTTAAAATCTTAGAAAAATTATCTATAGAAATGTATCTAGATGTATGAAATAAAAAGTTTATATTCTTTGTATTTATGTGTTATTTTATTAACCTCTTTGCGAAGAACCAGATCACCAATAAGCAAAGCTGTTAGAAACAGGGTTTATTTATTAGCTATCTGAAAGATGGTATTAGAGTCCTATTGGAGTCCGGATAGTGTCCGAATCCTGTCCGGATACTGTCCGGATGGTGTCCGGATAGTGTCCGGATCCTGTCCGGATCCTGTTCGGATAGTGTTCGGATCCTGTTTGAATGGTGTTCGGATGCTGTTCTAAAGACTTCCTAATAGCGTCCTAAAGACGTTCGAAAAACACTAAACTTCTGATGTTCTAGCGGATACTTGTGAATATATTAAATGTCATAGTTCCATTTTTAGGTTTAGTTCGAATGTAAATATTATGGTGATATCTCAACAAGATAAAGTATCAGCTTCTTGAAACACCAACTGTTAAATATGGGGTACGGAAAGAGGGAAAGAGGTTGTTTCTTGGAAATATACCCGTCGTTATAAAAGATAACGTCCTCATAATAGATAGGGATAAATTTCTGGTATCAGAAGGACTGTTTAATTTATTAGCTACAAATCAGCCACTAAAATTTAATAGTTAAAACATATAAAATTTGCGCTAAGTGGAACACCAGATGTGGTCAAGATAGAATTTTCCGTTAGTTTTAATTCGGGAAAAGAAAACAAAAGAACTTTAAAACGATGGAAATGGAGTTGCCAAAACGAGGAGATTTAGTGCAGTGGTTTACCAAAACTGTCATCGAAGCGTTAGTTACACAAATTCAGACATACCAAGCACCTATTTGGTTCCTAAATCTTAATGCACACATTAATCTACGAGGATGTTGATCTTATACGTAAACGTATGCTGAGACATGAAGAGGGGGATGGTACAGGTGAAATTTGTAACTTAAGTAGAGCCCGTTCTCGAATACGTCGTGTCACGTTTGCGTTAAGTTTGTGTGACGTTTGTCTTATTGTTGTGTATGTGTTTGCGTTGTGTCGACGTTGTGTAAGCGTTGTGTAGCTGTTGTGTAGGTGTTGTGTAGGTGTTGTGTAGGTGTTGTGTAGGCGTTGTGTACAAATAAAGGCATTAACATCTGTTAACAGCCCCCATTAGTACTGCATACGTCATAGCGATAAGATGGCAAGTCGTAAAATTAAATTAAAACTGGCAGCAATGACTGGTGAAAACGTGTTTGGTTTTCGTACAAATGGATCAAAGTGGTTTATTGGAAGCACACCGGTTGAATTTGACGATAACATTATATTGATTGAGAATGAAAAACATCCTCTATCAGATGGTCTGTTCATGTTATTAACCGAAAAGAAGCCGGAAGAATATACGGAGAACGAGTTAGCGGATTGCAAGGAACTACTCTTACTGACCAGTGCCCATCGGCGTGGATTCTATCGAAACGCACACACCAGTTCAAGTGGTAGTTGGAAATATAAACACATTGTATCAAAACTATTTCCGCCTCAGAGAAATTGTACGTCCAATTTAAAGAATTTGCCAACAGTCTCTAAAATGCCTAAAGAGAAGGCTCTACTTGGAAAACTTTGTAATAAAGAAGAAGAATAAACATGGAAGGAAGAAATATTAAAGTACGAGGATGTGAATGAGTTAGTTGATAAGTTAAAATATTTAGAAGAAGAAAATACTGAAAACAATAATATCCTTGGAAAAATAATATCTATTCTTCAAGAACTTGAAAAACTTGGTGTGATATGTAGAATTTTATTAAAATATTTTTTTGTTTTATTTGTTATAAATATGCATCACTTTCTCTAAAATAATCAGTCCAAGATACACGTTTCAACAAGACGGACCTATTAGTTTTGCCCTTTTGCAAGATGGAGCTGTTAATACTATTAACCTTAGTGACTGTAAGTGTTGTATACGCAGAATCAACATCAGGCGAAGAAGTAATACCTACTACAGATGAAGTTAAATATGACGAATATAGGTCAATACCAGAAGAACCGATCACTCAAGCAGAGGGATGGAAATATTTAATGCAATATGGGTACCTTAACAGTACGAATACTAGCAACTCTTTGATGTCGTTATCACAAGGTTTGAAACAATTCCAAGAAAGCTATGAGCTACCTGTAGATGGAACTTTAAACGAAAAAACTAGAAACCTGATGTGCAAACCCAGATGCGGTGTTAAAGATGTAGCACATTTTAGAACATCCCCTACAAAGTGGTCTAGCACATATTAAAAATGGAATATTTATCCTCCAGCATTTGCTTTGTCTCATTATCCATATCAGAGAGCAGCAAATGATGCCAGTAGTGTGCTTTAGCCGTTTGTAAATCAGGGATATACAAGGATATACATGGGATATATATATCCACTTTACATGTATATATATATATATATATATATATATATATATATATATATATATATATATATATATATATATATATATATATATATGGATATACTGCATTCAATTTGCGACGCACTTTGTTCAAAAAAAAAGTGTTTGATTAAAAACTGTCAAAGATACTATGATGAGTATCATTGACCAAGTACTTACCGCTTAACTTGAAAACATTAAAATAACTCAAAGGTACTCTAGAGAAAAACACAGGAACAACAGGGTGTCCTGAGGGAAGCAGGTGTAGTAGAGCGCGTTGCAAATTAGCCCTCAGCTCAGTTAGGCTGGGTAGGTTCTATTGGACGCCACCAGTTTTTTACACCGACGCAAACTGGAAGTCGCCTAGTTGATCTAGGGACCTGCTTCTCACACAACAAACCTGCTAGTCATAATAGAAAATAAAAACATATGGCGCAGTGAGCTGGATAAAAAAAAACAACTTAATAAGTTTACCCTATATACATATATTTGTACAAAAAAAAGAACTCAGGCATTTACAAATATAGTTGTCCGCAAAGAGACAAGAGAATTGGGCGATTTTGCCCCGCAAAATAATTAAATCAAATTTACTGTAGTAAAACTACTGTAAAGTAAAACTTCGTGAGGAAGTCTGTCCTCGCATACGCAAAAAAAATCCACAGCAAAAGTATGACGGCTGCTTAGGGACGTTTTGTAGCCCCTACCGAACACAATAGGGATGCTTGGTAGCCCCTACGGAAGAGAAGTAGGGAAGTTCGTGTCCCCTACCAAGGACCCTAGGAATAAAACAATTCCCAGTAATTACAGTAATTCAAATGTAATCAATAAAAAAAATATATATGAAGTTACGTTAATAATTAAAAACAAAAGTTACGTTAATAGAAAGAGTTAAAATTTGGAAAGAAACAATTTACTGGAACTAAAGCGCCGAAATTTAATTAGTTCTTTATCAATTAAGTAATTTAATATTAAAAGAAAAAGTCATTGGCTTGAACAGAATCGGAAAAAAAAATTAGATAAGTAGAAAAATATTTAAAAAAATAAGAAGCTACGTCAATATAAAAAAATCACTAATAAAAGAGAAAGTAATTATTTGCAAAATTTAAACGAGCTTAAGATACAATTAAAAGGTTACATTAATAAAAAAAGTTAATATTTGGATACATAATTTACTGGAACTAATCCGCAAAATTTTATTTAAGTTACAGAAAAACAAAGTGTGAAGTTACTTTAATTAAAAAAAAACTATCAATAAAATAAGTAATCGCTGAAAACCAGATTGCAAAATTTAAACAAACTCAAGGTAAGATTTAAAAAGGTTACGTTACTAAACAAAAGAAATTATTACGCAAGGGCATTGATAACTAAATAAAATTGTACAGTTCCTTGATACTCAGCGATAAGCGTTAATATTTACAAAAATTAAATGTTCATCAACTGACCAGTTTAACACTTCATTATGTTATCTTACATTAACAATAAAAAAATAATAAAAGTACAACAAAAGCAAAAATAATTGATAACTAAATTACAAGTTCACGCAAGATTACAGGTATAAACAAAGCAAAAGGCTTGAGCGAAGACAGTAAAAATAACTAAAAATGAAACCCCAGTTAGCTTGACTTAAAACGTTTAAGTAATATTCAAAGTAAAAGAGCCAAAAAAAAGTAAAATAATTAAAACCTCAAACCCCTATAGTAGCTTGACTCAAAAGCTAAGCGTTAACACTACTCGTGTAAATAAAGTGGATCAATGTAAGTAACACAAGAATAATAATTGACTTCACAAAAGTTTTAATCATTTAAATTAAGAGAAAGCACCCTGTATAGGGAGAAACCGTTCGAATATAAACAATGAAAATACACACCGTTTATGTACGTTTATAAAAGCACAAATATTAAATTAAAAGCAAAATATACCGCTAATGTACCTCTATCACAAATTTAAATTTAATTAGTGTGTAACTTTTGTGTTTATGACCGTAAATGAATAAATTAATAAATAAATAAAGACACAAAGCTGAAATCACAAGCGAATAATACGAGATACCAAAAGTATAAGCATAGATATATACAAAGCATCTATCTACCTTGAATTCCAACTAAGCAAATGGTATGATAAAATAAAAGGTGTAAAACGTGTAAAATGTGTATGAGCCTAGTAAGTTTATTTCCCCAAAACAATAGTGACAAATTTGAATATTAAATAGTAAGTTAACCCCTCTGAACACATAAAAAAATTACTCAACCAATCGATATAAATAAAAGCTAAAATAAATCTACACTTTCCAGCTTCATAAGCATAAAGCCCGAAACTTCCAGCTCATACACCTTTTAACTTATAAAAAAGAATAAAGATCTGTGGCACTTATATTAATATTATTTGATTTAATTTATTTAAGTACATTAAAAGAAGCCTTCCTGATAAGATGGCGACTAAAATAATAATCACAAATTAATAAATTTAAAAACACTGGCTATAACGCTTTAATCTTCAACGGAGGTATATGACAGGCTTGTCAATGTCAAGCTAACCAGTACCACAAATCTCTTTATCTATAAATTACTGCTTGAAACTTAACGCTACAGATAGCCCAATAACCACTGTATGTGCTTGGCGACAGTCAATAAAAAAACTTGATAAAACAATCTACATTTACTACGCGAGTGACTGACTACTTAAATCCAAGCTTAGCTGTTCCCGCTGGCCCATAAGCTGGTATAAAGAGGCCCTAAACATAGCTTACAGATTGTATGAAATTTACTTCACACTATTCAAGCTTCAAAAATATTGTCCCGCGTTCAAAAGAATGAAAAATTAGATAATGTAATTTTACTATTAGCAAATTGAGTGGTGAGTGGTTATTATCAGTCAAAATAAGAGGCGGCAGTACACCGAGCTACAAAAACTAGTCTTAGAAAATAGTGCTGTGAAGTAGCATTTTCGATAACCATTGACCGCTGAAATTTAAATTACAATGTATGGGCGTAAAAAAAAATAAACGATTAATAAGTATTAGAGAAACACGGGGCAAAAAAAAGGCTTCAAAGTGACTTACCCCTTAAGCAAGGAGGGTTAGGTACTCCAGACTCCCCATACAAAACACCAAAAACGGGGGCAGCTACCAGCGGTCTCCAGATCGTCAGGCCGATGTAATGGCTGGAGGAAATAAAAGAAAGAAAACCCTTAGACACGACAATTTTACATGCACGTGGCATCACGAAGCAGACTCGCAAAAAAACTCATCTATATATAAAAAAGGGTAGCTCACCTGATTATGATGTTAACAAACGAAGATGCAGATAAAATCTTGCCCAGTAAGCAATAATTCAGCAGATGAACTTTTAATCGCAGTCCCGGAACTTAATCCATAAACTTGAGCCTTCAAAATGGCTGAAACCGACACCGCGATACTGCTATCTTCGTTGAAGACCAAAGTGGAAATGCCCGACAGTGGACCGCCCTTCCGAACAAAATGGTTCTTACATTAATATTTGCGCCAGCGCCAAAAAGGTCCCACAGAACACGGAAGATGATCGGGGGCGAAAGCAACTACACTGACCGGAATGACAGTAATTGATAGTCTAAAGATGGCGCCACGGCATACCGGCCAGAACTACGAAATCCAAACCAAAACCAAGCATGGACCAGAAGCTGCTCCCTCAAATGACCCCGAATGCAGAATGGCACAAGTCTCCGACCCCAAACGGAGAAACAAACGCAAAAAAAAAACACCGAAACTTAGAACTCCAATCGTCGCCGCGCCACCAAACAAGGGTACTGAAATCATACAGAGGCCTCTTGCGTGAAACAATAAAGTTACGGAAATACTGACCGTTATAGGTACCTACGCCGGTACTGATCGAGACGCACTATTTCAGTACGATGCATCCAAATACTAACAGCTGAAACCCCGAATGTCGAAACTACAGAAAGGAAGACGATGATGTAGTGCTACAAAATTCCAACCTTCCCACACTCGAAAATGCTACTGCACCAGCCGTGTTCATAAATCGACGGCTCCCAAAAGCGCTTTGGGACTGTTCGTGTATGCGAACAGGTCAGTCGGTTCCCACCCCCGATGCACCATCTCTACACGCCTTAAAGTTCCGTCCGACGAAAACCCACACACTCCATTCTTAATCTTCAACATACAACTCAATTAAATGTTTACAAAATTCAAAAAAGATCTTGGAAAGGAAAAGAGAAGGAAATCCCGGACTTTAATTAATAGGGAACGCTAGATTCAGAAATCCAGGACAGTGAAGGCAGTGGAAAACACCGGGATTAAATCTCATTCAAAATGTAGGTAGTCTTTTAAAATTTATTCTCTAAAAATATGTTATCATGAATAGACTAAAGGCGACTGTCTGTACACACAGGAAGGCCTTAAGCAAGGCGAAAATTCAGGGCCCAACACACAAAGAACATTAAATCGAACTACGAGCCATGTGAGCGATGGCCAAGCTGATGTCAAGCTGACTTGGACAAGACAAAAGGGCAATCAACACCCCCAGGGGGTAGCCTGGAAAGCAAGGGAAGGGGGCCACATAGCGGAAGAACGAAAATAGATCTTCTGAATCAAGGTAAATAACTAAGAAAACAGGCGTTCGTGAATAAACTAATTATTAAAACAAAAACTAATTCGGTGACAAAAATGACCTGTCACAACTCCCCCTCTCCTACGAAAGGAGGGAAATTTTCCAATGAAAATTAACCGACGATAAGGATCAGAGGCTCTCTGTAGATACAAGAAAATTGAAAAAGAAAATGAAGTACCTGCGCTATGCTGGCGCCAATAAAAAAACATAAGTGAAGATACGTGGGAACCCAAGGTAGTACCATATAACTAATACTAACTAACAAGACTGATAACTCAATCTTAAAATAACTAAATACTCAAAGAAATCTTTGGTCCCTTTGCCACTAGTCACCCAGCGACCTCCTCCAGGAAGATTCGGTGTGGAACGTAAACCCTAAGTTGGTAAGGGAGCTAGCATTGCGTTACACCCAAAAATATTGTGGGGAACCTCGTTTACTAGCTTCACACCGTACAATCGTCCCGAATTAAATCATCAATCATCTTTTTAGTTGTCCAACCAAAGGGTGGACAACTAAAAAGGAAAAGATAAATATAATACAACATAAGTAAAATGAGAAGGAAAGAGGGATAGCCCAGATGATCCACCATACAAAAGGGAGTGGATTGTAGCATCCACCAAGCTAAAAGATGTACCAAATGGGAAGCACATCGGTCCCTGTATACAACAAAAAAATTAATCAGGGTGTTCTGAGCGGTGGCACTGCCACCGGCCTGTCGCAACCTAATAGGCCGACTTGAGCTCAGGCCGAACAAAGTAGCTTGGTCCTCCCCTGGCCCGCCGGACAAGTTCGATGGGCAAACTGTTACCCCAGGGGTCAGACTTCCGCCCCCCCTGAACAGCCCTTCCAGTCGGTCTGCTCTCCGAAGGATCCATGATCTAACAAAGAGCGTCGAAGCGACATCCGGTAGCACCCAACACCGTGCAGCCTGTAAAACGAGATAGGGACAAACGTCTAAATCGATAAAGCCAAAATAAGGTAAAGTCGCAATCGGGATAGTTTTATCTTGTCTAAATGGAGAATAGACAAAATATATCAGTAAGGATCTAGGCGCAAAACCAGTAAATACTGACATGGTCGGGGACTAACATATAGTCCTACCAAAACCTAGACCTAAGACAAATCCAAATAAATAAAATACCAAAGGTATTAAAGTAAAGTAAAGCCAATCAAAGGCCAATCGCGATAAGGTAAGTAAATCAAGGAATGAAAAAAAAGGTAACGGAATGAACGCAAAGGTAATCGAAATCACGCAAAGGTAAGCAAATAAATGCCAAGGAAAGTAAATTAACACAAGGGTAAGCAAATTATCGCAAAGGTAAGAAAATTATCGCAAAAGTAAGCAAATTATCGCAAAGGAAAGAAAATTATCGTAAAGGTAAGTAAATTATCGCAAAGACAAGTAAATTAACGCAAATATATATAAAAAAAGGTAATCAACCAAAAGTAAATGAAACAAGTAAATCAAACTAAAGGTTCGCAAATCGAGATAAAGAAAATTGGGTTACTTGCCAACAACTAGCAGTGAATCCCACCATAAGTGGTCTTCTCAACTTCACAAAATCAGCAAGAGAGAAAGAAAATTGTGTTTCTACTCTAAATCCCCAAAGGAAAGACAAAGTCGTACTCGAGCAAAAACACATACTAGTGCAAGTAACCGAAATTTCCAGACACAAGTAGGGAATAACAATAAAATCACGTCAGGGTAGAGAAAATTAAGCCAAATCAAAGTAAATAGGTCACATCAAGGTAAATACGTCAAATCAAGGTAATAAAAAAAACAAAAAGGTCCAATCAAGATAATAAATAAAGACTTTTGGCCCTAGTCTATAGTAAAAAAAAACAATTAATAGTGAATGCAGATAAAAAAAACGATAAAGAAAATTAGGTCCAAAATTAATTAATCACCGCCTTCTAACCAAGTAATCACTCTTAAATTACCATGTGACACACCGACCCCCATCTCGTCTCGCGCCGAGATGAGACTGATAAACGCAAAAAGGTAAGCTACAGTAAATGACCATAAACGTTACTATAAGTTACTATACTATAAACCAAGTGACGATAAGGTAAAGATAATCAGGTAATGACAGATAAAAGATAATGAGGCGTAAGGCGGTGTTGGCAAGTGAAAGTAGTAAGGCAGCTGAGGGCTTACCTACTACAAACAATAGAAGCAAGGCAGCTGAAGGCTTACCTTGCCACGGCTTTCAGGGGACTCCTACCCCACCTAGTAAACCCAGTGACAGTGTCCAAATCCATCAAGTCTCGCGCCCAGATGGATCCAAACACAATCACGCCCACACTGCAGAGCATGAAAGTTGCTCACGACTGAGCAAGGAAAGTAAAAAAAAAGAATTTAAACTGGGCCAAAAGTCAAAATTAACGCAACGATAAAGGAAAACTCACTAAAGCCATTATCACCGAAAAAAAGAAAAAAAAAATTTAATGTAATTAACCAAATTGAAGCTATGGACTCGAAAGTTAATAAATTCAGAAATCAATAGATTGATAAGTAAATTGAAGCAAAACGACACGTAAAACGTAATATTAAATTAATGACAGTAAAATTAACGGAATGTAATAAAATAAATAATGACTTTGAGTTGCCTAACAATCTATTCACTCCTACGGACCACCAAGTGCAGTTTCGGCATATACCGGTTTAAGGTCTTGTACATGCCAAATGCCCTTACTAACACCGTGTTCATCTTCAAGCTCATAAGTACACGTGCCGGTCTTTTCTACGATCTTGAACGGACCTACAAATTCCGGAGCCAACTTTGCGCTATAATACTTCGCTGCATCGGATATACTTTTATTCTTACGCCAGACTTCTTGACCAGGAACAAAGCTTACTGGGCGTCGGCGCAAATTATAGTTATGTCGATTTTTAACACGAGAAGCTTCGATTTTAGTGTGGACTTTTCTAAATAATTGTTTGAAAGCTTCTATTCGTTCTCGAATGTAATTTTGACGCTCAGTTTCTACTTGAGGAACACCCTCAGCATAGTCCGAACCGAATAGCTTGTGTTCCCTGCCAAAATTAACGCAGTATGGAGTGAAGCCCGTAGTTTCGTGTCGCGAAGTGCGAATGGCGCAACCGATAGCAGTTAAATTATCTTCCCAAGTTCGATGGTTATTTTGTTGAACGTAAGAGCGCAACATCGTTTTAATAACTCTATTAACGCGTTCAGTATGATCTGCTCTAGGATAATAATTAGCAGTGTAAAATATTCTAACCTTATATTTATCGCAAAGGGCTTGAAATTCTTTGGATTTCATTTGAGTTCCGTTGTCGCACGTTAAGAATTGAGGAGCTCTAGGCTGATGGCTTGCCAAGGCTCTTTTATGTCTGGGCGGTTACCCATTAGACCAGCTGGACGTTTCTGCTCTACTTTGTTCTGAGCACAAGTTCTACAAGCACGGACATAACCAGCGACGTCGGATCTCATTTTCGGCCAATAATATCTCTCGGCGACCTTCCAAAAGGTTTTGAAAACACCCACGTGCCCTGCTGCTGGATTATCATGGCATCGAAGAAATATCTCTTTTCGTTTATCCTTTGGTACTACTATTTTCCAGTAAGTGGAATGATCTGGAAAACTCGGATTGTTTGTCTTGACATATTTAAAGAGATTGCCATTCTCGACTCGCCAACAGGGATATTTATCAGGACGTTCTTCTAGCTTCTGTATCATGCCCTTGTACCATTTGTCTGAGGTGTCAGAAAATGATTGCGACGGTGGTTCGTCAACAGCTGCGATAGAATCAGAAGTCACTGGCACTGACCTGGAAAGAAAATCTGGCACGACATGATCCCGGCCTTTACGATGGATCAGTTCAAGGTCGTAAGGTTGCAAACGAAGAGCCCATCGAGCGAGACGTCCTTGTGGATCTTTTAGATTATGAAGCCATAACAAAGAATGGTGATCGGTTATGACTTTAAAGTGTACACCCTCCAGATAGTGACGAAGCTTTTCTACACTCCAAATTACGGCAAGGCACTCTTTTTCGGTGACGGTTAATTTCATCTCTTGTTTGGTGAGAGAACGTGAAAGATAGGAAATAACTTTTTCCCCGTCATCAAATTGCTGAGTCAGAACTGCTCCTAGGCCATAAAATGAGGCATCAGTCTGTAAGGTAAATGTGCGATTAAAATCTGGACATGTAAGCACGGGAGCTGTGATAAAAGCTTCTTTAATCAAGTTGAATGACTGATGGCACTCGGAAGTCCATTCCCATTTGACATTCTTCCTGGTAAGCCGAGTAATTGGGGCTATGATAGCTGAAAAGTTCGGCACAAAACGCCGGTACCAAGAAGCGGTGCCTATAAAACGTCGAATTTCGGTGATATTTCGTGGAGGTGCTATATTCACAATGGCCTGCACTTTCTCAGGATCAGGTCTTAAACCTTGAGCGTCTACGATGTAGCCAAGGTATCGTAATTCAGGCTTACAAAAGTGACATTTCTCCTCGGAAACTATGAGTCCTGCACCTTTCAAACGGTCAAAAACTAGACCCAGAATTCTGAGGTGTTCAGGAGAGGTTCTGGAGATGATAATTATATCATCAAGATACACCATCACGTGATTTTCCAAATCAACGCCTAATACACGGTCCACTATACGTTGCCAGGTGGCTGGCGCATTGGTCAAGCCGAAGGGCATGCGCAGAAAATGATAAAGATTCCTACCTGGAACAGTGAAAGCAGTTAATTCACGTGAGGACTCACTAAGAGGTACCTGCCAGAACGCTGATTTTATGTCGATGGAGCTAATGTAGCGGGCGTCTCTGAGGCGATCCAAAATGGCGGAGATATAAGGTATAGGATATGCGTCTTTCTTAGTTTTTCTATTAAGCTTTCTAAAATCTATGCAAAACCTATAGCTGTCATCTTTCTTGCGTACCAAACACACTGGACTGGACCAAGGACTTTTAGAAGGTTCAATCACGCCAAGTTTCAACATCTCGTCGATTTCCTCGCCCATAATCCTTTGCTTGTATGGAGAAACTGGGTAGTAACGCTGTTTAATTGGCCTAGTGCCGGGTTCAAGCTCAATGACGTGTTCTGCTACCTTGCAGCAGCCAAGACCAGTACCCATTTCCGATATTTTCTCCTTAACTAGTGCATTTAAATACGCTCGGTCGGTTTCAGATAAAGAGTTGCCATCTATAACGCTACAAATTTCCGTAGGTTGATCATCAGTGGAAAAATGCCAGACATCCTGCTTCAAGTCGGGGATCACTTCCATGGTTCTCCAAAAGCCGATTCCTAAAATCAGTTGGTGGGACAGTTCTGGAAGAACTAAAATATCTATCACCCGAGTTTTATTTAATAAAGTTACAGGAACCTGAAAATAGCCCAAACTGGAGCAAGTTTGGCCATTCGCGAGAGTACAATCAGTCTGTTGCCTAATAAGTTTTAATCCCAGACTTTCCAAAATTCGGAAACCGGGTTGACCTACAATAGTGCGTGATGCTCCAGAATCTAATAAGCCTAATATTTTGTAACCTAAAATCGAAATTTCTAAATAGGGGCGCTGGTCGCCATGCGCATGAGCTATGATAGGATCTAATAGTTTTTTATTTGGAAAAGGGTTATTAGCATGTGAATGATTTTTGCTGGAAAGAGAGTTATTGGTCGACGAAAGGTTTTCATCAGAAAGAAAGTTGTTGGTTGGCGAAAGATTTTTGTTGGGGGCAGAATTGTTAGGGGGTGAATGGTTTTTGTTAGAACGAAAGATGTTGGTCGGTAAAAGGTTTTCGTCGGAAAGAATGTTGTTGGTCGGTAAAAGGTTTTCGTTAGGAACAGAGTTGTTGTTAATGGCAGCGTTTTTATCGGAAGGAAAGTTGTTGGTCGGTGAAGTGAGAATAAGGGGAGCAGTCTCGCGACGTATCGGTTCTTCTGAGAATCGTTTCTCTGGCGGCGAACACTTAGGGTAGTTTTTACTGGTCACATTTGGTGCACCACAGCGGTAACAATGAATTCTGCGCTGTTCAGTGCACTGGCTATTTCGATGACCTGGCTTATTACAGTTCCAGCACAAGACTGATCTAGAGATTTTTAGAGATGGTGGACGTGTCTCTCTGGGTAACTGTCTCACGTCTCGAGAAGTTGATGGTGCCGGAGATGATTCGGTCACCACGTCAACGATTGGTAACTCTTCATCATCTTTGAAGCCTGATGTTTCAGCAGCAATGAACGCAAAGTCTGGCTCTACAAAATTATAACTTTTTCTAGGAGGTGGTACATAGTTCTCGGCGCGATATTTCTTTAACTCCAACTTGAGACATTCTCCTTCTAATTCTTCTAACTTGCTGACTACCGGAAGTTGGGTAGTATAAAAAGGTGACAAGTTGCGTATAATGATGTCAAGTTGAACGTCCTCTGAGATGGAGCCATGTCTTCTAAACAACGCACTCATATTAGAAAGGTAGTCGACGATATTCTCAGTCGAATCCTGAGCCCTATCTAGAATTTCCTTAAATAACCGATGACGATAGTCTGGCGGTTCGAAATGTTTACAGAGAAGGTCAGACAAACTAGACCAGCCCGAAAATCGATGACGATTAGCGCGAAACCACTTCAATGCTTTACCAGTAAATAAATCGATAGCAGATACAAATAGTTCACTTTCAGAAAAACCTCGAGCTTCGCGTAGTTCCGAAACTCGCTCCAAGAAATTATGCACGGACATCTGTCCAGCCTCGCCGGTAAATTTAATACCCCACTTTTCAAGACGATGCGCTTTGCTACACGAATGATGGCAAACGGAAGCGGCAGCAGCTGTTACATTGGGACTAACCACGGTTGGAGTGACTTTGGGCGACGAGCGTGTGTGACGCGGTCGACTGTTGGACGCATTGCTATTTCTCGACGCATCCGAATCCGAACCGTCCGAATGAACTCGAGCGAGCAAGGTGCTTAAATTCGGATCTTGTTTTAAGAGACTGTCCAAACAGTTTAATTTGCCTAAAATTTTGAGCAACAAGTCAGAACGGGTTTGCGATTCCGCGGCACTAAGGTTCGCAACCGGAATACGATGAACGCGGGTAAATAAGTGAACAAGTTGAGATTGTAAACGTTCAAATTTTTCTTTAGCGGATTCACCGGTGACATTTTTAATCGCGCTATCAATATTATGCAAGGTTCTAGTTATATAGTTACATTCATCGACAAAAACACAAGTATAGGCCAGACGAGCAAAAACTTTACCCTTCCTTTCCATTTCTAAAATTGGACGTAACGCTACTATAAGTTCTTTTACCGTATTGGCATAACTAGCCGGTACTCCACGAATCGTAAGTTCATAAATTAGCATTTCTTTCCTAAGATGGTTAACCTGCATATTATAATCCATTTTGGAGTGAACAAAAACAATAGCAACTCAAAAGTCAACGGAAAAAGTCAAATCTAGGTACAATCGCGTAAATCGAATAAATTTAGCAAAACTACACCAATAGTGTAGTCAAATATAGCAAATAAAGGTAATTAAATCAGCGAAAATAGCAAGAAATAATAAAAAGGTAAATCACGTAAACCAGCAATCATAATTCAGTACGCAAAGATAATCAAAGTCACGTAAATGAATAAAATAAAATCGATAAGAAATCGCAATATCAAAAAAATCAAAGTTACGTAATAGGTAAAATAAAATCGGTAATAAACCACAAATTCAAAGACAATCAAAGTTACGTAATACGCAAAATACAATCGGTAATATACCACAAATTCAAAGACAAAGTTACGTAATAAGCAAAATAAAATCGATAATAAATCGCCAAAATCAAATGCAGTAATACAGGGCTAGTACAGTTAGAGTTAAAATTGATGGAAATTTTCAAAGTTCCATCCAGCTCACTAGACGCACAAGAGTAAAATTAGGAAAAGAAAGCGGTAATTTTTTTTAATGGGCCCCACGTTGGGCGCCAAAAATTTGCGACGCACTTTGTTCAAAAAAAAAGTGTTTGATTAAAAACTGTCAAAGATACTATGATGAGTATCATTGACCAAGTACTTACCGCTTAACTTGAAAACATTAAAATAACTCTTAAAGGTACTCTAGAGAAAAACACAGGAACAACAGGGTGTCCTGAGGGAAGCAGGTGTAGTAGAGCGCGTTGCAAATTAGCCCTCAGCTCAGTTAGGCTGGGTAGGTTCTATTGGACGCCACCAGTTTTTTACACCGACGCAAACTGGAAGTCGCCTAGTTGGTCTAGGGACCTGCTTCTCACACAACAAACCTGCTATTCATAATAGAAAATAAAAACATATGGCGCAGTGAGCTGGATAAAAAAAAACAACTTAATAAGCTTACCCTATATACATATATTTGTACAAAAAAAAGAACTCAGGCATTTACAAATATAGTTGTCCGCAAAGAGACAAGAGAATTGGGCGATTTTGCCCCGCAAAATAATTAAATCAAATTTACTGTAGTAAAACTACTGTAAAGTAAAACTTCGTGAGGAAGTCTGTCCTCGCATACGCAAAAAAAATCCACAGCAAAAGTATGACGGCTGCTTAGGGACGTTTTGTAGCCCCTACCGAACACAATAGGGATGCTTGGTAGCCCCTACGGAAGAGAAGTAGGGAAGTTCGTGTCCCCTACCAAGGACCCTAGGAATAAAACAATTCCCAGTAATTACAGTAATTCAAATGTAATCAATAAAAAAAATATATTTGAAGTTACGTTAATAATTAAAAACAAAAGTTACGTTAATAGAAAGAGTTAAAATTTGGAAAGAAACAATTTACTGGAACTAAAGCGCCGAAATTTAATTAGTTCTTTATCAATTAAGTAGTTTAATATTAAAAGAGAAAGTCATTGGCTTGAACAGAATCGGAAAAAAAAAATTAGATAAGTAGAAAAATATTTAAAAAAATAAGAAGCTACGTCAATATAAAAAAACCACTAATAAAAGAGAAAGTAATTATTTGCAAAATTTAAACGAGCTTAAGATACAATTAAAAGGTTACATTAATAAAAAAAGTTAATATTTGGATACATAATTTACTGGAACTAATCCGCAAAATTTTATTTAAGTTACAGAAAAACAAAGTGTGAAGTTACTTTAATTAAAAAAAAACTATCAATAAAATAAGTAATCGCTGAAAACCAGATTGCAAAATTTAAACAAACTCAAGGTAAGATTTAAAAAGGTTACGTTACTAAACAAAAGAAATTATTACGCAAGGGCATTGATAACTAAATAAAATTGTACAGTTCCTTGATACTCAGCGATAAGCGTTAATATTTACAAAAATTAAATGTTCATCAACTGACCAGTTTAACACTTCATTATGTTATCTTACATTAACAATAAAAAAATAATAAAAGTACAACAAAAGCAAAAATAATTGATAACTAAATTACAAGTTCACACAAGATTACAGGTATAAACAAAGCAAAAGGCTTGAGCGAAGACAGTAAAAATAACTAAAAATGAAACCCCAGTTAGCTTGACTTAAAACGTTTAAGTAATATTCAAAGTAAAAGAGCCAAAAAAAAGTAAAATAATTAAAACCTCAAACCCCTATAGTAGCTTGACTCAAAAGCTAAGTGTTAACACTACTCGTGTAAATAAAGTGGATCAATGTAAGATAACACAAGAATAATAATTGACTTCACAAAAGTTTTAATCATTTAAATTAAGAGAAAGCACCCTGTATAGGGAGGAACCGTTCGAATATAAACAATGAAAATACACACCGTTTATGTACATTTATAAAAGCACAAATATTAAATTAAAAGCAAAATATACCGCTAATGTACCTCTATCACAAATTTAAATTTAATTAGTGTGTAACTTTTGTGTTTATGACCGTAAATTAATAAATTAATAAATAAATAAAGACGCAAAGCTTAAATCACAAGCGAATAATACGAGATACCAAAAGTATAAGCATAGATATATACAAAGCATCTATCTACCTTGAATTCCAACTAAGCAAATGGTATGATAAAATAAAAGGTGTAAAACGTGTAAAATGTGTATGAGCCTAGTAAGTTTATTTCCCCAAAACAATAGTGACAAATTTGAAAATTAAATAGTAAGTTAACCCCTCTGAACACATAAAAAAATTACTCAACCATTCGATATAAATAAAAGCTAAAATAAATCTACACTTTCCAGCTTCATAAGCATAAAGCCCGAAACTTCCAGCTCATACACCTTTTAACTTATAAAAAAGAATAAAGATCTGTGGCACTTATATTAATATTATTTGATTTAATTTATTTAAGTACATTAAAAGAAGCCTTCCTGATAAGATGGCGACTAAAATAATAATCACAAATTAATAAATTTAAAAACACTGGCTATAACGCTTTAATCTTCAACGGAGGAATATGACAGGCTTGTCAATGTCAAGCTAACCAGTACCACAAATCTCTTTATCTATAAATTACTGCTTGAAACTTAACGCTACAGATAGCCCAATAACCACTGTATGTGCTTGGCGACAGTCAATAAAAAAACTTGATAAAACAATCTACATTTACTACGCGAGTGACTGACTACTTAAATCCAAGCTTAGCTGTTCCCGCTGGCCCATAAGCTGGTATAAAGAGGCCCTAAACATAGCTTACAGATTGTATGAAATTTACTTCACACTATTCAAGCTTCAAAAATATAGTCCCGCGTTCAAAAGAATGAAAAATTAGATAATGTAATTTTACTATTAGCAAATTGAGTGGTGAGTGGTTATTATCAGTCAAAATAAGAGGCAGTACACCGAGCTACAAAGCTAGTCTTAGAAAATAGTGCTGTGAAGCAGCATTTTCGATAACCATTGACCGCTGAAATTTAAATTACAATGTATGGGCGTAAAAAAAAACGATTAATAAGTATTAGAGAAACACGGGGCAAAGAAAAAGGCTTCAAAGTGACTTACCCCTTAAGCAAGGAGGGTTAGGTACTCCAGACTCCCCATACAAAACACCAAAAACGGGGGCAGCTACCAGCGGTCTCCAGATCGTCAGGCCGATGTAATGGCTGGAGGAAATAAAAGAAAGAAAACCCTTAGACCCGACAATTTTACATGCACGTGGCATCACGAAGCAGACTCGCAAAAAAACTCATCTATATATAAAAAAGGGTAGCTCACCTGATTATGATGTTAACAAACGAAGATGCAGATAAAATCTTGCCCAGTAAGCAATAATTCAGCAGATGAACTTTTAATCGCAGTCCCGGAACTTAATCCATAAACTTGAGCCTTCAAAATGGCTGAAACCGACACCGCGATACTGCTATCTTCGTTGAAGACCAAAGTGGAAATGCCCGACAGTGGACCGCCCTTCCGAACAAAATGGTTCTTACATTAATATTTGCGCCAGCGCCAAAAAGGTCCCACAGAACACGGAAGATGATCGGGGGCGAAAGCAACTACACTGACCGGAATGACAGTAATTGATAGTCTAAAGATGGCGCCACGGCATACCGGCCAGAACTACGAAATCCAAACCAAAACCAAGCATGGACCAGAAGCTGCTCCCTCAAATGACCCCGAATGCAGAATGGCACAAGTCTCCGACCCCAAACGGAGAAACAAACGCAAAAAAAAAACACCGAAACTTAGAACTCCAATCGTCGCCGCGCCACCAAACAAGGGTACTGAAATCATACAGAGGCCTCTTGCGTGAAACAATAAAGTTACGGAAATACTGACCGTTATAGGTACCTACGCCGGTACTGATCGAGACGCACTATTTCAGTACGATGCATCCAAATACTAACAGCTGAAACCCCGAATGTCGAAACTACAGAAAGGAAGACGATGATGTAGTGCTACAAAATTCCAACCTTCCCACACTCGAAAATGCTACTGCACCAGCCGTGTTCATAAATCGACGGCTCCCAAAAGCGCTTTGGGACTGTTCGTGTATGCGAACAGATCAGTCGGTTCCCACCCCCGATGCACCATCTCTACACGCCTTAAAGTTCCGTCCGACGAAAACCCACACACTCCATTCTTAATCTTCAACATACAACTCAATTAAATGTTTACAAAATTCAAAAAAGATCTTGGAAAGGAAAAGAGAAGGAAATCCCGGACTTTAATTAATAGGGAACGCTAGATTCAGAAATCCAGGACAGTGAAGGCAGTGGAAAACACCGGGATTAAATCTCATTCAAAATGTAGGTAGTCTTTTAAAATTTATTCTCTAAAAATATGTTATCATAAATAGACTAAAGGCGACTGTCTGTACACACAGGAAGGCCTTAAGCAAGGCGAAAATTCAGGGCCCAACACACAAAGAACATTAAATCGAACTACGAGCCATGTGAGCGATGGCCAAGCTGATGTCAAGCCGACTTGGACAAGACAAAAGGGCAATCAACACCCCCAGGGGGTAGCCTGGAAAGCAAGGGAAGGGGGCCACATAGCGGAAGAACGAAAATAGATCTTCTGAATCAAGGTAAATAACTAAGAAAACAGGCGTTCGTGAATAAACTAATTATTAAAACAAAAACTAATTCGGTGACAAAAATGACCTGTCACAAATTCCAGGAAATTCCATCAAGTCCATTCCAAATGAGCTTCAAAACCATTCCTCCTACCAGCTTTTCCCCACACCACTTTTATTGTTATAAATTTTCAGTATTTACAATATTTAACACAATTCAGATTATGTCTGTAGCAGTCCCTAATGATTATTCATGGGACACAGAACATTGCGAAAGCTATAATCCACAAGACTACATAGGAAAAAATTTAATAATAATAAATCCACCTCCCAATCTATCTAAGAGTGCTAAAAAAACTTTCGAACTCAACAGAGAAAGAAAGTTCAAGAATTGGCAGCAGAAAAGGAAAACTATGTCTTGCCTAACAGCAAATGTAATGTTTAGTCATGTAAGCCGAAAGACAACGTTGCAAGATTTTACGACAGATGAACTAAAAATGTTACCATTATAATTTCGTTTGCAATAGAAGCATAAAGTAGACTAATGTAGATATTGCTATTTTTTTCAAAAATAAACATGTATTTTAATAAATGTATTTTTTATAAATGTCAAACAAATTATAATAGTTCATATGCAACCCTTGCGATGCTTATGTAATAGATATTTGCGCACTAGTGTATAAGATGGGTTTCGTTATTTCTACATCATTTATTTGGATTCACTTTACAGCATCCCACCACTCTTCACCATACCAAATCCACCCACTCTTCACCTTACCAAATCCCCCCACTCCTCTCCCGCTACTTCCAATCCATATGTAAAGCAATACCGAATGATTCCTGTTTAGCTATGTATCCTAATTTATCTTATCTTTTAAGAATAAAAAAAAATTCACTGTAATTTTCAGTCATAGGCCAATCATTAGAGCTTTTTATGTGAAAAAAAGATTGGTGGAAAGCCACCTGTGCCATCATTTGAAAGACACTCCGTAGATATATTCTGATGTGTTTTCGACTAGCAACTCTCATTAATTAATTTGTTATTAACAATTTAGTGCAAAAAAACGCTTTTTTTTTGGTTTTTTGCTTATAAAACGAAAACTATTCGAAGAATTTCAATTCCGTAAATGGAAAAGTTGTAGAGAATTAAATTACGAAGAAAATGAGAGGTGGAACGATCCGATCGGTTGATTAGAACCGAAGAAAATCCGGAAAAAGCGGAAAATTCAGCTTTATTTTCAAAAATTCATAACTTTTCCATTTATGAAGATTAACAGCTGAAATTTGGCACAGAAGTAGATAATGATATCAACTTTAAGTGTGCGCAAGGCAGGTGCTGTCGGACCATTAGTTTTTGCGCAAGTGCAATTTCAATTTTTTTATGCATTTTTTTGCCGGGAGCCTGCTTGCGTTAAAAATGGTCCTATTTTAATTCTAGTACCGGTTTTCAAAACTAGAAGTAAAATACTATAAATCGTATATCCCAAGTTTTCGTTAAAATACAGCGAAATGGATGAAACATGCACTTGAACATCGGTGTAAATGGCCTTGGGCGCGCGAGCGAGCGAGTGGTGGGGGAAGGAGGGGAAGCGTACATGTATAGACATACAGGCGGGCCTTGCGGAGCGTCGCATATTTTCACTGGCTTTTCTCAGCTACTACTGCAGCTTTTTGGAAGATTCTTTTTTGATTTTGGGGTTACTGAATATGAGGACTCTGATTCTCTATTCAGATTCCACGAATAATTCAAGATAAAGCTACTATTCCGCATTTCGGAGTGGTCTAAGGCTTAGAAGAGACGAGACATATATATATATATATATATATATATATAGCTATAGCACGCTTAAATTTTGAATAGCTGTGTAACCGTCTAATGCGCCCCCTCCCTCTCCCTTCTATTGTTCGGTGGTATGGGTACAGCTGTTGCCTTGGGATTCAAACGAATAGAAGAGAAAGCGACGCCAACGGTTAGATGCTACAGAGCGTTCGGAGCTGTGAGTTGTACTTTTCGATCTGATTGATCAATCTGCATCCGACGATGATTCTGACTTTGATAGTTTAATAGATAGCGAGCAGATCGAAGAAAATGAAATAAACTATGCGGACCTTCCGAATAGAAGGCGAATTTTATAACTAATGTATTCGGCGCAATAATATGTTCATGTTGTTTATCATCCATGTTTAATCATATTAATAAAACACTTTTGTGAAAAAAAATAGTTATTTATTATACAAGGGGAAAAAGTATTAAATTTTAGCTCGAGGTTGTGTTGTCTCTCGACGCGAAGCGGAGGGAGTCACAAAACCGAGAGCTAAAATCTAATATTTTTCCCGTGTATAATACACTATGTCTTTCTGCGACGGGAAAAACGACGATTTAATATTGAAAAAAACCGAGGAAAAAACCTATATTACAATATATTAAAGTCAGAAAATTATCGATGCGAAATTTAACAGCCAGATTCTCCAATGCTAGTCCGGTCTAATTTGACAACCAAAAGTTTTAAACTGACAAGTGTAAGAATAAGACAACTAAGTTTTATACTATGAACTTATTTCTGAGCTTTTTCGCAAATTTATAAAGAAAAGGACAATTTTAGTACGCACTTTCAACAATAATAGAACTAAATTTATTCGAGCAACTCGTTCCAAGATGAAAATCATTTGGAAACCAAGTAAATCGCTGAAATATCAAAATATCTCACAAGTTTTTAATGACGACTTATGAACAATGACAGGACAAAAACCTGTCAAAACATAACTGATCAACTATAAGATCTTAATTTAAACCAGTACTAAATCTTAAACCTTCTTAGCGAATCTGCGTTGCTAAGGAAACCTATAAAGTAACAAACAAACATCTGTCATTTTAATTCTGTGATTTGATTTAAAAATTGCAAACTTAGTGGTTCTTTAGTAGATATTTTGAATAATATACAGTTAAAAAATGTCTGAAAGGAAATGTAACTTTTGTAAAATAAAATATTCTAAATTTAAATATCTACCTCTATTTACGTGTATATACATATATCCGGGAAAAAAGTACTCACTTTTTTCCCCGGGAAAAAAGTAATTTCATAAAAAGTGACATTTTGTTACCTGTCAACAGAGATAAAATGTCAAACGTTTTTCCCGTCACGGAAAAAAATATATATTTATGTGTTTAAATTAACAACCTTCCTGCTCGTTTATTTATAGAATAGAAATATAAGAATGTTACTCAAGAAGGTGGAATAGCAGCTTTATCTTGAATTATTCGTGGAATCTGAATAGAGGATCAGATTCCTCGCATTCAATAACCCCTAAATCAAACAAAGAATCTTCCAAAAAGGTGCAGTAGTCTCTGAGAAAATCCACTGAAAAGATGCGACGCTTCGCACGGCGCGCCTATATGGATGGATGGAACATGGATGATAAACAACATGAACATATTATTGCGCCGAATACATTAGTTATAAAATTCGCCTTCTTTTCGGAAGGTCCGCATAGTTTATTTCATTTTCTTCGATCTGCTCACTATCTATTAAACTATCAAAGTCAGAATCATCGTCGGATGCAGATTGATCAATCAGATCGAAAAGTACAACTCACAGCTCCGAACGCTCTGTAGCATCTAACCGTTGGCGTCGCTTTCTCTTCTATTCGTTTGAATCCCAAGGCAACAGCTGTACCCATACCACCGAACAATAGAAGGGAGAGGGAGTAGGCGCATTAGACGGTTACACAGCTATTCAAAATTTAAGCTTGCTATAGCTATATATATATATATATATATATATATATATATATATATATATATATATATATATATATATATATATATATATATATATATACATATATATATATATATATATATATATATATATATATATATATATATATATACAGGGTGTCCCAGGATAGGTGTTACGATAGGACATGAGTCAAAAAAATTTGAATTTGAAAATTGCATTTTGGGAACATGCCCCGCTTGGTCCAAAACTGAGGAATACAAAATTTCACTCGGATTGGTATTATACAGGGCGAGTTATAACTAAACATATGAAAAATGACCAAGAGTAAAGTACTCTTATTTTTCCAAATGGAACAAAAGCTTAGTAGAAAAAGTTGTTCAGAAATGACACTAATATTATAACTTGAAATTAGAGCTTTCTATTCCATATTTTTATTTTCGTCAAATTTTTTGAAATGTAGTACATTTTCCCCCAATATCGTATTACAATACATTATTAGGCTATACCTGGTAAATGTACATATTACATGTTAGAAAACGTAGTTTCCAAGTATAATAAAAACCGAATACGACAGTGGTGGAAAATGTACTATTACATTTCAAAAATTTGACAAAAATAAAAATATTGACTAGAAAGCTCTAATTTCCAATTATAATATTAGTTTCATTTCTGAACAACTTTTTCTACTAAGCTTTTGTTCCATTTGGACAAATAAGAGTACTTTACTCTTGGCCATATTTCATATTTTTAGTTATAACTCGCCCTGTATAATACCAATCCGAGTGAAATTTTGTATTCCTCACTTTTGGACCAAGCGGGGCATGTTCCCAAAATGCCATTTTCAAATTCAAAATTTTTTGACCCATTTGTCCTATCGTAACACCTATCCTGGGACACCCTGTATATATATATATATATATATATATATATATATATATATATATATATATATATATATGTCTCGTCTCTTCTAATCCTTAGACCACTCCGAAATGCGGAATAGTAGCTTTATCTTGAATTATTCGTGGAATCTGAATAGAGAATCAGAGTCCTCATATTCAGTAACCCCAAAATCAAAAAAGAATCTTCCAAAAAGCTGCAGTAGTAGCTGAGAAAAGCCAGTGAAAAGATGCGACGCTCCGCACGGCCCGCCTGTATGTCTATACATGTACGCTTCCCCTCCTTCCCCCACCACTCGCTCGCTCGCGCGCCCAAGGCCATTTACACCGATGTTCAAGTGCATGTTTCATCCATTTCGCTGTATTTTAACGAAAACTTGGGATATACGATTTATAGTATTTTACTTCTAGTTTTGAAAACCGGTACTAGAATTAAAATAGGACCATTTTTAACGCAAGCAGGCTCCCGGCAAAAAAATGCATAAAAAAATTGAAATTGCACTTGCGCAATAACTAATGGTCCGACAGCACCTGCCTTGCGCACACTTAAAGTTGATATCATTATCTACTTCTGTGCCAAATTTCAGCTCTTAATCTTCATAAATGGAAAAGTTATGAATTTTTGAAAATAAAGCTGAATTTTCCGCTTTTTCCGGATTTCCTTCGGTTCTAATCAACCGATCGGATCGTTCCACCTCTCATTTTCTTCGTAATTTAATTCTCTACAACTTTTCCATTTACGGAATTGAAATTCTTCGAATAGTTTTCGTTTTATAATCAAAAAACCAAAAAAAAGCGTTTTTTTGCACTAAATTGTTAATAACAAATTAATTAATGAGAGTTGCTAGTCGAAAACACATCAGAATACATCTACGGACTATCTTTTAAATGATGGCATAGGTGGTTTTCTACTAGTCTTTTTTGCAATATATGACTTTTTTTTGCTCTAATGATTGGCCTATCATGTGACTTATACCATTTGATTTATTTCAAAGAAAAAAACTTAAGTAAGTGCTGTTCGCAATAACAGAATAATTAAGTTAAATTCAGCTAGTCGTGCCTTGGAACAAATCGAATTGCAGAAAAAAATACAAGAAATTAATTTCAGCTACTCGTTTCAAAACAAAAAAATTAATTGGAACAAAGCGAATCGCAGAAAAAATATAAAAACTCATATTTTTATGACGAAGTATTAAGAGTGACACGACCAAAACTTGTCAGTCTCGTAAACTCAAAGGTTTAAATGAAATTAAAAAGGTAAAAAAATACACTGTAATTTGTAGTCCTTTGATTTGTTCCATTTTATTTACTTACCTTAAAATTAATTTTTTATTTGTATATAGACTTCAAGCCTAAGTACTAACGTACGGTGGGCGTCTGAAATATTCACGAGACCCGCAGACCTTCCCACATCAACAAAAATCGTTTCCGCAAATATTAAAACGTAAAGATAACGTTATCGCGCACTAAGTTTATAGTTCTTAAACTAGAAACAAGCTGCATACAGCTTTCGCGGAAATTTAGCATAACCACCCCCAAAACATCAAGAAAACAGATGTTTTATCGCATTGTATGTATATTCAACTAAATTAATCTTAATCTACAAGCAATAATAAGAAAACTCGTTCCCGCAAATATTAAAGCATAAAATAATGTTATCGCGCACTAACTCAACAGCACAGGTAGATGTGAGACAAAAATTCTCTCATAGTACGCATGTATGATCCTAAACCCAAGCAAACCCAAGCATCAGAGATTTATACTTACCCATATACTTTGCAAATTAAAAAATCTTCAAAACACTTTATTATCATCTTCGCGATGGGGATAGCGTAAGAGCACTTTCAAAAAAATGTCCCAGCGACAGATCACTAAATATATAAAAATCTATCAACTGAGAAACTTTATTTACAGTGCTCAAAAGAAAGCTTATGGAAGTATATTGACGTGTTAACGAAGCACTCCACTTTGAAGGTGACAGAAGCACAAAATTCCACTACATCTTTTAACACGAATTCACAGCAATTAGGTGCAAAATTGTAGGAAAATTAATTCGAACCTCCGTACTTTAAGTGTTATATTACGTTCACTCTCTGAGAAGTTTAGTCAGCCAGATTTTGCGTGATGGGGGACTGGTTTTTCACAGCGAGGCTATTCTGCTACTGCTCTCAGTTGAACAACCTTAAGACTTGCAGAGTTGAGTATTATAGAAATTTAAATTTCGATATGTTTAGAAAGAGATAAACATATTGCCATGGAAGTATTTTTATAATAATTTAGATATTGAAACGGAAAGAGGGTAACAAAGTCGTCATTATATTATTCTGGGACGCATCAAGTTAGAGAACAAAGATTTTAATCCACCTTTTCGAGCTGCTACAATTAAGTGTACCGATCTAAGATCAAATTTATGAAAAATAGCCTCAGAGGATGTTTGATTTCTTAGCGTCAAAGTATACTGGATTAATACTTTTTTGGTGTTGTCGACATAAACGTTCAGATTCACTAAGAAAGTTTAAGATTTAGTATTGGTTTAAAGTAAGGTGTTCTAGTTGATCAGTTATGCGTTGCCAGGTTTTTGTTCAGTCGAAAACTACCATCAAGAGCAAGATTTTTGAAAGATACCGAAGAGTTTAAGCAGAAAATTTACATATCCTTTTTAAGTATTTTTATAACTATTTAGTTAACTTTTTTAATTTAGCTAGTTTGAATTTAGTAGATTTCTTTAACAACGAGACCATAAATTAGGTGTCGAAACGTCAGAAAAAAACTTTTTAATCAGATTAGGTCTTAGAAGAAGCTCAAAAATGCATTATTTATTCCACATCAAAATATTGTCTTTTCATAACTAAGGGTGAAACACTTGGCTTTTTTATCTGAGACAACCCACGTAAACTTTAAGCCTAAGTACTAACGTGTCGTGGGCGTCCGAAGAGACAAAAAAATGTGATCTATTGACACAGGATTTAAAGAACTGAAGATTGGGAGGGGAAGGGAAAACGTCTGCAGACAATTTGATCCATAATCTGGAGGTCCTTGCATACGTAACGCGCCTTTTGTTGTTCTATTATAAACAATTAAGGGTGATAATTATAGCGGTAAGGTCTTCAAAGCAAAATCCGTGTAAGTATCGATTGAAAATGGATAAATAAGAGAGTTTTCTTGGGAGGACTGAGTCAATGATGAGTCGAATGGCTCTCATTTGGAGGTCTTAGTTGTGAAACATTAAATATTAGGCATGAAAGAAATAGTTTTCAGGCTCGAAAGAGAAAACCAAGCTATTAGCTGCCGATGTGACTAATAGTTAAATCTAATTTAAATTAAAGTTGGTATAGGCAATAAACAAGGTTATAAAGATAAAGTGGAAAAATCTGAAACCAAATTTAGAAAAATGGATATTTTATACCTTGTACATTATTTTTATACGTTAGAACTATGTTATGTTTGAAACAAATGGTAGGACGGCAGCTTGTGTGCAAGAAGTAGTATAGGGAGAGAGCGAGACAGTAACATAAGAGAGAGGTGGTAGGGAGGTAGGTAGCATAACAGAGAGGAGAGCTAGTAAAAAAAAGAGCGAGAGAGAGAGAGAGAGAGGTAGCATAGGAGAGAGCTAGTAAAAGCGAGAGAGAGGGCATAGGAGATAGGAGAGCTAGTAAAAGAGAGAGGTAGCATAGGAGATAGGAGAGCTAGTAAAAGTAGCATAAAAGAAAGGAGAGGTAATAAAAGGGAGAGAGAAATCCGAATACATCCGAAAATCTTCATGAAAACCAGTCATAGAACTTGATGAAATCTATCGTTACAAGAAGAGGAAGCTCATTGTTTTTATCATTCTAAATCACCATGTATATGTGAACTTACTAATGTATGCAATTTAAATAATAATTATTTAATGAGTGAATAAAACACATAAATGAAATAAATTAATTTTTTATTTTAAAATATATAAATTAGGTGCTATTATCTTCAAATACTTCTTCAATGATGTCATGTGGAATAAACTGTTTTACTTCATTCAGATACTGCATAAATTCCATTTCTTTTATCGTGTACAGAAAAGACTTTAAATCAAAAGTATGTAAATATATGTTACAGGCTTCTGCAACTTTTCCATATTTATTTGCCAATTCCATACATCCATCATATGTATAAAATCTTTCGAATCCATACTCGGCTTCATGTTCAGCATCAAATTTTAAATTACTAAAGTATTGTGATAGATTCTCTATAGCACTTGTTAGGTTATATGCCACTCGTTGAGATGTATATGCCAACCACATCTTGTTGGAGAATGTTCAGACTCAAAATAAGTTCAGAGCTTTAAATATGAATTTAGGATAGGGGGTGGGAGGAATAAAAAATCTTTTAAAATTTTATTTTTCAATACAACTCTTTACTCATTCATTACATGCGAATGTTTCAACATCTTCTATTACACAATCAGAATAAAAGTTTAATAATTCTAAAACAGAGCAAACATGTATTCGGTTTGTGTTTGTCAATGGTGAGATAATATCATACATATTTTGAATTAAATCACTATTTTGTGGCGGACTTTTAAATATTTTTTTCTTATAGTTATTTGGAAACAAAAATCTGCTAAATATTAATAATTAACAAAAAAGTGTGCAAAAATTAGCAAATGGCTATGTAAATATAAATACTCTTTCAATTTATTAGTAGCACTAGTGTACTTGCATCCGAAAAATTAAGATATTTAGGAGATATTCTTCCTTTAAAACACTGACACTCGACTGTGTTTAAATTAAACGGAACATTTCCTTACTTGGACTTATCAATGAAAAGGCGAATACCATTACTGTATTACTCTTTGGGGGCAAATCAGGATGATGCGGTAAATGCACATAACCTTAAATTATTCATTTATACTGACTCGTGGGCACCAAGGTTGCCAGGTTGGCAATTTGTGAATAATTACTCTCATTTGTGAGCATTGGTGGTCTGTAAGTAATTTTGTTAGTAAGAGGCGATTGTGAGTTATCAGAAGGTCGACGTATATTCACATATACGCGTACGTAATATATTCTTAGTAGTTAATGCAGAATTCCGATCTGATAATTTATTAAAAAATTGTTATTTTTAAATATATTAATTTAAGCATAATTGTCCAAGATCTAGCAGTAATTATAAATATTATGTTATTAACAAAAATAGCATATTTTACGATTTAGACAAAAACCGTTCCTAAATTTATATTTTGAAGTTGTGAGTACCCAATTGTAAGTAATCCGGAAAAATTTTGGGAGCAAATCAGGAAAGACCAGTTGCCAACCCTGGTGGGCACATCACTCTTAGACTAATTTTCAGACTAATAATAGCGAGCGGATGATATAGGTTAGCACCTATATACATTTTGGACAGTTGAATTAAAATATATTATTTGGATCCATCTTGTAGTTTTGCTACAAACTAACTGTTAGAATTATAGAGCATATTTATATCATATATATTTTGATAGAATTATGACATTAAAAACAACAAAACTATTTATATAACTAACAGTATCAATCACTATTAAAGTAACAATATTAGGTCAACAGGTAATACCTAAATCATTAGGTATTATATATTTAGTCGCATAAACCAACACCCCTTCTCGACTAAATATCCTCTTGGATTCCCAATAACTTTCTCATAAATTTATATTTCACTTTCCCTAGAGATTTTGTTAATATGTCGGCTTGCATTTCATTGGTAGGACAGTACTCAAAATTGACTTCTTGGTTATTTTTTAAATTTCTTACAAAATAATATTTTACTGCGATATGTTTAGTTCTTGTTCTAATTCCTTCATTATCTAACATTTTCAGAGTGCTTTGGTTATCTTCATACACCGTTATCGTGGGAGGATCTTCTTGCATGTCTTTTAATAGTTGTCGAATCCACTGGATTTCTTGACATGCCTCTGTCAAAGAAATATATTCAGCTTCTGTAGAACTCAGAGATACCATTGATTGCTTTTTGCTGCTCCTTGAAATTGGACTATTTAAATATTTGGTAATTATTCGGATTATTGTAAGCGCGGAATTTTTTCATGAAATTTTGCACAGACCCTAATTTTGGGTCGTAGAACACGAATCCGAAGTCAGTTTTTGGCGGTCTCGTAAAATTTTTTTTTAAACTTTTAGGTTAGCTTTTTCAAGGAATTTCTTTAAATTTGTTGGGTGAGCAAAAAGGTGGTCAGGTTTGCTCAGTTTTGATTGATATAGATACATATATATCTATATCAATCAAAACTGAGCAAACCTGACCACCTTTTTGCTCAGGTTGGGTGAGCAAAAAAAAATTTTTTACGAGACCGCCAAAAACTGACTTCGGATTCGTGTTCTACGACCCAAAATTAGGGTACGTGCAAAATTTCATGAAAAAATTCCGCGCTTACAATAATCCGAATAATTACCAA
>OZ020192.1:65673748-65815034 GCA_963971165.1 Philopedon plagiatum | reverse complement strand
TTAGGTCAACAGGTAATACCTAAATCATTAGGTATTATATATTTAGTCGCATAAACCAACACTAACGAGAGAATACTTTATTTAATTATGGACTTCAATGAACTATCGGCAACATCGCTTCATGTAGTATAAAAGTCACCATATCGTGAACAAGCAAAAAAATATATCAGCTAAAAGGGCGCTAAAGAAGCTGAAGAGGGTGCAGCGATGAGACCCTCGCACAAATTGAGCGTTTATAATAATAACAATAATAATTTTTTATTTTTGTTCTACCTCTCTTCTGACACCATATTTTAAAATAAAGCTGCCAAAGCGTTCGACAAGTTGTCGGCATACAATATATTGCCTGCTAAAGGGAAAATGCATGTAATATAAATACTGACTATGTTATTTATATTGTTATTGTTACAGTGATCTAGTTTAGACTAATTCAAATTTAACTAAATCTTGGGGTAATTGAAATTTTAGTTTTAGTTTTAGGGGAATACAAGAAAATAATTGGTAAAAGAACGTTATTTCATACAAGAAAGGAAAGTACCTACCTGTTTTATACATTTTATGGAATCTAACGTTTTGTATATAAGATGCTTCAACAGCAGCACGAAAGTTATATTAACTGACTAGTTCTAATCACAAGTCAAATTGTAACATATTTAGGTACTATTAAAAGAAACAGATATAAAAGATTTTTTTGTAATTTCCCACCCAGTAAACAAATTTAGAAGTTCATTTTACTTAAATGTCGAAACAAAATTCAAATGATATGTTCCTTTTCATTATAGAACCATATTTTATTTAAAAATTGTATATTCTAAAAATACCAATTTTATCAGAAAAAGTAATTACTTTTCTTTTAACCTTTATACGTGAATCTAAAGTTGATGTAAAAATAACATTAGTAATATTATTTTATTTATGACGAGTGACTTAATAATTTCAAAACTAAAATTACAATAAATTATTTTAATGAAAATCCAAAACCGTATGATCAAACTGTGTTAGTTGGGTTACTAGATAATATATATGTATATATGTATATGTATATATATATATATATATATATATATATATATATATATATATATATATATATATATATATATATATTATATATATATATATATATATATATATATATATATATATATATATATATACATATATATAGATATATATATATTGTTTTTTTATATTTATTCTTGGGTTTTATAGTCCTGGATAAAAATTAAAAATTATATGTTGGTTTTTACATATTCTTTATTTGTCGTCAATTAACGTTTCGGTATTTTTTTTTCAACTTTCGACCTTCTTCAGAATTATTTACTGCTTGAAGGACTTGGCAGGTTTCTTTAACAACATATAAAACTGGTAGATATAATGCATTCCATATCTTAATTAAAACAACAATTTTTAGGGGGGCACAAACACGATCTTTAAAAACAATGCAGTAAGCATCGGAATATATATGTACAAGTGAATGATACTTCACTTGTACATATATATTTCGATGCTTACAGCATTGTTTTTAAAGATCGTGATTGTGCCCCCCTAAAAATTGTTGTTTTAATTAAGATATGGAATGCATTATATCTACCAGTTTTATATGTTGTTAAAGAAACCTGCCAAGGATTTTCCTTCAAGCAGTAAATAATTCTGAAGAAGGTCGAAAGTTGAAAAAAAAAGACCGAAACGTTAATTGACGACAAATAAAGAATATGTAAAAACCAACACATAATTTTTAATTTTTATCCAGGACTATAAAACCCAAGAATAAATATAAAAAAACAAAATACATTAGAAAAGTCCAAGAAAAACAAACCAACTTTAACATATATATATATATATATATATATATATATATATATATATATATATATATATATATATATATATATATATATATATATATATATATATACAGGGTGACGCGGATCTAAATGAACATACTTCAACACAAGACAAAGAATACCTTGGGGGTTCTTAATCACCCATCTTTGATGGTTCAATTGTCGATAGTTAATAAGATACAGGGTGTTTTATGAACTTCAGCAATTTTTTGTTCTTGTCATATTTTTTAATGCACTCCGTATAAAATTTTCATATTGGGTCAACATCTGTAACCTATCTGTCGCTTAAAATTGCAGTATCAGAAAATTTTTAATTCCAGGCCCGTATTAAAAAAAGTTGACATTTTCAATTTTTACATTTTTAACACCCTGTATATCAATTTTTTCAAAATATTATTTTTTTATTGGAAAGAGCATAAAGAATTGACCCTAACGGCATAATTTTCAAAGTTCCCGCACCCATCACTTGATTAGAATAAATGGTTGTTTTGTAAAAAATTTCAAAATGGTGCATATTTGGAAATTAGAAATTAAGAAAATAACAATAAAAAAGCAAAAACTGCTTTCGAGGTAAAAAAATAAATGTACTAAACGTTTAATAGTTTTAACGAGACTAAATTTTAGGGAACAACACAACAACAAATAACAAAGTAATAATAATAATAACAAAACTGCAAGATAATGATTGCTTTTTAGACATCGACAAAAAATCGTAAATTACAATCAGAAATTTCAAACTTTGTGAAGTAGGCTTTGCCTCATTTAAAAACAAACCAAAGACTATCGAGTTACTGTTCCATAGCAACAATTCAAGTCACTATCAGATATGTGACAGTTGTCTGACCTTTGTTAGTATTCGGTTAACAATTATTGCAATTTTCTGTTGAAGATGCCTTACCAATTTTCAAATGCCGAATATGCCGACATTATTGTTGTATACGGTTTTTGTAACGGTAATGGAAGAGCTGCTGTTCGGGAATATCGTAGGCGATTTCCGGGTAGAAGATGTCCATATCACAAAACATTTGCAAATGTATTTTTATTTGCTGGAGAACATGGACATTTTCCCACCGACAATAATATTGATCAACCAATACGACATCCAGTTCAGGAGGAAGAAGATATCTTAAATCTTGTTGAAGATAATCCCAAAACATCTACTCGAAAAATTGCGACACGTCTAGGAATCCCGCAAAAAAGAGTTAATGTAACACTGCAAAAGGAAGGCTTGCATCCGTTTCATGTTCAAGAAGTTCAAAGATTGGAACCTGGCGATTATGCAAACCGGTTACTCTTTTGCCAGTGGCTCAGTAGACACCAAAGGAGTCTTTATCGAATCCTCTGGACCGATGAAGCACAATTTACCAGAGATGGTGTAAATAATTCAAGGAATTCCCATGTATGGTCGTTAGAAAATCCACATGCCATCAGACAATCGCATTCGCAGCACAAATTTTCCATAAACGTTTGGGCAGGTATAATAAATAATAAATTAATTGGGCCGCACTTTTTTGCTGAAAGATTAGATGGAAATCAATATTTAAATTTTTTACAAAACATTTTGCCAGGACTTATGCAGAATGAAAATGCTAACGTGAGAGGGCTCTTTTTTCAACATGATGGGGCCCCACCACATTTTGCAAGGGTTGTATCTGAATTTTTAAATATTACGTTTCCTAACAGATGGATAGGCCGTGGAGGGCCCCATTTATGGCCAGCCAGGTCGCCGGACTTTAATCCTATGGACTTTTTTTTCTGGGGGAATATGAAAAATTTGGTTTATTCAGAAGAAATCAACACGCGGGAGCAGCTTTTGCAACGAATTATTAATGCTTTTCAGGAAATAAAAAATAACCCAGACGCAATTAGAAAAGCAGTGTCAAATTTAAACATCAGAAGACGAAGATGTGAACAAGCCAATGGAGGGCATTTTGAACAGCTTCTTAAATAACAGTGTTCTGCTAAAGTGCTCTTAAAATTAATTCTTGCTAAAACTTTTTCTATGTATTAGATTTTAAGCAGTCGATTTTAACTTGCAGTTTTGTTATTATTATTATTACTTTGTTATTTGTTGTTGTGTTGTTCCCTAAAATTTAGTCTCGTTAAAACTATTAAACGTTTAGTACATTTATTTTTTTACTTCGAAAGCAGTTTTTGCTTTTTTATTGTTATTTTCTTAATTTCTAATTTCCAAATATGCACCATTTTGAAATTTTTTACAAAACAACCATTTATTCTAATCAAGTGATGGGTGCGGGAACTTTGAAAATTATGCCGTTAGGGTCAATTCTTTATGCTCTTTCCAATAAAAAAATAATATTTTGAAAAAATTGATATACAGGGTGTTAAAAATGTAAAAATTGAAAATGTCAACTTTTTTTAATACGGGCCTGGAATTTAAAATTTTCTGATACTGCAATTTTAAGCGACAGATAGGTTACAGATGTTGACCCAATATGAAAATTTTATACGGAGTGCATTAAAAAATATGACAAGAACAAAAAATTGCTGAAGTTCATAAAACACCCTGTATCTTATTAACTATCGACAATTGAACTATCAAAGATGGGTGATTAAGAACCCCCAAGTTATTCTTTGTCTTGTGTTGAAGTATGTTTATTTAGATCCGCGTCACCCTGTATATATATATATATATATATATATATATATATATATATATATATATATATATATATATATATATATATATATATATATATATATATTAAAATTTTTGATCCATTTGTCCTATCGTAACACCTATCCTGGGACACCCTGTATATATATATATATATATATATATATATATATATATATATATACAGGGTGTCCCAGGATAGGTGTTACGATAGGACAAATGGATCAAAAATTTTTGAATTTGAAAATGGCATTTTGGGAACATGCGCCGCTTGGCCCAAAACTGAGAAATACAAAATTTCACTCGGATTGGTATTATACAGGGTGAGTTATAACTAAAAATATGAAAAATGGCCAAGAGTAAAGTACTCTTATTTTTTCAAATGGAACAAAAGCTTAGTAGAAAAAGTTGTTCAGAAATGAAACTAATTTGATGTCGTTAGTTACCACTTGTTTTATCTTCATAATTGTTAATTTTTTCAATTTTGCGTAGGTAATATTTAATAAATTTTGTTGTTTTTTTCGGTTTTTTTATTATACTTGGAAACTACGTTTCCTAACATTTAATATGTACATTTACCAGGTATAGCCTAATAATGCATTGTAGTACGATATTGGTGGAAAATGTACTATAACATTTCAAAAAAATTGACAAAAATAAAAGTATTGACTAGAAAGCTCTAATTTCAAATTATAATATTAGTTTCATTTCTGAACAACTTTTGCTACTAAGCTTTTGTTCCATTTGAAAAAATAAGAGTACTTTACTCTTGGCCATTTTTCATATTTTTAGTTATAACTCGCCCTGTATAATACCAATCCGAGTGAAATTTTGTATTTCTCAGTTTTGGACCAAGCGGGGCATGTTCCCAAAATGCCATTTTCAAATTCAAAAATTTTTGACCCATTTGTCCTATCGTAACACCTATCCTGGGACACCCTGTATATATATATATATATATATATATATATATATATATATATATATATATATATATATATATATATATATATATATATATGAAGGATAACAGAAATCTATAAAAATATAATTCTATAAAACTGAGAATGAAAAAAATTAAAAATAATTTTAAATTTTCCTTATAAGTATCGAAAATAAATTTAAAAAGTATGTAAATTAAATGTATTAACTTTCCACTAAAATATAAAAAATGCAAATTTAAATTACTGTCGGTTAATTTAATTTAATTTAGTTCTGTATAATATCATTATAAAGTTTTTACACTCCTTTTTAAAATCTCCCCTTGTTCTATTTTTTAACTCCTTTAAATTTAAACGCATTTTTTTAACTTTGTTATTTTTATTAGAAATGGTACTTCTATATCTCTTATTAGCCCTCCTATACCTTTCTAGTTCCTCATGAAGATCTATATTTTCTAATTCTAAATTCTTAGAGTCCTTATTGGTCACTAAATTTGATTTTAAACACTTTTCTTGTTCTTAATTACAGCGGGAAGACATATTTTTAATATTCCCTAGCTGAACATCCAGCTTATAAATAGCATTAGATTTGTCCTTCTCGATTCTAGCATACTGCTTGGTTTTTTCTTCCAGCTCTAATTTTATCTCGTATATTTCTCAATCACGGCTAAAATTACAATTACCAAAGGAAAATAAAAGAAAATAAAACAATAAACTAAAATTTAAAACGGTGTACCTCTTAATGAAATCTTCGTCCAGTATATTTCGACAACGGTCTTTCCAAAATTTCACCTCATCCCTTAATACATCCATTTCCGTTTTACCGGAACCGGTACAAGTACTCTCACACAGAGATAAAAAATTGAAATAGCAAAAAAAACGGCAAACATTTTCTCTCTTTTGAAAGAAACTCTCTTCTTATTAAAAAATTAGAACAAAAATGAAGCATAAATTATAGGAAAGGTAAAATATACTTATTTTAGCTTTATAAGTAAAATGATATATTCAGCAAAAAATACTAATCATCAGCAATAATAAAACAACATATATGTTATTAAAAGAGAATTGACCGGATAGGTTTTTGTTTCATTTATATTAGAATAAGTATATCAAATATTTGATTAATATCCTTAAACATTATTTTAAAATAACACGTCTGCATTTGGCCGTATTGGTAACACCAATAACTATACTATTTAATTAGGAGTTACAATAGGTATTAGAAACCTTTTCACAACTTATTTTAATTTTATTAAACAAGAAGAGGAACAGCTCTTCTAATTAGGTCTAAAAGAAGAAATATATCTTTCGTCCATAGAATTTTGAATATCGCAGGCTCTTATCACTGCACATATACCCCAAACTTTAGTTAAATTAGAATTATTCTAAACTAGATCACTGTAACAATAACAATATAAATAACATAGTCAGTATTTATATTACATGAATTCTTCCTTTAGCCGGCAATATATTGTATGCCGACAACTTGGCTAACGCTTTGGCAGCTTTATTTTAAAATATGGTGTTAGAAGAGAGGTGAAACAAAAATAAAAAATTATTATTATTACTATAAACGCTCAATTTGTGCGAGGGTCCCATCGCTGCACCCTCTTCAGCTTCTTTAGCGCCCTTTTAGCTGATATATATTTTTGCTTGTTCACGATATGATGACTTTTATACTACATAAAGCGATGCTGCCGATAGTTCATTGAAGTCCATAATTAAATAAAGTATTCTCTTGTTAGTTTGTAGCAAAACAACAAGATGGATCCAAATAATATATTTTAATTCAACTCTCCAAAATGTATATAGGTGCTAACCTATATCATCCGCTCGCTATTATTAGTCTAAAAATTAGTCTAAGAGTGATGTGCCCACCAGGGTTGGCAACTGGTCTTTCCTGATTTACTCCCAAAATTTTTCCGGATTACTTACAATTGGGTACTCACAACTTCAAAATATCAATTTAGAGACGGTTTTTGTCTAAATCTTAAAATATGCTATTTTTGTTAATAACATAATATTTATAATTACTGCTAGATCTTGGACAATTATGTTTAAATTAATATTTTTAAAAATAATAATTTTTAAGTAAGTTATCAGATCGGAATTCTGCATTAACTACTAAGAATATATATTACGTACGCGTATATGTGAATATACGTCGACCTTCTGATATCTCACAATCGCCTCTTACTAACAAAATTACTTACAGACCACCAATGCTCACAAATGAGAGTAATTATTCACAAATTGCCAACCTGGCAACCTGGGTGCCCACGAGTCAGTATAAATGAATAATTTAAGGTTATGTGCATTTACCGCATCATCCTGATTTGCCCCAAAGAGTAATACAGTAATGGTAATCGCCTTTTCATTGATAAGTCTAAGTAAGGAAATTTTTCGTTTAATTTAAACACAGTCGAGTGTCAGTGTTTTAAAGGAAGAATATCTCCTAAATCTCTTAATTTTTCGGATGCAACTACACTAGTGCTACTAATAAATTGAAAGAGTATTTATATTTACATAGCCATTTGCTAATTTTTGCACACTTTTTTGTTAATTAATTATTAATACTTAGCAGATTTTTTGTTTCCAAATAACTATAAGAAAAAAATGTTTAAAAGTCCGCCACAAAATAGTGATTTAATTCAAAATATGTATGATATTATCTCACCATTGACAAACACAAGCAGTATAAATGTTTGCTCTGTTTTAGAATTATTAAACTTTATTTCTGATTGTGTAATAGAGGATGTTGAAACATTCGCATATAATGAATTTGTAAAGAGTTGTATTGAAAAATGAAATTTAAAAGATATTTTTTTTTCTTTTTATTCCTCCCACCCCCTATCCTAAATTAATATTTAAAGCTCTGAACTTATTTTAAGTCTGAACATTTTCCAACAAGATATGGTTGGCATATACATCTCAACGAGTGGCATATAACCTAACAAGTGCTATAGAGAATATCACAATACTTTAGTAATTTAAAATTTGATGCTGAACATGAAGCCGAGTATGGATTCGAAAGATTTTATACATATGATGAATGTATGGAATTGGCAAATAAATATGGAAAAGTTGCAAAAGCCTGTAACATATATTTACATACTTTTGATTTAAAGTCTTTTCTGTACACGATGAAAGAAATGGGATTTATGCAGTATCTGAATGAAGTAAAACAGTTTATTCCACATGACATCATTGAAGAAGTATTTGAAGATAATAGCTCCTAATTTATATATTTTAAAATAAAAAATTAATTTATTTCATTTATGTGTTTTATTCACTCATTAAATAATTATTATATAAATTGTATACATTAGTAAGTGCACGTATACATGGTGCTTTAGAATGATAAAAATAATGAGCTTCCTCTTCTTGTAACGATAGATTTCATCAAGTTCTATGACTGGTTTTAATGAAGATTTTCGGATGTATTCGGATTTCTCTCTCCCTTTTATTACCTCTCCTTTCTTTTATGCTACTTTTACTAGCTCTCCTATCTCCTATGCTACCTCTCTCTTTTACTAGCTCTCCTATCTCCTATGCTACCTCTCTCGCTTTTACTAGCTCTCCTTTCTCCTATGCTACCTCTCTCTCTCTTTTACTAGCTCTCCTCTCTCCTATGCTACCTCTCTGTTATGATACCTACCTCCCTAGCACCTCTCTCTTATGTTACTGTCTCGCCCTCTCCCTATACTACTTCTTGCACACAAGCTGCCGTCCTACAATTTGTTTCAAACATAACATAGTTAATAGTTAAAAATAAAATATTCATTTTTTAAATTTGGTTTCAGATTTTTCCACTTTATCTTTATAATCTTGTTTATTGCCTTCACCAAATTTAATTTAATTTAGATTTAACTATCAGCCACATCGGCAGCTAAAAGCTTGGTTTTCTCTTTCGAGCCAGAAAACTATTTCTTCTATGCCTAATTACACACGCTTAATGTTTCCCAACTAAGACCTCCAAATGAGAGCCATTCGACTCATCATTGACTCAGTCCTCCCAAGAAAACTCTCTTATTTATCCATTTTCTATCGATACTGACACGGATTTTGCTTTGAAGACCTTACCGCTATAATTATCACCCTTAATTGTTTATAATAGAACAACAAAAGGCGCGTATGCAAGTACCTCCAGATTATGGATCAAATTGTCTGCAGACCTTCCCCTCCCAATCTTCAATCCTTTAAATCCTGTGTCAATAGATCAAATTTTTTGTCTCTGCAGACGCCCACGACACGTTAGTACTTAGGCTTAAAGTTTACGTGGGTTGTCTCAGATAAAAAAGCCAAGTGTTTCACCTTTAGTTATGAAAAGACAATATTTTGATGTGGAATAAATAATGCATTTTTAAGCTTCTTCTAAGACCTAATCTGATTAAAAAGTTTTTTTCTGACATCTCGACACCTAATTTATGGTCTCGTTGTTAAAGAAATGTACTAAATTCAAACTAGCTAAATTAAAAAAGTTAACTAAATAGTTATAAAAATACTTAAAAAGGATATGTAAATTTTCTGCTTAGACTCTTCGGTATCTTAGTAATCTTGCTCTTGATGGTAGTTTTCGACTGAACAAAAACCTGGCAACGCATAACTGATCAACTAGAACACCTTACTTTAAACCAATACTAAATCTTAAACTTTCTTAGTGAATCTGAACGTTTATGTCGACAACACCAAAAAAGTATTAATCCAGTACACTTTGACGCTAAGAAATCAAACAGCCTCTGAGACTATTTTTCATAAATTTGATCTTAGATCGGTACACTTAATTATAGCTGCTCGAAAAGGTGGATTAAAATCTTTGATCTTTAACTTGATGCGTCCCAGAATAATATAATGACGACTTTGTTACCCTCTTTCCGTTTCAATATCTAAATTATTATAAAATTACTTCCATGGCAATATGTTTATCTCTTTCTAAATATATCGAAATTTAAATTTCTATAATACTCAACTCTGCAAGTCTTAAGGTTGTTCAGCTGAGAGCAGTAGCAGAATAGCCTCGCTGTGAAAAACCAGTCCCCCATCACGCAAAATCTGGCTGACTAAACTTCTCAGAGAGTGAAGGTAATATAACACTTAAAGTACGGAGGTTCGAATTAATTTTCCTACAATTTTGCAGCTAATTGCTGTGAATTCGTGTTAAAAGATGTAGTGGAATTTTGTGCTTCTGTCACCTTCAAAATGGAGTGCTTCGTTAACACGTCAATATACTTCCATAAGCTTTCATTTGAGCACTGTAAATAAAGTTTCTCAGTTGATAGATTTTTATATATTTAGTGATCTGTCGCTGGGACATTTTTTTGAAAGTGCTCTTACGCTATGCCCATCGCGAAGATGAAAATAAAGTGTTTTGAAGATTTTTTAATTTGCAAAGTTTATGGGTAAGTATAAATCTCTGATGCTTGGGTTTGCTTGGGTTTAGGATCATACATGCGTACTATGAGAGAATTTTTGTCACACATCTTCCTATGCTGTTGAGTTAGTGCGCGATAACATTATTTTATGCTTTAATATTTGCGGGAACGGTTGTTCTTATTATTGCTTGTAGATTAAGATTAATTTAGTTGAATATACATACAATGCGATAAAATATCTGTTTTCTTGATGTTTTTGGGGTGGTTATGCTAAATTTCCGCGAAAACTGTATGCAGCTTGTTTCTAGTTTAAGAACTATAAACTTAGTGCGCGATAACGTTATCTTTACGTTTTAATATTTGCGGAAAATATTTTTGTTGATGTGGGAAGGTCTGCGGGTCTCGTGAATATTTCAGACGCCCACCGTACGTTAGTACTTAGGCTTGAAGTCTATATACGTGGGTTATTAAATAAATAATTAATTTTAAGGTAAATAAATAACATGGAACAAATCAAAGGACTACAAATTACAGTGTATTTTTTACCTTTTTAATTTCATTTAAACCTTTGAGTTTACGAGACTGACAAGTTTTGGTCGTGTCACTCTTAATACTTCGTCATAAAAATATTATTTTTTTTTCTGCGATTCGCTTTGTTCCAATTAATTTTTTGTTTTGAAACGAGTAGCTGAAATTAATTTATTGTATTTTTTTCTGCAATTCGATTTGTTCCAAGGCACGACTAGCTGAATTTAACTTAATTATTCTGTTATTGCGAACAGCACTTACTTAAGTTTTTTTCTTTGAAATAAATCAAATGGTATAAGTCAAATGACTGAAAATTACAGTGTATTTTGTTTATTCTTAAAATATAAGATAAATTAGGATACATAGCTAACCAGGAATCATTCGGTATTGCTTTACATATGGATTGGAAGTAGCGGGAGAGGAGTGGGGGGATTTGGTAAGGTGAAGAGTGGGTGGATTTGGTATGGTGAAGAGTGGTGGGATGCTGTAAAGTGAATCCAAATAAATGATGTAGAAATAACGAAACCTATCTTATACACTAGTGCGCAAATTTCTATTACATAAGCATCGCAAGGGTTGCATATGAACTATTATAATTTGTTTGACATTTATAAAAAATACATTTATTAAAATACAAGTTTATTTTTGAAAAAAATATCAATATCTACATTAGTCTACTTTATGCTTCTATTGCAAACGAAACTATAATGGTAACATTTTTAGTTCATCTGTCGTAAAATCTTGCAACTTTTTCTTTCGGCTTACATGACTAAACATTACATTTGCTGTTAGGCAAGACATAGTTTTCCTTTTCTGCTGCCAATTCTTGAACTGTCTCTGTTGAGTTCGAAACTTTTTTTAGCACTCTTAGATAGATTGGGAGGTGGATTTATTATTATTAAATTGTTGTCTATGTAGTCTTGTGGATTATAGCTTTCGAAATGTTCTGTGTCCCATGAATAATCAATAGGGACTCCTACAGACATAATATGAATTGTGTTAAATATAGTAAATACTGAAAATTTATAGCAATAATAGTGGTGTGTGGAAAAGCTGGTAGGAGGAATGGTTTTGAAAGCTCATTTGGAAGCTCCTTTGGAATGGATTTGATATCAGAGTGGTAGGACTTGGTAGTGTGAATGGTGGGTGGAGGAATGGTTTTGACAGCTCATTTGGAAGCTCCTTTGGAATGGATTTGATGGAATTTCCTGGAATTGAATGAAGTATATCCATATATATATATATATATATATATATATATATATATATATATATATATATATATATATATATATATATATATATATATATATATATATCTATATATACATGTAAAGTTGATATATATCCCATGTATATCCTTGTATATCCCTGATTTACAAACGGCTAAAGCACACTGCTGGCATCATTTGCTACTCTCTGATATGGATAATGAGATAAAGCAAATGCTGTAGGATAAATATTCCATTTTTAATACGTGCTAGACCACTTTGTAGGGCGTATTTTAAACTGCGCTACATCTTTAACGCCACATCTGGGATTGCGCATCAGGTTTCTAGTTTTTTCGTTTAAAGTTCCATCTACAGGTAGCTCATAGCTTTCTTGGAATTGTTTCAAACCTTGAGATAACGACATCAAAGAGTTGCTAGTATTCGTACTGTTAAGGTACCCATATTGCATTAAATATTTCCATCCCTCTGCTTGAGTGATCGGTTCTTCTGGTATTGACTCATATTCGTCATAATTAAGTTCATCTGTAGTAGGTATTACTTCTTCGCCTGATGTTGATTCTGCGTATACAACACTTACAGTCACTAAGGTTAATAGTATTAACAGCTCCATCTTGCAAAAGGGCAAAACTAATAGGTCCGTCTTGTTGAAACGTGTATCTTGGACTGATTATTTTAGAATAAGTGATGCATATTTATAACAAATAAAACAAAAAAATATTTTAATAAAATTCTACATATTACACCAAGTTTTTCAAGTTCTTGAAGAATACATATTATTTTTCCAAGGTTATTATTGTTTTCAGTATTTTCTTCTTCTAAATATTTTAACTTAACTAACTCATTCACATCCTCGTACTTTAATATATCTTCCTTCAATGTTTATTCTTCTTCTTTATTACAAAGTTCTCCAAGTAGAGCCTTCTCTTTTGGCATTTTAGAGACTGTTGGCAAATTCTTTAAATTGGACGTACAATTTCTCTGAGGCGGAAATAGTTTTGATACAATGTGTTTATATTTCCAACTACCGCTTGAACTGGTGTGTGCGTTTCGATAGAATCCACGCCGATGGGCACAGGTCAGTAAGAGTAGTTCCTTGTAATCCGCTAACTCGTTCTCCGTATATTCTTCCGGCTTCTTTTCGGTTAATAACTTTAACCATAGACCATCTGATAGAGGATATTTTTCATTCTCAATCAATAAAATGTTATCGTCAAAGTCAACCGGTGTGTTTCCAATAAACCACTTTGATCCATCTGTACGAAAACCAAACACGTTTTCACCAGTCATTGCTGCCAGTTTTAATTTAATTTTACGACTTGCCGTCTTATCGCTATGTCACAACACCTATACAACAGCTACACAATGCTTACACAACGTCGACCCAACGCAAACACCTACACAACAATAAGACAAACGTCACACGTCATCGAGAATGGGCTCTACTTAAGTTACAAATTTCACCTGTACCATGTCTCAGCATACGTTTACGTATAAGATCACCATCCTCGTAGATTAATGTGTGCATTAAGATTTAGGAACCAAATAGGTGCTTGGTATGTCTGAATTTGTGTAACTAACGCTTCGATGACAGTTTTGGTAAACCACTGCACTAAATCTCCTCGTTTAGGCAACTCCATTTCCATCGTTTTAAAGTACTTTTTTTTCTTTTCCCGAATTAAAACTAACGGAAAATTCTATCTTGACCACATCTGGTGTTCCACTTAGCGCAAATTTTATATGTTTTAACTATTAAATTTTAGTGGCTGATTTGTAGCTAATAAATTAAACAGTCCTTCTGATACCAGAAATTTATCCCTATCTATTATGAGAACGTTATCTTTTATAACGACGGATATATTTCCAAGAAACAACCTCTTTCCCTCTTTCCGTACCCCATATTTAACAGTTGGTGTTTCAAGAAGCTGATACTTTATCTTGTTGAGATATCACCATAATATTTACATTCGAACTAAACCTAAAAATGGAACTATGACATTTAATATATTCCCAAGTATCCGCTAGAACATCAGAAGTTTAGTGTTTTTCGAACGTCTTTAGGACGCTATTAGGAAGTCTTTAGAACAGCATCCGAACACCATTCAAACAGGATCCGAACACTATCCGAACAGGATCCGGACAGGATCCGGACACTATCCGGACACCATCCGGACAGTATCCGGACAGGATTCGGACACTATCCGGACTCCAATAGGACTCTAATACCATCTTTCAGATAGCTAATAAATAAACCCTGTTTCTAACAGCTTTGCTTATTGGTGATCTGGTTCTTCGCAAAGAGGTTAATAAAATAACTCATAAATACAAAGAATGTAAACTTTTTATTTCATACATCTAGATACATTTCTATGGATAATTTTTCTAAGAGTTTTAAGTTTATCTGAAGCGATGGAAAAGTATTGGTGTGTTGTGTTTGTTCTCTGGAACTGATTAAAAATATCCAACATGGCTGCTGTCTCCATATCTGTGCCTATACTAGGCTCTTCTTTGTACACATACTTCGTAAGGTCTACGGATGGCATTATATGTTTTAGAACTTTACGGGTGAGACCGTAAATTTCTCCTTCAAACACGTTCCAAAAATGAACGTTGCCTCCTCTTTCCTCATAGAAAATCTTTCCGCATTTTGGTTCTACATGTACATTATATTTTTTAGCAAGTTCCCAAACCATTAAAGTTGCAGGTAAACAGGACCCATAATACTGGTTCCGACTGAATACTTCTTCAATGTTGGCAAGAATAATTTTTAATATTTCTGTCATGTTAATTGTTCGCCGGTCAACGGTATACTAACCATTTCATATAAGCTATTCCACTTAGATTACAAATTTCGTCTACATCACTCCCTTCTTCGTCCTCGTAGATTACAGGATGTAATAAGATTTACGAATCAAATATAAATTCTTATTTATAGAATTCAATTACTCCAAGTTGTTCCAGTTCTTGTAAAATGCTCCAAATCTCGTTCATGTTATTATTGTCGCTAACCTGATTGGAGGCTTCTAGCTTTTTCAGTCTTTCAACCAACTCGTTTACGTCATCATAGTACACAAATTCTTTGGGTTTTTCGTTGTATTCCATTAACGCTCGACCTAATTTTGGCGACGACGACGACGTCTTCGACCTTCTTGAGATTCTTGTTGTACTTGGAGGTGTTTTTGCTGATTTCGTTCTAAGTTTCGAAACTTCTGCCGATACTGAGAGTAATGGTTTAACAATATTTTTATATTTGTCAGATCTATTTCCTTTTAACTGGCCACTATCCTTCCGGTAAGGGTTTGATCGTAAAAGAATATCTTTGTATTGTTCCTCATCTTCCTTTTTATGATTAATAGTTTTTTTTTTTAAACAGAAGATCGTAGAGCCCTTGAGTTCCTCGGTATTCAATATCGCCTACTTGAATATCGCCATTTTTCAAAAAATCAACCCGTGAATCTCCCAGTTTCCATGCATCAGTTTCGATATCGTGCTTAAGACCCTGTGTTAGATCAATATCAGCGGAATCTCTCCAATATTTTGATATGTATTCTCGAGCAATTTTAGGATATTGATTGATAAAGTCGGGAAATGCAGAAACATTTTCTCTATAAGTGGTTCCTAGATCCTCTTTTAATTGCGGTATGGATTTTTCTTCCACAAAAACATCATCATCATCATAGTCGTTATTGGACAAATCTCCATATTCGATTTCGGCCTCTTTTGATGGGAATTTCGCCGGATAAGGAGGTTCACTTTGCTTGATTTTAGGCTCATTTTCTCGAATTTCTGATTCTTCGGCTTTAATCTTTCGCTTTTTCGTTTTCCGCGATGTCTGTACTGACTTTTCTACAAGTTTCTTTAGCAATTCTCGCTCGTATTCTCGAGCAATTTTAGGATATTGATTGATAAAGTCGGGAAATGCAGAAACATTTTCTCTATAAGTGGTTTCTAGATCCTCTTTTTATTGCGGTATAGATTTTTCTTCTACAAAATCATCATCATCATCATAGTCGTTATTGGACAAATCTCCATATTCGATGTCGGCCTCTTTTGATGGGAATTTCGCCGGATAAGGAGGTTCACTTTGCTTGATTTTAGGCTCATTTTCTCGAATTTCTGACTCTTCGGCTTTAATCTTTCGCTTTTTCGTTTTCCGCGATGTCTGTACTGACTTTTCTACAAGTTTCTTTAGGGGAAAACACCCTGTTTTTGAATGAAAAGCAGCAGTTTCAGGAAACAGCTATGAAACAGCTGCTAGCAAACCCTTTTTCTAGAGACTTAACACATCTTGCTTCTAAGGCGTCGATTGTGAATCTCTAGGGTTTAGGGTATGATATGAGTATCAAACTTGTTGTATACCTAATTCTTTCCAGTCCTATTGGCGGCTTTATGTCAAAAGAACATAGTCTGTATCTACGTATGCAGTTCTTAAAGATCTTTGAACGAAATTTTTATTTTTTAAATTCAGTCCGAAAAGGAGGATGGACTGGATGTTTATTTTTTTAACAGATAAATGTCTGCTTATTAGTAGCAACATTATATTTTTGAAGAAAATACTCTGTATGTTGTTTATATAATAGCAAGTACGAATACGAATTCCTGTTTCCAGAAACAAGACCTATTTCTTAGTTGTTTCATAGCTGTTCAGGAGTTTTTTTTAGAAACAGGGTATGTTTTTTAGCTGTTGAGTGGTTGGGCAGTTAGACGTTTAAGTGGTTTCCTGAAACAGGGTCTGTTTCGTAGTTGTTTTTAGATGTTTCCTAGTTGTTTCCAGAAACAGGGTCTGTTTTCAGCTGTTAAGTCGTTGAGCTGTTAGACGTTTAAGTGGTTTCCTGAAACAGGGTCTGTTTCTAAGTTGTTTTTAGCTGTTTAGAAGTTGTTTCCAGAAACAGGAGTCTGTTTCTTAGTTGTTTTTAGCTGTTCTTAGCTGTTTAATAGCAGTTTAGGAGCTGTTTTCCAGAAACAGGAGCTGTTTTGGCTATTTTATAGCGGTTTAGGAAGTGTTTTCCAGACTTTGTCTACATTCTAATATTTTTAAAACCCATACAGTTGTTCTATTTCATTATTGTAGGATATCAATTTCCTAAACCTTGCTTGATATCATCATCAGCATCCGGCAGATCTCTATGTAATATTAACTACTTGCATCATCCTCGTTTTTCTTTTCCTGTGTTCGCTGCCGCATATTTTCGTGGTAATTTCGTGGTATCGTTGAAAACACTGCACTATATTCTAATCTCTTGTACGTATTCCCTAATATTTTGTCTCTATTTTTCTGTCTCTTTCTGCGTTTTGACTAGTCCTCGTATACGTCAAAGGGTCTTTTAGTACTTAAAAAGTATATATTTCATAGTTTTTCGGTTTCTTTCCATGCGATTTCCACGAATCTCTCTCTCTCTCTCTTTCCCACCTTCGGAATCCTTCCCTTCTTACCGCTAGAGCACTACTATGAAAGTCGTATTTTAGCCCTAAAGACCTCTAGCGACGTTCGTAGCCCCGATTTTTGAAATTTTTTTACATCAGTCGAAACATCTTTTCCACCTCTATCAAACACCCGAATTTCATCTACTCCCTACTTACCGTTAGGGCGTTAATAGGAAAGCCCCATTTTAGCCCTTAAGACCTCTAGCGACGTTCTTAGCCACGATTTTTGAAAATTTTTTACATCAGTCGAAACATCTTTTCCACCTCTATCAAACACCCGAATTTCATCTACTCCCTACTTACCGTTAGGACGTTAGTAGGAAAGTCTCATTTTAGCCATTAATACCTTTAGCGGTGTTAATGACTGGTGAAACAGTATGGATGATGTTCCTTAGCAAGTGCAAGAATGAGACCGCATCTCCTACTGCTACTACTCCTGCTACTCCTGCTACTCCTACTACTCCTGCTACTCCTGCTACTCCTACTACTCCTGCTACTCCTACTACTCCTACTACTCCTGCTACTTCTACACTAACGCCATCTTTCTCCGAAAATCTGAACAGTATTTCTAGTCTCCTTGTATTCCTAGCAGTAACCTGTTTAATTTTATTAACTAATTTTGTATATAAGGTTGCTAAATATCGATATATATTGTGGTTAAATACATAATTTTCCTACTACTACGTGTTTTCTTCCTTAAATACCGTCATTTCATCTCGTTCTCATCATGACTTCGCTAAAAACAACAACTTGCTTGCCTAGTTGCAACCCTATATGTTATGAACTCAATATTTTATGTGAAGTCGATGCGAGATCGGCTAACGCGCTGGTAATTCCACGTAGTAATATGCAGGTTCCAGGTTCTAATCCTGCTATCGGCAAAATAAAGAAAAACGCTTTTGACGTCATTTTCCCCTCAAATACTTAATACTAATAATATTCTTATGAGGTAGTACTAATATCCGATGCAGTTAGGCCCCAAATAGATAGTGCCCAAATAGTTGATGCCTAAGTAGTTAAAACCCTAAGTACTTCCAGCCCCAAATAGTTAAAGCCCCAAGAAGTTAAGACCAAGAGTGTCACAGATGACGTATGACAGTTGACATATGACAGTTGACAGATGACGTATGACAGGTGACAGATGACGTATGACAGATGACAGGTGACAGTTGACAGATGACAGATGCGCGCGCAGCTGACGCTGAATGGTTTGATATATCCTTGAAGAAGTCTCCTCCCATCCTCATTTGTAGTCGCTGATATATCTGGGTCATTGAACCTACCCTACTGATCATTGTCGAGTCTTACCGAGGTTGCCCGACTCCTGTCTTGCCGCGGTCTCTGCCTAGGAAAAAGTGACCCCGCCCTAAAATGGACCGAAAAATACAGATTGAACCTCCATAAGAAATAACATGGGATTTTGGGCCAAAAGTCTTGCAGAACATGCTACTCGTGTGGGTCCTTTCATACTCTATTTTGTTTACTTACACCGTAATTTACGCAACATAATGATAATGCTAGTTTATTTTACATTGTTTTTATTTTAGATTATGATGATACTGATTGGGACACAACTCCGCGAAGTACTGTTAGTGCAGCAAAATCGCCAACCGTAACTACTGCCAGCACTACAACAACTACTGCCACAACCCAAAAAACAACCACAGAATCAACACCAGATCCTTATTTTACCCACTTTGACCCTAGAAATGAACATCAAAGTTATAAAGAGGCTCAGGTAGGAGTAGTGTAACATAGCATGTTCACCATCACGCCGTCCGCCGCGCCGCGCCGGTGGGATCTTATCTTGTGATCTATGACGTCATATCTCAGCCACCATTGCGCATGAGTCAATTTCAAGTACGTCATTGAAGTCTACGTCAGTGGTGCTTACGTCAGCAATATAAATGTCACTTGTCAAATGTCAAATGTCACTTGTCACCAGTCAGTTGTCAAATGTCAAAATTAAAAACTGACATATGGCACGTGTTGAGGATGACGTCATAAGACACGGGAAGAAATTTGTCAGGCGTCACTTGTCATCTTCGATGTGTCAACTGTCACCTGTCACTTGCCAAATACCAAAAAAAAATTTGACATACATCACGTGTTCCAAATGACGTTATAAGACATGTGTAAAAGTATGTCAGCTGTCACCTGTCATTTAAGATATGTCAACTGTCAGTTGTCACTTGTTAAATACCAAAATATAAATTTAACATACGTCACGTGTTCAAAATGACCTTGTAAGTCATGTGTAAAAGTATGTCAGCTGTCACCTGTCATGTAAGATATGTCAACTGTCACATGTCATTTGTTAAATGTTAAAATTAATATTTTATATGAGTAGGGAGAGAAGAGGAGTTCTACGCCCTCCGTCCTCCGGAGGGACTGCGCAGGCGCGACTGCGCGCGCATCTAGCTGCGCGCGCATCTGTTATCTGTCATCTGTCATACGTCATCTGTCATACGTCATCTATCAACTGTCATATGTCATCTGTCAACTGTCATCTGTCATCTGTCATACGTCATCTGTCATACGTCATACGTCATCTGTCAAACGTCAAATGTCAATTGCCATACGTCATACATCATCTGTCAACTGTCACACTCTTGGGCGTTAGCTACTTTGGTCTTAACTACTTGGGGCTTTAACTACTTTTGGCTTTAACTACTTGGACATTAACTACTTGGGCATCAACTACTTGGGCACTATCTATTTGGGGCCTAACTGCATCGGACTTTAGTACTACTCCTTAAAATATGATTTTTTTACGAATATGACGTCAAGAACTTTTTTCTTTATTTGTGTCCATGCTAGGATTAGAACCGGGGACTTGCATAGTGCCACAGCAACGCTCTAACCGACCTGGCCATCGGCTTCTCATAAAATATTGTGCTGATGAGATATAGACTTGCAGCTAGAAGAGCCATCGTTTGCAATTAGAAATGTAATATACGTAACGAATTCAAAACGGCGTTAGAAGTCATGTATAAAAGTATTTTAGCCATCACCTGTCATTTAAGATATGTCAACTGTCACTTGCCGCTTATCAAATACCAAAATAAAAATTTAACATACGTCGCGTGTTCAAAATGACGTTATAAGTCATGCTTAAAAGTATGGCAGCTGTCACCTGTCATTTAAGATATATCAACTGTCACTTGCCACTTGCTAAACGTCAAAATTAATATTTGACATACATCACGTGTTCAACGTGACGTAACAAATCGTTTGGAAAAAAACCCGAAGTCAATCGATCAACTCGTTCGTGAGCTATCGCTTATTAAGTCCAATGCCTTAATGGCTGAAAAGAATCAATCTTTCTATTAGTTAAACTGTTTTAAACATCACTTAGATTACTGCTAAAGCCCCACAACACTGCAATGCAGTGGCAATTGTCAATGATCTTCGCGTAGTAAGATATACATTCTAATATTTTTATAAGTCGTATACCACAATATTGGCAATATGCCAGAAAGATTGCATCATCATTGGAAAAATTTACTAGCGAGCTAAATACGGACACGAGACAGGAACAGCGTAACAGTCGCTTTAATTGTTTAGACGCGTTTTTCGAGGTGCGAAGATGCAAGAAAACTACTAATTAGAAAAATTATTTATTTAACCACAATATATGGATATTTAGCGTACTTATATACAAAATTAGTGAATAATAGTAAACAAGTTAGGTCTAGGAATGCAAGTAAACTAGAAATACTGTTCAGAGTTTCGGATAAAGATGGGGTTAGGGTAGAATTAGTACTAGGAAAAGATGTTTCGACTGACGTAAAATCTTGTTGAAAATCTCGACTAAGATCATCGATAGAGGTCTTTAGGGCTAAAATACGACTTTCAGATTAGTGCTCTAACGGTAAGAAGGGAAGGATTCCAAAGGTGGGAGAGAGAGAGAGAGAGAGAGAGAGAGAGAGAGAGAGAGAGAGAGAGAGATACTCGTGGAAATCGCATTGAAAGAAACCGAAAAACTATGAAATATATACTTTTTAAGTACTAAAAGACCCTTGGACGTATACGAGGACTAGTCAAAACGTAGACAGAGACAGAAAAATAGAGACAACATATTAGGGAATACGTACAAGAGATAAGAATATCACTATATTCTTATCTCTTGTACGTATTCCCTAATATGTTGTCTCTATTTTTCTGTCTCTGTCTACGTTTTGACTAGTCCTCGTCACACTGCATACACACAACATATCGTTGAAAACACTGCACTCAGTGTTTTCAACGATACCACGAAAATGTACTGCAGCGAACACAGGAAAAGAAACACGAGGGTGATGCAAGTAGTTAATATTACATAGAGATCTGCCGAATGCTGATGATGATGATATCAAGTTAAAAGAAGCGAAAGCAAGGTTTAGGAACTGGATATCTTACAATAATGAAATAGAACAACTGTATGGGGTTTAAAAATATTAGAATGTAGACAAAGTCTGGAAAACAGTTCCTAAACCGCTATAAAACAACTAAGAAACAGACTCCTGTTTCTGGAAACAACTTCTAAACAGTAAAAACAACTACGAAACAAACCCTGTTTCGGGAAACCACTTAAATGTCTAACTGCTCAACGACTCAACAGCTAAAAACAAGCCCTGTTTCTGGAAACAACCAGGAAACATCTAAAACAACTACTAAACAAACCCTGTTTCAGGAAACCACTTAGACGTCTAACTGCCCAACCACTTAACAGCTAAAAAACATACCCTCTTTCTAAAAACAACGCCTGAACAGCTATGAAACAACTAAGAAATAGGTCTTGTTTCTGGAAACCGTAATTCATATCCGTACTTGCTAATATATAAACAACATACAGAGTATTTTCTTCAAAAATATAAGGGTACTAATGTTGCTACTAATAATCAGGCATTTATCTGTTAAAAAAAATAAGCATCCAGACAATCCTCCTTTTCGAGCTGAATTTAAAATAAAAATTTCGTTTCTTTAAGAACTGCATACGTAGATATATACTATTTTCTTTTGACATAAAGCCACCAATAGGACTGGAAAGAATTAGGTACACAAGTTTGATACTCATATCATACCCGAAACCCTCAAGATTCAGTGTAACACTCGGCGCCTTAGAAGCAAGATGTGTTAAGTCTCTAGAAACAGGGTCTGTTTAGTAGCTGTTTCATAGCTGTTTCCTGAAACTGCTGTTTTTCATTCAAAAAACAACGTGTTTTCCACGAAACAGGCTGTTTTGCTATTTATACGAGTCTATTATTACTGTTCTGTGTTGTTATTATGACGTCACAATTTAGTAAGCTGGATAAAGATGTTAAGCCTCGAATAATTCAAGCATGTAATACAATAAGAAAAAAATACTTGGCTTTAAAGTTGGAGCGGGGTGAAGGAGATGAAGCACGGAACGTGTTCTGGAAACCTATCACAAATCCCCTAAATGAACTTGTAGAAAATTCAGTACAGACATCGCGGAAAACGAAAAAGCAAAAGATTAAAGCCGAAGAATCAGAAATTCGAGAAAATGAACCTAAGATCAAGCAAAGTGATCCTCCTCATCCGGTGAAATTCCTATCAAGAGAGGCCGAAATCGAATATGGAGATTTGTCCAATGACGACTATGATGATGATGGTGTTTTTGTAGAAGAAAAATCCATACCGCAATTAAAAGAGGGTCTAGAAACCACTAATAGAGAAAATGTTTCTGCATTTCCCGACTTTATCAATCAATATCCGAAACTTGCTCGAGAATACGTATCAAAATATTGGAGAGATTCAGCGGATATTGATCTAACACAGGGTCTTAAGCACGATATTGAAACTGATGCATGGAAACTGGGAGATTTACGGGTTGATTTTTTGAAAAATGGCGATATTCAAGTAGGCGATATTGAATACCGAGGAACTCAAGGGCTCTACGATCTTCTGTTTTAAAAAAAAACTATTTATCATAAAAAGGAAGATGAGGAACAATACAAAGATATTCTCTTACGAACAAACCTTTACCGAAGGGATAGTGGCCAGTTAAAAGGAAATAGATCTGACAAATATAAAAAATATTGTTAATCCATTACTCTCCGTATCGGCAGAAGTTTCGAAACTTAGAACGAAATCAGCAAAAACACCTCCAAGTACAACAAGAATCCCAACAAGGTCGAAGTCGTCGTTGTCGTCACCGTCAAAATTAGGTCAAGCGTTAATGGAATACAACGAAAAACCCAAAGAATTTGTGTACTATGATGACGTAAACGAGTTGGTTGAAAGGCTGAAAAAGCTAGAAGCCTCCAATCAGGTTGGCAACAATAATAACATGAACGAGATTTGGAGCATTTTACAAGAACTGGAACACCTTGGAGTAATTGAATTCTATAAATAAGAATTTATATTTGATTCGTAAATCTTATTACATACTGTAATCTACGAGGACGAAGAAGGGAATGATATAGACGAAATTTGTAATCTAAGTTGACCGTTGACCGGTAGACAATTAACATGGCAGAAATATTAAAAATTATTCTTGCCAACATTGAAGAAGTCTTCAGTCGGAACCAGTATTATGGGTCCTGTTTACCTGCAACTTTAATGGTTTGGGAACTTGCTAAAAAATATAATGTACATGTAGAACCAAAATGCGGAATGATTTTCTATGAGGAAATAGGACGCAACATTCATTTTTGGAACGTGTTTGAAGGAGAAATTTACGATCCAACCGTTAAAGTTATAAAACATATGATGCCATCCGTAGACCTTACGAAGTTTGTGTACAAAGAAGATCCTAGTATCGGTACAGATATGGAGACAGCAGTCATGTTGGATATTTTTAATCAGTTCCATAGAACAAACACAACACACCAATACTTTTCCAACGCTCCAGATAAACTTAACACTCTTAGAAAAATTATCCATAGAAATGTATCTAGATGTATGAAATAAAACGTTTGTATTCTTTGTATTTATGTGTTATTTTATTAACCTCTTTGTGGAGAACCAGATCGCTAATAAGCAAAGCTGCTAGAAACAGGGTTTATTTATTGGTTATCTGAAAGATGGTAGTAGCGTCCTATCGGGAGTCGGATAGTGTCCGGATACTGTCCAGATGGTGTCCGGATACTGTCCGGATACTGTCCGGATGGTGTCCGGATGCTGTTCGGATGTTGTTCTAAAGACTTCCTAATAGCGCCCTAAAGACGTTCGAAAAACAGCCTAAATACCATCCTTCTGATGTTCTAGCGGATACTTGGGATATATTGAATCACATAGTTCCATTTTTATGTTTAGTTCAGATGTAAATATTATGGCGATAAGATGGTTGATCAGGGAAGCCTCATAAAAACAAAAAGCCGCCCAGAGCCCCTGAGGGGCAGTTCCAACAACCCCGCCACTGCCACGCTCAGAACAGCTCAACGAATGGCATCTTTATTCGTATCGGGATTGGCAATAGATGTTACAGCAGAAAACATAATAGAATTTCTCAAACTGAGTGGCCTCGATAGTGGCTGCTCCTGTGAGAAAATGAAAACAAAAAAGGACAAATACAGGGGATCCTTCAAACTCTCAGTTCCACACATTGACAGAGATAAGTACTTGGCGTCCTCACTCTGGCCTGTGGGAATCATTATCAACCATTTTCTGAATATCCAGAGCCGCATGTCGGTGAACCAGAGGGAAAACAAGCAACAAGTCTAAGAATCATGCGTATTAATGCCAGATCTCTTCGAAACAAATCAAATGAACTGGAAGCATTTTTAGCAGATAAGAATACAGACGTACTGTGCATTACTGAACATTGGCTCATCGAGGAGGAAATGGATGTTCTGCAGATGGAGAACTTCAGGGTTGGTGCCTACTCATCTAGGAGTGAATTCATCGGTGGGGGTACTCTCATCCTTGTTAAGCACGGTCTTGATTTGTGCCCAGCAAATATAAACACAGACTTTATTATTGAGAAAACTGTTGAATACTGTTGTATTTTTGTTAAACCTTTGAGTCTTTTTGTTTCAGTCTTTTACCGTTCACCTTCTGGCCACCTTGACACCTTCTTAGCGGTGGCTGATGGGGTTCTCTCCGGAAGGTCATTCTCGCGGGTGATTTTAACATTAGATTCAACACTGACGCAGAGGACACAAACAGGTTCTGTGACCTGATGGAGAGCTTTGAATTAAGACAAACAGTGTTTCAACCAACACGACGGGAGGCATGTCTGGACAATGTCTTCGTGAGTTCTGGGGTAAATGTAACATCGGTAAGTCTCATTGATGCGAATCTGTCGGATCATGTATGCCAGACTGTGGAGTGTGAGGTGGCGAGTGGCATGACTGACCCCGTGAGAGCTCGGAAGGTATGTAGACCCATAACGCGGCAGGGTTTGTGTGCTTTCCACGCCATTCTCGGTGGAGCTGCGTGGGACTTCCTGGGGCAGGATCTGAGTGTTCAGGGAAAGTGCGATACTTTTATGAGGACCTTGGAAGATGCATGTACACAAGCTTTTCCTGAGAAAATATATAAGGTAAGATCTGATCACCTCAATAACATTCCTTGGTTTAATAATGAGCTTAGAGCAATGCGGGACCATCTTGCTTTCCTTGGAGAGCTACATCGCCAGTACAGCTCGGCTGATGCTGGGGATGAGCTTAAAAATTTTAGAAAACTGTACAGAAGGCACATTAGTGAGGTAAAAATAGAGTTCAATGACCGCATGATTCGGTCCTCATCAAATCCTGCTAGAGCACTGTGGCAGATAGTAAATAACCTTAGAGGTAAAAATACAGTTTCAGAAAGGGAAAATGCCGGCATAACATCTGATGAGTTCAACACATTCTTTTCTGGTATTGCCCACTCGGTTGTGCGGAGCATCCCTGAACCGGACAGGGATCCCAGCGAGTACCTTGCGGCTTTGGAGGCTCCAACCTTTACATTTAGGGAAGTCACCTTCAACGAAGTTAGGGAAATAATCGATGGGCTAAAAAATAAGCCAAGTTATGATATTTATGGGCTTAATGTAAAATTAATTAACACAGCAAAAAATTGCGTCCTACTACCTTTAACCAGATTATTAAACCTTTGCTTAAAAAACAGCGTTTTTCCGAACTGTCTTAAATTAGCTGTTGTAAAACCAATTTTTAAAAAGGGAGATCCATCAATGCCTAACAACTACAGACCAATTTCGCTCCTTCCCATCATTTCTAAGGTTTTAGAGAAGTGCATTGCTGAGCAGACGGTTGAACACTTTGAATTAAATAAGTTGTTTACGGAACACCAGTGGGGTTTTAGAAAGGACAGGAATACTGTTAAGGGAATTCTGGATCTGGTTTCGGGAGTGACTGAAGCATTTAATAGGGGGCAATATGACTCGGTCTTGTTTCGCGACCTGAGCAAGGCTTTCGACTGCGTCGACCATGGCATCCTTCTTCGCAAACTCCAACACTATAAATTCTCAACTAACAGCGTCCAACTAATTAAATCATATCTGGATTCAAGATACCAAGTAGTGAGGGTAGGTGGAGTGACATCAGCAAAGAGCAGAATTGACATTGGAGTCCCCCAAGGCTCAATTTTGGGGCCCATACTATTTATTTTCTATGTAAAAGACTTGCCAACTGACGATAAAAATGAAAAATACACACTCTATGCTGATGACACTACGGTGGCCTTGGCTGCTGACTCCTTAGAGGCGGCGTTGAGGGGTTCCATGGTGGCACGGGAGAGAGCCGAAGGTTGGTTTTGCTCTGATAGACTCTTGTTGAACGTGGAAAAGACTAACAGGGTTATCTTCACAATGCGCGAGTTGAATGTGCCTAATCCCAGTGAGGTCAATTTCCTGGGGGTTGTACTGGACCCGAGGCTGCAATGGGGAAATCACATAGATGCATTGTCAAAAAATCTTAATAGATCTATATTCGTTTTGAGGCATATATCTCAGTGTGTCTCTGCCAGTGTACTAAGAACAGCTTATTTTGCTATATTTCAATCCCATGTGCGCACAGGATATTTGGACTGCAGAGGAGAGTTGTGAGAGTCATGAGCGGCTCGGGTTATCGGGATGACTGCCGGCGTGTGTTTGTGGGTATGGGTCTGTTAACCGTACCATCTTTGTACATGCTGGAATGCCTCCTGCATGTCAGAATGAATATTGGAGGATTCAGGACTCACGCAGACGTTCATGACCACAGCACTCGAGGTAGTGGGAACTTGGTACCGGAGTTCTGGCGCTTAAGAAGGTGTCAGGATGGCCCGGGGTACTGGGCACTAAAATTGTTTAATGCTCTACCATTAAACATTAGAAGCTTACCAATTCAGCCCTTTAAACAAAGATTGAAAGGGTTCTTAATGAATGGGGCCTTCTATTCGATGAGTGAATACTTTAATTCTAGTTTTAGCGTGTTGTGAACTGTTAATATTTTTAATCAATATCATGTATCTTATTACCTCTGTGTATTAGTTGTTAGTATCGACTTGATGATTTTACCTACTACTTTACTGTACTTTAAAAAAAAAGAAAATAATGTTTCATCCAAAATTTATTTTATACAAACATTTTTGACGTATGTAAACATTTTGATGTAATTAACATGAATAAATTATTGAGTATTGAGTATTGAGTATGTATCTCAACAAGATAAAGTATCAGCTTCTTGAAACACCAACTGTCAAATATGGTGTAAGGAAAGAGGGAGTTAAGTTGTTTCTTGGAAATATGCCCGTCGTTATAAAAGATAACGTTCTCATAATAGATAATGAAATATTTTTGTTATCAGAAGGACTGTTTAATTTATTAGCTACAAATCAACCACTAAAATTTAATTCAAAAGATTTAGATAATTACAAGAAGACTTTACTTATTACAAATGTACACAGAAAAGGTTTCAATGCAAACAGCGCAATTATATCAACCAAAGGGTGGGAGTATAACCATATAATTTCAAAACTGTTTCCACAAAAGAGAAGTTATGTCCTGAAAAAACAGAAACAAGCCGAGATAAAACAACAGAAACCTCAAAGGTGTCTTATGAACCTCAACCATCCGCTCGAACGTGAAGTAGTTAGTGACGAAGAAGAAGATAGGGAGATTAGTGAAGGAGCTAAGAAAGATGCAGAAGAGTTGCTCATGTATGAAGATGTCAACGACCTTGTCGAAAAAATGAAATATTTAGCAGAAAATAATGCCAATTCTAGTGAAATAAGTACTATTTTGAGAGAACTAGAAAGACTTGGAGTTATAGAATTTTATTAAAAACCCTAAAGTTATTAAATATTTTTTTGTTTATTTCTTATAAATATTTATCACTTGCTCTAAAATAATCAGTCCAAGATACACCTTTCAACAAGACGGACTTATTAGTTTAGCCTTTTTGCAAGATGGAGCTGTTAATAATATTAACCCTAGTGCTTGTAAGTACTGTACACGCAGAATCAACATCAGGCGAAGAAGTAATACCTACTACAGATGAAGTTAAATATGACGAATATGAGGCAATGCCAGAAGAAGAAGAACATTTCACTCATGCAAAGACATGGAAATATTTAGTGCAATATGGGTACCTTAACAGCACTAATACCAGCAACTCTTGGATGTCAATATCGCAAGGTTTGAAACAATTCCAAGAAAGCTATGAGTTGCCGGTAGATGGAACTTTAAACGAAAAAACTATAAACCTGATGCGCAAACCCAGATGTGGCGTTAAAGATGTAGCGCAGTTTAAAACACGCCCTACAAAGTGGTCTAGCACGTATTTAACATGGAATATTTTCCTCCAGCATTTGCTTCATCTCTGTATCCATATCAGAAAGTAGCAAATGGTGCCTTTGGGATCTGGGAAGCAGTATCAAACCTTCGCTTTACATATACAGGGCAGAAGGATGCAAATATAACTATCGCCTTTAAGAACGCAAACCACTCAATGACAAACGAAAATAGCTCCTGCCCATTCGGGTTATCCCAGCAAGTTATCGGACATGCTTATTTCCCCGATGGTGGTAGTAATGTAGAAATTCATTTATATGACGGTCTTCCATGGAGTTTTACCAAAAATTTTTATGACACTCACCTCAATTTATTGGGAGCGATGGTACATGAGATTGGTCATACTGTGGGCTTAGATCACTCGCAGGATCCGAATTCAATTATGTTCCCTGTTTACCAACGCAATAACCTATCTGCGGATGATATATGGGGTATACAACAACTCTATGGACCAATCGCAAATCCTATACCATCTCTACCCAAGAGCAATCCCATACCTGCAAAGACACCTTCGGTATCGTCTACAGAAAGACCTTTACCACCACCACCAGATACGAAACTAACGGAAAAAACACCACTTGTACAAACAACAGAAAAACCTCTACCGCCACATATGAAACCAACGGAAAAAACACCAATTTTGCAAACAACAACGCAGAAAATCGATATACGGCCAGAGTTATGTGATTTAAATTTTAAAACACTTAACACATTTTTAGTGGTAAAAAATTAGTTGTATATATTTTATGAAAAATATGTGTGGATGCTGAATTTAAATAACAAAGAAATTAATAACAAGCATTTCTTGATAACTGATTACTTGCCATTTTTACCAAAAGATGTAGAAAACATTACAGCTATTTATGAAAGGCCTAATGGCGAAATTGTCACCATTGTAGGTGATATAATTTCCTTTTTTGAATATGGAACCTTTAAATTAAAACGCTCGGAAAAGATTGATGATTACCAGAAGAGATGATAGAACCATAATTTATGCAGCAGTTAACACTAATAAGGGACGAACCCAGTTGTTTATAAACAAATTTGAGGTGTGTGGTAAGGATGAATGTAGCTTTAGGCTTAAAGAAACACGCTCAATATCAGAACTTTTCACTGGTGTTTCCGCTCGAGTAGATGGCATATTTCGATACACAAATGGTCGTCTATACTTCCTTCAAAAGGGAATGTATTTCGAATATGATGAATTTACCAATAACCTCGTTAGTTCAGGAAAGATGGATCTTAATTTCTTTGGAATTCAATGTCCTAATCTAGGACTTTTAGAACAACTCAAATATTTTCTAAGTAATGTTCTAACAAATAATGTAAAATTATAGATCGAAATAAATAGCTATTTATACCTCATGACTTTTTCTACTAGCGTAAGAACCCCAATAGTCTACTCCCTTATCAAGAAGGCCAACAGGACCTAAAAATGTCTTTGCTAGTAAATTAATAAGGGGGGCTATAGAGGCCTGTATAAGTTGTTCGTTTCAATTTTACGTCTAAGTGGCTAAATAAACATATGGGAGATTGATACAATTAGGGGGTGGGCTGTTTTTCGCTGTTAACGTTTCAAATGAACAATTTTTGTTACAAGATAATTGTCTTTGTTCAGGTTTGTTTCATTGGGTTTGCTCAGGTTTGTTCAGGTTTGCTTGGGTTTGTACGTTTAAAGGTTAGCTCAGGTCGCACACGCGAATTTGTAATCTAAGTGGAATAGCTTATAAGAAATGGTTAGTATACCGTTGACCGGTAGACAATTAACATGGCAGAAATATTAAAAATTATTCTTGCCAACATTGAAGAAGTATTCATTCGGAACCAGTATTATGGGTCCTGTTTACCTGCAACTTTAATGGTTTGGGAACTTGCTAAAAAATATAATGTACATGTAGAACCAAAATGCGGAAAGATTTTCTATGAGGAAATAGGAGGCAACATTCATTTTTGGAACGTGTTTGAAGGAGAAATTTACGATCCAACCGTTAAAGTTATAAAACATATGATGCCATCCGTAGACCTTACGAAGTTTGTGTACAAAGAAGATCCTAGTATCGGCACAGATATGGAGACAGCAGTCATGTTGGATATTTTTAATCAGTTCCATAGAACAAACACAACACACCAATACTTTTCCTACGCTCCAGATAAACTTAAAACTCTTAGAAAAATTATCCATAGAAATGTATCTAGATGTATGAAATAAAAAGTTTGTATTTTTTGTATTTATGTGTTATTTTATTAACCTCTTTGTGGAGAATCAGATCGCCAATAAGCAAAGCTGCTAGAAACAAGGTTTATTTATTAGCTATCTGAAATATGGTAGTAGCGTTCTATTGGGTTCCGGATAGTGTCCGAATAGTGTCCGGATAGTGTCCGGATCCTGTCCGGATACTGTCCGGATCCTGTCCGGATAGTGTTCTGATCCTGTTCGGAGGGTGTTCGGATGCTGTTCTAAAGACCTCCTAAAGACGTTCGAAAAACACTAAATAGCATCCTTCTGATGTTCTAGCGGATACTTGGGAATATGTTAAATGCCATAGTTCCATTTTTAGGTTTAGTTCGAATGTAAATATTGTGGTGATAAGATGTATCTCAACAAGATAAAGTCTCAGCTTCTTGAAACACCAACTGTTAAGTATGGTGTAAGGAAGGAGGGAACCAAGTTGTTTCTGGGAAATACACCTATCGTTATAAAAGATAACGTTCTGATAATAGATAATGATAAATTTCTGTTATCAGAAGGACTGTTTAATGTATTAGCTACAAATCAACCACTAAAATTTAATTCAAATGTTTTGGATAATTACAAGAAGATTTTACTTGTTACAAATGTACACAGAAAAGGTTTCAATGCAAACAGCGCAATTATATTAACCAAAGAGTGGAAGTATAACCATATAATTTCAAGGTTTCAGGTTTGCTTGGGTTTGCTAGGGTTTGTGCTTTTTAAGTTTAGCGCAGGTCGCGGGCGCGCGCCCGCGACCTGCGCTAACCTTAAAACGCACAAACCCAAGCAAACCTGAACAAACCTGAGCAAACCCAATGAAACAAACCTGAACAAACCCGAACAAACCTAAGCAAACCCAACGAAACAACCCTGAGCAAACTCAGCCAAACAAACCTGAGCAAAGACAATTATATTGTAACAAAAATTGTTCATTTGAAACGTTAACACCGAAAAACATCCCACCCCTAATTGTATCAATCTCCCATATGTTTATTTAACCACTTAGACGTAAAAATGAGACGAAAAACTTATACAGGCCTCTATAGTCCACTTATTAATTTACTAGCAAAAGACATAAGAATATTTTTAGGTCCTGTTGGCTTTCTTGATAAGGGAGTAGACTATTGGGGTTCTCACGGTAGTAGAAAGAAGTTATAAGTTATAAACTGTTATTTATTAGGATCTATAATTTTACGTTATTTGTTATAATATTACTTAGCAAATATATGAGTTGTTCTAAAAGTCCTAGATTAGGACATTTAATACCAAAGAAATTAAGATCCATCTTTCCTGAACTAACGAGGTTATTGGTAAATTCATTATATTCGAAATACATACAGCCAGAAGAGCCCTCGTTTGCAAGTAGAAATTTCATATACGTAACGTGTTCAAAACGGCGTTAGAAGTCATGTATAAAAGTAGGGCAGCTATCACCTATCATTTAAGATATGGCAACTGTCACTTGACACTTGTTAAACGCCAAAATAAAAACTTAACATACGTCACATGTTCAAAATGGCGTTATAAGTCATGCGTAAAAGTATGGCAGCTGTCACCTGTCATTTAAGATATATCAACTGTCACTTGCCACTTGTTAAACGACAAAATTAATATTTGACATACATCACGTGTTGAACGTGACGTAACAAATCGTTTGGAAAAAACCCGAAGGCAATCGACCAACTCATTCTTGAGTTATCGCGTATTAAGCCCAATGCCTTAATGGTTGAAAAGAATCAGTCAATCTTTCTATGAGTTAAACTGATTTAACCATCACTTAGATTACTGCTAAAGCCCCACAACAGTGCGATGCAGTGGCCATTGTCAATGATCTTTGCGGAGTAAGATATACATCACCCCGTACATTCTAATATTTTTATAATTCGAATACCACAATATTGGTAATAGCGAAGTCGCGATGAGAACGATTGGTAAGAAATGTATTTAAGGAAGAAAACACGTAGTAGTAGGAAAATTATTTATTTAACAACAAGATATATCGATATTTAACAACTTTATAGACAAAATTAGTTAATAATATTAAACAGGTTACTGCTAGGCATACAAGGAGACTAGAAATACTGTTCAGAGTTTCGGAGAAAGGTGGGCTAGTGTAGAATTAGTACTAGGAAATAGTTTTGGAGATTAGGACCCGAAGGGCTGGGGGGTGGATCGATAATATTCGGGGGTTTGATAGAAGTTGAAAAGACCTTTCGGCTGATGTAAAAAAATTTAAAAACTCTTATCTAAGAACACCGCTAGAAGCCGCTGAAATCGTAGGGAAAGGAGCCGAAAACTATGAAATATATACTTTTTAAGTATTAAAATACCCCTTGATGTACACTAGGGCTAGTCAAAACGTAAAAAGAGATAGAAAAATTTAGACAAAATATTAGGGAATACGTACAAGATATAAGAATATAGTGCAGTGTTTTCAAAGAGAAGTAGTTGCCACGAAATTATACGTCAGCGAACACAGGAAAAGAAACACGAGGATGATGCAAGTAGTTAATATTACATAGAGATCTGCCGGATGCTGATATCAAGTTGAAAGAGGCGAAAGCAAGGTTTAGGATGATATTCCACAATAATGAAATAGAACAACTGTATGGCGTTTAAAAATATTATAATGCAGACAAAGTCTGGAAAACAGTTCCTAAACCACTATTAAACAGCCATAACAGACTCTCTGTTTCTGGAAACAACTTAGAAACAGACCCTTTTCAGGAAACTGCTTAAACGGCTACCTGCTCAACGACTTAACAGCTAAAAACAGACCCTGTTTCTGGAAACAACTACGAAACAGACCCTGTTTTAGGAAACCACTTAAACGTCTAACTACCCAACTGCTTAACAGCTAAAAAATATACCCTCTTTCTAAAAATAACTTCTGAACAGCTATGAAACAACTAAGAAATACGTCTTGTTTCCGGAATCAGTAATTCATATTCGTACTTGCTAATATATAAACAACATACAGACTATTTTCTTCAAAAATATAAGGGTACTAATGTTGCTACTAATAATCAGACATTTATCTGTTAAAAAAAATAAGCATCCAGTCCATCCTCCTTTTCGGACTGAATTTAAAAAATAAAAATTTCGTTCAAAGATCTTTAAGAACTGCATACGTAGATACAGACTATTTTCTGTTGTCATAAATCCGCCAATAGGACTGGAAAGAATTAGGTACACAACAAGTTTGAAACTCATATCATACCCGAAACCCTCGAGATTCAGTGTAACAGTCGGCGCCTTAGAAGCAAGATGTGTTAAGTCTCTAGAAAGAGGGTTTGATAGCAGCTGTTTCATAGCTGTTTCCTGAAACTACTGTTTTTCATTCAAAAAACAAGGTCTTTTCCACGAAACTGGCTGTTTTGATATTTATACGAGTCTATTATTACTGTTCTGTGTTGTTATTATGGCTTCACAATTTAGTAAGCTTGATAAAGATGTTAAGCGTCGAATAATTCAAGCATCTAATACAATAAGAAAAAAATACTTGGCTTTAAAGTTGGAGCGGGGTGAAGGAGATGAAGCACGGAACAAGTTCTAGAAACCTATCGCAAGCCCCCTAAATAAACTTGTTGAAAATTCAGTACAGACATCGCGGAAAACGAAAAGGCGAAAGATTAAAGCCGAAGAGTCAGAAATTCGAGAAAATGAGCCTAAAATCAAGCAAAGTGAACCTCCTTATCCGGTGAAATTTCCAGCAAGAGAGACCGAAATCGAATATGGAGATTTGTCCAATAACGACTATGATGATGATGATGTTTTTGTAGAAGAAAAATCCATACCGCAATTAAAAGAGGATCTAGAAACCACTTATAGAGAAAATGTTTCGGCATTTCCCGACTTGATCAATCAATATCCTAAAATTGCTCGAGAATACATATCAAAATATTGGAGAGATTCAGCTGATACTGATCTAACACAGGGTCTTAAGCACGATATCGAAACTGATACATGGAAACTGGGAGATTTACGGGTTGATTTTTTGAAAAATGGCGATATTCAAGTAGGCGATATTGAATACCGAGGAACTCAAGGGCTCTACGATCTTCTGTTTTTTAAAAAACCTATTTCTCATAAAAAGGAAGATGAGGAACAATACAAAGATATTCTTTTGCGAACAAACCTTTACCGGAAGCATAGTGGCCAGTTAAAAGGAAATAGATCTAACAAATATAAAAATATTGTTAAACCATTACTCTCAGTATCGGCAGAAGTTTCGAAACTTAGAAAGAAATCAGCGAAAACACCTCCAAGTACAACAAGAATCTCAACAAGATCGACGTCGTCATCGTCGTCGTCAAAATTGGGTCGAGCGTTAATGGAATACAACAAAAAACCCAAAGAATGTGTGTACTATGATGACGTAAACGAGTTGGTTGAATGACTGAAAAAGCTAGAAGCCTCCAATCAAGTTGGCAACAATAATAACATGAACGAGATTTGGAGCATTTTACAAGAACTGGAACAACTTGGAGTAATTGAATTCTATAAACAAGAATTTATATTTGATTCGTAAATCTTATTACATACTGTAATCTACGAGGACGAAGAAGGGAGTGATGTAGACGAAATTTGTAATCTAAGTGGAATAGCTTATAAGAAATGGTTAGTATACCGTTGACCGGTAGACAATTAACATGGCAGAAATATTAAAAATTATTCTTGCCAACATTGAAGAAGTATTCATTCGGAACCAGTATTATGGGTCCTGTTTACCTGCAACTTTAATGGTTTGGGAACTTGCTAAAAATATAATGTACATGTAGAACCAAAATGCGGAAAGATTTTCTATGAGGAAATAGGAGGCAACATTCATTTTTGGAACGTGTTTGAAGGAAAAATTTACGATCCAACCGTTAAAGTTTTAAAACATATGATGCCATCCGTAGACCTTACGAAGTTTGTGTACAAAGAAGATCCTAGTATCGGCACAGATATGGAGACAGCAGTCATGTTGGATATTTTTAATCAGTTCCATAGAACAAACACAACACACCAATACTTTTCCAACGCTCCAGATAAACTTAAATCTCTTATCTCTTAAAAATTATCCATGGAAATGTATCTAGACGTATGAAATAAAAAGTTTGTATTTTTTGTATTTATGTGTTATTTTATTAACCTCTTTGTGGAGAATCAGATCGCCAATAAGCAAAGCTGCTAGAAGCAAGGTTTATTTATTAGCTATCTGAAATATGGTAGTAGCGTTCTATTGCGGTCCGGATAGTGTCCGAATAGTGTCCGGATAGTGTCCGGATCCTGTCCGGATGCTGTCCGGATAGTGTTCTGATCCTGTTCGGAGGGTGCTCGGATGCTGTTCTAAAGACTTCCTAATAGCGTCCTAAAGACGTTCGAAAAACACTAAATAGCATCCTTCTGATGTTCTAGCGGATACTTGGGAATATATTAAATGCCATAGTTCCATTTTTAGGTTTAGTTCGAATGTAAATATTATGGTGATAAGATGTATCTCAACAAGATAAAGTATCAGCTTCTTGAAACACCAACTGTTAAGTATGGTGTAAGGAAGGAGGGAACCAAGTTGTTTCTGGGAAATATACCTATCGTTATAAAAGATAACGTTCTCATAATAGATAATGATGAATTTCTGTTATCAGGACTGTTTAATGTATTAGCTACAAATCAACCACTAAAATTTAATTCAAATGATTTGGATAATTACAAGAAGATTTTACTTGTTACAAATGTACACAGAAAAGGTTTCAATGCAAACAGCGCAATTATATTAACCAAAGAGTGGAAGTATAACCATATAATTTCAAGGTTTCAGGTTTGCTTGGGTTTGTGCTTTTTAAGGTTAGCGCAGGTCGCGGGCGCGCGCTCGCGACCTGCGCTAACCTTAAAACGCACAAACCCAAGCAAACCTGAACAAACCTGAGCAAACCCAATGAAAGAAACCTGAACAAACCCGAACAAACCTAAGCAAACCCAACTTCACGTTCGAACGGCTGGCTATGGCTTCTACGATACCTCTGAGGCTTCTGTTGTTTTATCTCGGCTCGTTTCTGTTTTTTCAGGACATAACTTCTCTTTGGTGGAAACAGTTTTGAAATTATATGGTTATACTTCCACCCATTGGTTGATATAATTGCGCTGTTTGCATTGAAACCTTTTCTGGGTACATTTGTAACAAGTAAAATCTTCTTGTAATTATCCAAATCATTTGAATTAAATTTTAGTGGTTGATTTGTAGCTAATAAATTAAACAGTCCTTCCGATAACAGAAATTTATCATTATCTATTATGAGAACGTTATCTTTTATATCGATAAGTGTATTTCCCAGAAACAACTTGGTTCCCTCCTTCCTTACACCATATTAAACAGTTGGCGTTTCAAGAAGCTGGTACTTTATCTTGTTGAGATACATCTTATCACCATAATATTTACATTCGAACTAAACCTAAAAATGGAACTATGACATTTAATATATTCCCAAGTATCCGCTAGAACATCAGAAGGATGCTATTTAGTGTTTTTCGAGCTTCTTTAGGACGCTATTATTTCTGTTATCAGGACTGTTTAATGTATTAGCTACAAATCAACCACTAAAATTTAATTCAAATGATTTGGATAATTACAAGAAGATTTTACTTGTTACAAATGTACACAGAAAAGGTTTCAATGCAAACAGCGCAATTATATTAACCAAAGAGTGGAAGTATAACCATATAATTTCAAGGTTTCAGGTTTGCTTGGGTTTGTGCTTTTTAAGGTTAGCGCAGGTCGCGGGCGCGCGCTCGCGACCTGCGCTAACCTTAAAACGCACAAACCCAAGCAAACCTGAACAAACCTGAGCAAACCCAATGAAAGAAACCTGAACAAACCCGAACAAACCTAAGCAAACCCAACGAAACAACCCTGAGCAAACTCAGCCAAACAAACCTGAGCAAAGACAATTATATTGTAACAAAAATTGTTCATTTGAAACGTTAACAGCGAAAAACATCCCACCCCTAATTGCATCAATCTCCCATATGTTTATTTAACCACATAGACATAAAAATGAGACGAAAAACTTATACAGGCCTCTATAGTCCGCTTATTAATTTACTAGCAAAAGACATAAGAATATTTTTAGGTCCTGTTGGCTTTCTTGATAAGGGAGCAGACTATTGGGGTTCTCACGCTAGTAGAAAGAAGTTATAAGTTAAACAGTTATTTATTAGGATCTATAATTTTACGTTATTTGTTATAATATTACTTAGCAAATATTTGAGTTGTTCTAAAAGTCCTAGATTAGGACATTTAATACCAAAGAAATTAAGATCCATCTTTCCTGAACTAACGAGGTTATTGGTAAATTCATTATATTCGAAATACATGCCATTTTGAAGGAAGTATAGACGACCATTTGTGTATCGAAATACGCCATCTACTCGAGCAGGAACACCAGTAAAAAGTTCTGATATTAAGTGTGTTTCTTTCGGTCTGAATCTACATTCATCCATACCCCACACCTAAAATTTATTTATAAACAAATAGGTTCGTCCTTTATTAGTGTTAACCGCTGCATAAACTATAGTTTTATCATCTCTTCTAGTAAGCATATCAATATTTTCAGATCGTATTAGTTGAAAGGTTCCATATTCAAAAAAATAAATTGTGTCACCTACAATGGTGACAATTTCACCATTAGGTCTTTCATAAATAGCTGTAATGTTTTCAAAATCTTTTGGTAAAAATGACAAGTAATCAGATATCAGGAAAGGCTTGTTATCAATTTCTTTGTTATTTAAATTCAACATCCACACATATTTTTCCTAAAATATATACAACTTATTTTTTACCACTAAAAATGTGTTAAGTGTAACTTTATTGTTTTTAATAAAATTCTAGAACTCCTTCTAGTTCCCTCAAAATAGTCCTTATTTCACTAGAATTCGCATTATTTTCTTCTAAATATTTCATTTTTTCGACAAGGTCGTTGACATCTTCATACATGAGCAACTCTTCTGCATATTTCTCAGCTCCTTCACTAATCTCCCTATCTTCTTCTTCTTCACTAACTACTTCACGTTCGAACGGCTGGCTATGGCTTCTACGATACCTCTGAGGCTTCTGTTGTTTTATCTCGGCTCGTTTCTGTTTTTTCAGGACATAACTTCTCTTTGGTGGAAACAGTTTTGAAATTATATGGTTATACTTCCACCCATTGGTTGATATAATTGCGCTGTTTGCATTGAAACCTTTTCTGGGTACATTTGTAACAAGTAAAATCTTCTTGTAATTATCCAAATCATTTGAATTAAATTTTAGTGGTTGATTTGTAGCTAATAAATTAAACAGTCCTTCCGATAACAGAAATTTATCATTATCTATTATGAGAACGTTATCTTTTATATCGATAAGTGTATTTCCCAGAAACAACTTGGTTCCCTCCTTCCTTACACCATATTAAACAGTTGGCGTTTCAAGAAGCTGGTACTTTATCTTGTTGAGATACATCTTATCACCATAATATTTACATTCGAACTAAACCTAAAAATGGAACTATGACATTTAATATATTCCCAAGTATCCGCTAGAACATCAGAAGGATGCTATTTAGTGTTTTTCGAGCTTCTTTAGGACGCTATTATTTCTGTTATCAGGACTGTTTAATGTATTAGCTACAAATCAACCACTAAAATTTAATTCAAATGATTTGGATAATTACAAGAAGATTTTACTTGTTACAAATGTACACAGAAAAGGTTTCAATGCAAACAGCGCAATTATATTAACCAAAGAGTGGAAGTATAACCATATAATTTCAAGGTTTCAGGTTTGCTTGGGTTTGTGCTTTTTAAGGTTAGCGCAGGTCGCGGGCGCGCGCTCGCGACCTGCGCTAACCTTAAAACGCACAAACCCAAGCAAACCTGAACAAACCTGAGCAAACCCAATGAAAGAAACCTGAACAAACCCGAACAAACCTAAGCAAACCCAACGAAACAACCCTGAGCAAACTCAGCCAAACAAACCTGAGCAAAGACAATTATATTGTAACAAAAATTGTTCATTTGAAACGTTAACAGCGAAAAACATCCCACCCCTAATTGCATCAATCTCCCATATGTTTATTTAACCACATAGACATAAAAATGAGACGAAAAACTTATACAGGCCTCTATAGTCCGCTTATTAATTTACTAGCAAAAGACATAAGAATATTTTTAGGTCCTGTTGGCTTTCTTGATAAGGGAGCAGACTATTGGGGTTCTCACGCTAGTAGAAAGAAGTTATAAGTTAAACAGTTATTTATTAGGATCTATAATTTTACGTTATTTGTTATAATATTACTTAGCAAATATTTGAGTTGTTCTAAAAGTCCTAGATTAGGACATTTAATACCAAAGAAATTAAGATCCATCTTTCCTGAACTAACGAGGTTATTGGTAAATTCATTATATTCGAAATACATGCCATTTTGAAGGAAGTATAGACGACCATTTGTGTATCGAAATACGCCATCTACTCGAGCAGGAACACCAGTAAAAAGTTCTGATATTAAGTGTGTTTCTTTCGGTCTGAATCTACATTCATCCATACCCCACACCTAAAATTTATTTATAAACAAATAGGTTCGTCCTTTATTAGTGTTAACCGCTGCATAAACTATAGTTTTATCATCTCTTCTAGTAAGCATATCAATATTTTCAGATCGTATTAGTTGAAAGGTTCCATATTCAAAAAAATAAATTGTGTCACCTACAATGGTGACAATTTCACCATTAGGTCTTTCATAAATAGCTGTAATGTTTTCAAAATCTTTTGGTAAAAATGACAAGTAATCAGATATCAGGAAAGGCTTGTTATCAATTTCTTTGTTATTTAAATTCAACATCCACACATATTTTTCCTAAAATATATACAACTTATTTTTTACCACTAAAAATGTGTTAAGTGTAACTTTATTGTTTTTAATAAAATTCTAGAACTCCTTCTAGTTCCCTCAAAATAGTCCTTATTTCACTAGAATTCGCATTATTTTCTTCTAAATATTTCATTTTTTCGACAAGGTCGTTGACATCTTCATACATGAGCAACTCTTCTGCATATTTCTCAGCTCCTTCACTAATCTCCCTATCTTCTTCTTCTTCACTAACTACTTCACGTTCGAACGGCTGGCTATGGCTTCTACGATACCTCTGAGGCTTCTGTTGTTTTATCTCGGCTCGTTTCTGTTTTTTCAGGACATAACTTCTCTTTGGTGGAAACAGTTTTGAAATTATATGGTTATACTTCCACCCATTGGTTGATATAATTGCGCTGTTTGCATTGAAACCTTTTCTGGGTACATTTGTAACAAGTAAAATCTTCTTGTAATTATCCAAATCATTTGAATTAAATTTTAGTGGTTGATTTGTAGCTAATAAATTAAACAGTCCTTCCGATAACAGAAATTTATCATTATCTATTATGAGAACGTTATCTTTTATATCGATAAGTGTATTTCCCAGAAACAACTTGGTTCCCTCCTTCCTTACACCATATTAAACAGTTGGCGTTTCAAGAAGCTGGTACTTTATCTTGTTGAGATACATCTTATCACCATAATATTTACATTCGAACTAAACCTAAAAATGGAACTATGACATTTAATATATTCCCAAGTATCCGCTAGAACATCAGAAGGATGCTATTTAGTGTTTTTCGAGCTTCTTTAGGACGCTATTAGGAAGTCTTTAGAACGGCATCCGAACACCCTCCGAACAGGATCAGAACACTATCCGGACAGGATCCGGACAGTATCCGGACAGGATCCGGACACTATCCGGACACTATTCGGACCCCAATAGGACGCTACTACCATATTTCAGATAGCTAATAAATTAACCTTGTTTCTAGCAGCTTTGCTTATTGGCGATCTGATTCTCCACAAAGAGGTTAATAAAATAACACATAAATACAAAGAATACAAACTTTTTATTTCATATATCTAGATACATTTCTATGGATAATTTTTCTAAGAGTTTTAAGTTTATCTGGAGCGTTGGAAAAGTATTGGTGTGTTGTGTTTGATCTCTGGAACTGATTAAAAATATCCAACATGACTGCTGTCTCCATATCTGTGCCTATACTAGGATCTTCTTTGTACACAAACTTCGTAAGGTCTACGGATGGCATCATATGTTTTATAACTTTAGCGGTTGGATCGTAAATTTCTCCTTCAAACACGTTCCAAAAATGAGTGTTGCCTCCTATTTCCTGATAGAAAATCTTTCCGCATTTTGGTTCTACATGTACATTATATTTTTTAGCAAGTTCCCAAACCAACAAAGTTGCAGGTAAACAGGACCCATAATACGGGTTCCGACTGAATACTTCTTCAATGTTGGCAAGAATAATTTTTAATTTTTCTGCCATGTTAATTGTCTACCGGTCAACGGTATACTAACCATTTCTTATAAGCTATTCCACTTAGATTACAAATTTCGTCTACATCACTCCCTTCTTCGTCCTCGTAGTTTACAGTATGTAATAAGATTTACGAATCAAATATAAATTCTTATTTATAGAATTTAATTACTCCAACTTGTTGCAGTTCTTGTAATATGCTCCAAATCTCGTTCATGTTATTATTGTTGCCAACCTGATTGGAGGCTTCTAGCATTTTCAGTCGTTCAACCAACTCGTTTACGTCATCATAGTATACAAAATCTTTGGGTTTTTTGTTGTATTCCATTAACGCTCGACCCAATTTTGACGACGACGACGACGACGATCTTGTTGAGATTCTTGTTGTACTTGGAGGTGTTTTTGCTGATTTCTTTCTAAGTTTCGAAACTTCTGCCGATACTGAGAGTAATGGTTTAACAATATTTTTATATTTTTCAGATCTATTTCCTTTTAACTGTCCACTATCCTTCCGGTAAAGGTTTGTTCGTAAAAGAATATCTTTGTATTGTTCCTCATCTTTCTTTTTATGATAAATAGGTTTTTTTTTAAACAGAAGATCGCAGAGCCCTTGAGTTCCTCGGTATTCAATATCGCCTACTTGAATATCGCCATTTTTCAAAAAATCAACCCGTAAATCTCCCAGTTTCCATGTATCAGTTTCGATATCGTGCTTAAGACCCTGTGTTAGATCAATATCAGATGAATCTCTCCAATATTTTGATATGTATTCTCGAGCAATTTTAGGATATTGATTGATAAAGTCGGGAAATGCAGAAACATTTTCTCTATAAGTGGTTTCTAGATCCTCTTTTAATTGCGGTATGGGTTTTTCTTGTACAAAAACACCATCATCATCATCATCATCATCATAGTCGTTATTGGACAAATCTCCATATTCGATTTCGGTCTCTTTTGCTGGGAATTTCACCGGATAAGGAGGTTCACTTTGCTTGATTTTAGGCTCATTTTCTCGAATTTCTGACTCTTCGGCTTTAATCTTTCGCGTTTTCGTTTTCTGCGATGTCTGTACTGAATTTTCAACAAGTTTATTTAGGGGGTTTGTGATAGGTTTCCAGAACTTGTTCCGTGCTTCATCTCCTTCACCCCGCTCCAACTTTAAAGCCAAGTATTTTTTTCTTATTGTATTAGATGCTTGAATTATTCGACGCTTAACATCTTTATCAAGCTTACTAAATTGTGAAGTCATAATAACAACACAGAACAGTAATAATAGACTCGTATAAATAGCAAAACAGCCAGTTTCGTGGAAAACACCTTGTTTTTTGAATGAAAAACAGCAGTTTCAGGAAACAGCTATGAAACAGCTGCTATCAAACCCTGTTTCTAGAAACTTAACACATCTTGCTTCTAAGGCGTCGAGTGTTACACTGAATCTCGAGGGTTTAGGGTATGATATGAGTTTCAAACTTGTTGTGTACCTAATTCTTTCCAGTCCTATTGGCGGCTTTATGACAAAAGAAAATAGTCTGTATCTACGTATGCCGTTCTTAAAGATCTTTGACCGAAATGTTTATTTTTTAAATTCAGTCCGAAAAGGAGGATGGTTTTGATAGTTTTTTAACAGATAAATGTCTGATTATTAGTAGCAACATTAGTACCCTTATATTTTTGAAGAAAATAGTCTGTATGTTGTTTATATATTAGCAAGTACGAATATGAATTACTGATTCCAGAAACAAGACCTATTTCTTAGTTGTTTCATAGCTGTTCAGAAGTTGTTTTTGGAAACAGAGTATATTTTTTAGCTGTTAAGTGGTTGGGTAGTTAGACGTTTAAGTGGATTCCTGAAACAGGGTCTGTTTCGTGGTTGTTTCCAGAAACAGGGTCTGTTTTTAGCTGTTAAGTCGTTGAGCAGTTAGCCGTTTAAGTAGTTTCCTGAAAAAGGGTCTGTTTCTAAGTTATTTCCAGAAACAGAGAGTCTGTTTTGGCTGTTTTATAGTGGTTTAGGAACTGTTTTCCAGACTTTGTCTGCATTATAATATTTTTAAACACCATACAGTTGTTCTATTTCATTATTGTGGAATATCAATTTCCTAAACCTTGCTTTCACCTCATTTAACTTGATATCAGCATCCGGCAGATCTCTATGTAAAATTAACTACTTGCATCGTCCTCGTGTTTCTTTTCCTGTGTTCGCTGACGTATATTTTCGTGGCAACTACTTCTCTTTGAAAACACTGCACTATATTCTTATATCTTGTACGTATTCCCTAATATTTTGTCTAAATTTTTCTATCTCTTTTTACGTTTTGACTAGCCCTAGTGTACATCAAGGGGTATTTTAATACTTAAAAAGTATATATTTCATAGTTTTCGGCTCCTTTCCCTACGATTTCAGCGGCTTCTAGCGGTGTTCTTAGATAAGAGTTTTTAAATTTTTTTACATCAGCCGAAAGGTCTTTTCAACCTCTATCAAACCCCCGAATATTATCGATCCACCCCCCAGCCCTTCGGGTCCTATTCTCCAAAACTATTTCCTAGTACTAATTCTACACTAGCCCACCTTTCTCCGAAACTCTGAACAGTATTTCTAGTCTCCTTGTATGCCTAGCAGTAACCTGTTTAATATTATTAACTAATTTTGTCTATAAAGTTGTTAAATATCGATATATCTTTTGGTTAATAGTTATTTATGGTACTAGTGTGTTATGTCGAAAATAAGTCACGCGAGAAAGATTTATACCACGAGGCCGTCAGGCCGAGTGGTATAAGTTCTCAAGTGACTTAGAAAACATAACACACGAGTGGCATACAATGTTTTATCCAACACATGACAAGTGGAAGAAATCATTTTTTTATGAGATAATAATTAATAAGTTTCGTGATCAAATCAAAGCTACTGGCATCTCAGTATCCTATAAATGTCAGAATGACTTGGCAGTGATTTTTTTACATTTTGGTCAAAGTTGGTTGATTGTTTGGTTGCCACGGGCATGATACATTGTTAGCAAATGTTTAAATAAATTTTGACACTTGTCAGTTTTCTCTGCAGAAAAGGGAAGCTTTTTTGAAGAAAAAAACCTATAGAAAATGGAAGAAACCGATGAAAATTACGTTCCTGAGGATATCCTTACGGAAGCGGAAGAAGCAGCGATGCAGATTTTGCCAGAAAAGTCCCGATATGCTTACGACAAGGAGTTCAAAATGTTTGAGTCTTGGATGAATTCACTGAAGATAAAAGGTATCGATGAAAATGTTCTATTGGCTTATTTTTTACATTTGCAAAAAAAAATTAGCCCCATCGTCGCTATGGACCAAATACTCAATGCTTCGCTCGACTATTCACCTTTACAAAAAGAAAAGACATTTCAAAATATGGCAACCTAACGAGCTTTTTGAAAAGCACATCACAGGGATACAAACCAAAGAAGTCAAAGATATTAGAACGACCTGAAATAGAGAAATTTTTGAACGAAGCTCCCGACGACGAGTACTTGTTGATGAAAGTGGCTTTGATAATGGGATTAGCGGTGCATGTAGATGCGATGAATTGGCCAATTTGAAAATAGAAAATATTCAAGACAAAGGGAAATATTTTCACGTAGTTTTGCCAGACACTAAAACCAAGAAATCGAGAAGATTCACCATACTTGAAGAAGGATTTCCAGTCAACCCGATCAATTTGTGTAAAAAATACATGTCTTTGAGACCAAAGAATACCTATTAGTTCTAGCCGCTTTTTTGTTTTTTACAAAAATGGGAGGTGTACCAGCCAGTGTGTGGGAATAAATACGTTGTCGAAGATACCTTAAAAAATTGCAATGTTTTTGAAATTGGAGGAACCAGCGCTCTACACCGGTCACTGTCTGAGGTCTTCGGCGACTCTTTTGGCCAATGCAGGGGCTAATATGACTACTTTGAAGCGTCACGGAGGATGGAAGTCCTCGACGGTAGCAGAAGGATACCTAGAAGAATCGGTGCATAACAAAATACAAATTGCAAAAAAAATACACTGTTCTAATGTGTCGGCGTCTTCTAGCACCATCAGCAGCTGTACCGATATGGGAGTGTCTGGTTTCAATGAATCAATGAATTTTACAATGACTTCAAATTCGAATAAACCGTTATCGTTTTCCTTTAATTTCAATATCAATGTGAATTCTGGTTGTAATAGTAATAAATAAATAGAATACTACTTTAAATATGAACGTGAGTTATAATCCATAACTCACTAGTGAGTTATGGATTATAACTCACTAGTGTGTTATTTGATAGTTGACTTGTCTAAAATGACATTTATAATGACAGTCATAACTGTCATGTGTTGGATAAATAAATAATTTTCCTACTACTGCGTGTTTTCTTCCTTAAATACATTTCTTACCAATCGTTCTCATCGCGACTTCGCTATTACCAACATTGTGGTATACGAATTATAAAAATATTAGAATGTACGGGGTGATGTATATCTTACTCCGCAAAGATCATTGACAATGGCCACTGCATTGCAGTGTTGTGGGGCTTTAGCAGTAATCTAAGTGATGGTTAAAACAGTTTAACTCATAGAAAGATTGACTGATTCTTTTCAACCATTAAGGCTTTGGGCCTAATACGCGATAACTCACGAACGAGTTGGTCGATTGGTTTTTTTCCAAACGATTTGTTACGTCACGTTCAACACGTGATGTATGTCAAATATTAATTTTGTCGTTTAACAAGTGGCAAGTGACAGTTGATATATCTTAAATGACAGGTTACAGCTGCCATACTTTTACGCATGACTTATAACGCCATTTTGAACGTGTGACGTATGTTAAATTTTTATTTTGGCGTTTAACAAGTGTCAAGTGACAGTTGACATATCTTAAATGATAGGTGAGAGCTGCCATACTTTTATACATGACTTCTAACGCCGTTTTGAACACGTTACGTATATTAAATTTCTACTTGCAAACGAGGGCTCTTCTGGCTGCAAGTCTATATCTCATCAGCACAATATTTTATGAGAAGCCGATGGCCAGGTCGGTTAGAGCGTTGCTGTTCCACTATGCAGGTCCCCGGTTCTAATTCTAGCATGGACAAAAATAAAGAAAAAAGTTTTTGACGTCATATTCGTGAAATAATAATATTTTAAGGAGTAGTGCTAATGTCCGATGCAGTTAGGCCCCAAATAGATAGTGCCCAAGTAGTTGATGTCCAAGTAGTTAATGTCCAAGTAGTTAAAGTCCAAAGTAGTTAAAGCCTCAAGTAGTTAAGACCAAAGTAGCTAACGCCCAAGAGTGTGACAGTTGACAGATGATGTATGACGTATGACAGATGACATTTGACACATTACAGATGACGTATGACAGCTGCCAGATGACGTATGACAGATGACGTATGACAGATGACGTATGACAGATGAAAGATGACATATGACAGATGACAGATGCGCGCGCAGCTAGATGCGCATGCGCAGAAGGCTCGGATCACTTGACGCAGAACATATCATCTCCCCCTACTGTTCTGGTTTTATCTATTTCAAGCTTCGGGGTGTGATTACCTTTTTCATTTGTCGACACTTCCACAATACTTTAGCTAACCGACAATGTTTAGAGTACGTATAGTGATCGGCTAACGAATCATCTCCTTCCTTCCAGTCAGCAAACTCACAATGACAAAATGCACAATTAACTATATCTAATCGTTGGGTGTAATAAAAACCAGCCTGTGCTAAGTCTTTAGGACTAACTATATTGGTCCAATTTGCAAACGTAATCAGTCTTTCTTCAAAAGTATGAATGACGCCAAGACCATCGTCTAAGCAATCAGTACAACCTACACTTCGGCTAATCATTTTACGTCTTTCTACTAAGACTAATCGAACTATACTAATAAATAAAATCCAAACAGCTATAAACAGACTCTGTTTCAGGAAACCACTTAAACGTCTAACTGCTCAACCACTTAACAGCTAAAAAACAAACCCTGTTTCTGGAAACAACTAGGAAACAGCTAAAAACAACTAATAAACACATCTGGTTCTAGAGACTTGGTACATCCAGCTTCTCAGTATCACACTGAGCCTCGAGGGGTTTAGGGTATGATATAAGTATCAAACTTGTTACGATATCGGCCTTTAGCAATGTCATTGTCTTTTACCATTACTAGGAGCCCATACCTATCTTTCCAATATTCGGAACAAATATGTTTAAATGCATTGAATGTCATGTCTGTATTAACGTGATCGTCGTAGATATGTTTCAAGTTTAAGTCATCCTGTTTAAATAAAATTATTATATTAGCATTATTGCGAACCAGCTGCTATATAACCAAGTCCGCCACGGTATCGAGTTGAATAACTAAACATTGAAAATGGTACCTTAAGTCAGTTCGGACGTGACGTAGTAGGTATGTTTTATGTATTTTAAGTTGATAATAATATAATAAAATAGTTTGGAGAAGATAGAAAAAATCGATTGATTTCTGTCTTTTTCCATTGCATTATGTTGGTAGGTAGAAATGATCTGGGTAAAAACACGTTTAAAGTGAGCTAGACAAACTTCGCGTGCATTACATATTGGTTGTATTCAATTGGAAGACTTTGCGATGCAGCCACGCCTAACCGAGCCTGGTCTCATGGGTAAGGTTTAGTAAAAAATAAAACAAAGGATTAATTACAGAATTTATTTAAAGTAGGATTGTGAAATGTCACATCTTGAACAAAACCATATATCATCTTTTCTTTCAAACTCACATAGACTTTTGTTACATTTAACACATTTCTGTTTAATTTTCCAACATGCTGCACAGCACCATTGATCATTGTGTTGTCGACTCATCCTTTTCAAGCAACCAGAACAGTAACCTCGTCCATATAATCTAGGACTCCAATATTCTTCAGCTGTTTGTTGAGGCATCTTTTCATTAAGTAAATTTTTAGCGGAAACGGCCAAGTTAATATACCTATACAGCTTTACGTTTCCACGTGCTATCTTCACAAGCGGTGTAAATACACAATACCCAGAGACTTTTATACCACCAGTATTTACGTGGTAACTATCCCCACTACACTCTTAACTTAACTCTGGGAATCCTTCTTATTGACTGTTGCCTTTAGGTAGTTCTTTTGCCTCTGCTAGGAATCATTTGCCTTTTCTCGTTCCCAAGCTCGGTTTTCCAACACTCGATCGGCTCGATGTCTTTGTATTAAACAGCTAAAACAGACCCCCTGTTTCTGGAAACAGCTACGAAACAGCTAAAAAGAGATCCCCTGTTTCTGTAAACAGCTAAAAACAGACCCCCTGTTTCTGAAAACAGCTATGAAACAGCTAAAACAGACCCCCTGATTCTGGAGACTTGGTACATCCAGCTTCTAGAAGGCCAAGTATCACACTGAGCCTCGAGGGGTTTAGGGTATGATATAAGTATCAAACTTGTTAAGATATCGGCCTTTAGCAATGTCATTGTCTTTTACCATTACTAGGAACCCATACCTATCGTTCCAACATTCGGAACAAATATGTTTAAATGCATTGAATGTCATGTCTGTATAAACGTGATCGTCGTAGATATGTTTCAAGTTTAAGTCATCCTGTTTAAATAAAATTATTACATTAGCATTATCGCGAACCAGCTGTTTGGGAATTTTCGAGTAAGTTTTGCGATAAATAGAATGAATCAATTGCATTATGACGACCCATACAAAAATAATTACGTATTTTATCCTGCTTCTCACATGCTACGTCATCAAATATGAATACAGAGTGAGGTCGGGCACTGGAAGGATCTAGAACGTCATCGTTATCACTGTAACCGAAACAACCTAAACGAGAATGTTTTAAAGCCTGTTGAAGAAAGTAATACTTGTCTTGATGCAGAGATTTTGAACGAGCGTCTACACACGGTGCAAATAAAATCGCAAATTATTTTTTAAAATTTTTTATTTATAAAATTCTATTACACCAAGTGTTTCAATTTCCCTAAGTACAGCCATTATTTTTCTATGATTATTATTGTTTCCTTTATTTGCTTCTTCTAAATATTTCAACGTATCAACTAGCTCATTCACATCCTCATACTTTAATATATCGTCCTTGGTTATGTATTCTTCTTCACTAAGTTTCTCAAGTACAGCCTTCTGTTTGGGTATTTTAGAGACTGTCGACAAATTATTTAAATTAGATGTGAAACTTCTCTGAGACGGAAATAGTTTTGATACAATGTGTTTGTATTTCCAACTACCGCTTGAACTGATGTGTGTATTTCGATAGAATCCACGTCGATGGCCATTGGTCAGTAAGAGTAGTTCCTTGTAATCCGCTAGCTCATTTTTTGAGAAAATAAAAACAAAATAAGTCCTCTTGCACAACAATCAGAATTCCACTTACGTCACAATATTATGCTTACTTTTTATTCAATTCCAAAAGTATCTTACGAGATAGAATTAGTACAGAAACGAAAAGTGCTGGTAAAGTCGGAAATCTTGTAAATTTCCCGACATTCAATATTTTTGTATTAGCGACTCTTGAGTTTTGTTTTACTTTTTTTTCTGCACTAGACCCAATTTAGCACATATATAGAGTTAAATCATTTGTCGAAATGTATTCCCCACAATCATCTATTAAAATTTTACCAAAAACTACTTAATTATGTGTAGAACCTACCGAAACAGTATAATTCTATCAAATATGGTCACACAGAACAGCACGTGGCCGCTAAATACATAAATGCGCTAGCCAATCGGCTGCCTTTCCGCGAAAGATCATACACCAGAAGTCACTCATTGGCAATGACCTGCTGACGTAATTTTCTGCATTTTTTAAATCGGATAAATTTAAATAGGTTCGTATTTCTCTATTAAAACCTTATGAAACACCTCAGGATTCTTTGTTTATTATTGTAAAGTAAATATTATAAATTAATATACCTACCCTGATTTAAGGTGTTAGCATTAAGGACTGGATATTTGGGTTTTCAACATTTTTCCAATAAAAATACAGAGATTATGTAAAAATTTGCTACCTTTTTAAAAAGTTAACCTAGGTTAGGTGAAAAGTACTATTTATTTCTGAATAGCCAGCTGCATATGCTTCTGTCACTAGAAAAAGACAAAATGAAAGCGATTATTTACTTTATCACTTATTTTTCTAAATACCCTTCGGAAACAGACATAAGGACTGCAATTTAAAAAAACAAAGAGAACTTTGCGATTGAACAGTATCTGCTCTCTAAAGTAGCAACAAAGTTTTACACGAACTCTTTATTTTTATTGAAAAAATGTTGAAAAACATCATCAGTGTTCAACACCAATTATCGGTACCTCGGACCTGATATTTAGGTTTAGTTAAAGTGCTCATTCATCCAGTTATTATCTCTTAGTTTTTTTTATGTAATAATCGTATTTTCTATTGTTTATTCCCATATTTTAATTGTTATTTTTTTCAACTATAATAGGAACGTCTGGAAGAAAGCCATCGAGAGAAAGTAACCAGAGTGATGAAGGATTGGTCTGACTTGGAAGAGCGTTACCAAGACATGCGATCAACTGATCCGCGAGGTGCAGATGAATTTAAACAGCGTATGACACAAAGATTTCAACAAACTGTCCAAGCGTTGGAAGAAGAGGGAGATGCAGAAAAGCATCAATTAGCAGCTATGCACCAGCAAAGAGTCTTAGCTCATATTAATCAGAGAAAGAAGGAGGCTATGTCTTGTTATACTCAGGCTTTAAACGAAAATCCACCAAATGTAAGCCCGGTATATTCACTACTTAATCTAGAAACGATGGAATATAAAATAATGTTACCTTTATATTGTATAACATTGGTTTATTAAACCCAAACCCTGTATATGCAGGGTGTTATGAAATTCTCTGCATATATTGAAACCGGCAAATGCTGTTATAAATTCAGACTGAATAAAAATATTCATAAATGCTGCTTCATGATAAAAAAAGGTAGATATCGTCCCTCAAAAAATTCTTTTTGAGTAATTGCGCATTACTAGTAATAAACACATGGCCATGTAAAAAACAACGAGCATTGTCAGTTACAGAAAAAAACCTTTTGTTTTGACCTCAGTACTTGCTGGCGTTGCCAAGTCTCTCTATAATATTCCTATGTAACAGGTTTCAAAAAATAATTTTTTTGTTATCTTTAAAGTAAGAAATCCAACTGACTATTAAGAAAAAAATTCAAAAAGTTAAAATACTACAACACAAAAAATAAAGAGAACAGCTGTTCAAGAGTAAGTTTGTTGAAATAAGTAGGCAAGAAATTTTTGGAGGAAAAAGAGTACCTATACAAAAATTTTAGTTCAAAATTAGCTTTAAACAAAAAAAATCTAACACTTAAGCATGTATTTTTTTATTTGCCTATTTTTAATCAAATTTAAGACTTTTATTAACAAGTTTATTTATATCGTCCTTAATTTTTAAGCGAAATTTCTCACAACTTAAATTAATAATAAACTTTTCCTTCATAACTTCTTCCAGTAGTGAAACAGTCATATTTAGCAGTAACAATACAGTACAGCCATTAATGAAAAAAGAGCATTCAACTAATAATTAAAATTAACAAAATTGAAACACAAATATTCCACGCTTTTTTATCACTATCCGCCATATTAAAAACGAAAACTAATGTTTTTGTTTGTTGTAACAAACATTCCGCTATGTAACTAATTGAAACACAATGCTTAAAAGAATCGAAGGTATTTTTTTACTATCAACACTGAAAAGCTAAAAAGTTATTTATTTATCAAACACCACAACTCTTCTTGCCATTGACATTATTGGTATGTCATTGACCCTTGCTAAAAAAGTTATTTGACCTCTTACGTAACAAAATACTACAAATAATACTAATGGTTGCATAAGAGTAGTTTTCTGGCGCATCCGCCAATTTATAAAATGTCTGATTTTTGTTTATTTCAAAGTACTCTACTACATAGGCAACAATATAAACACGCGTTATATCTTAAATTTTTGCGCCAAATCAGCGCCAGCTACTCCCGCAAGACACTAAGACAGGAAGTGACAAAGAAATATGATATACGTATGTATCATGATAGAAAATGATCGAAAAAGAAGCATTCTGAATGTCATCAAGCGTCCTGGGCCATATTTTAAGTTTTTACAGTCCACTTAACCTTCAACAACAGCATAAAAATCATACAATGAAATATCAATATTTAGAAACTATCTAGTGCTACGTGAAACATAATGTGTTTTTTTTTAAATCCTGTAATGAAAGAATTTTGGTTATACTTTTAAAATACTATGTAGTTGTGCGCAGTTAGTGTTTTTCGTTTTGATTTTTAACTTTTTCTTAGCAGAAAGTTTAAAATAGTAGAAATAATGCTTATCACATTAATAACCTAATATACGGTGTCATAAATATTAGTTAAATCTAAGGCTACTGACAAAAATGATTGATTTCGCAGTGGTCTTTTTACTACCTTTTTTTAAGAAAAGGTTTAATTTTTTTTTCGTTGCCTTAAATTACCCTTAAAAACAGAAAATAAATTCTCCTTAAAGATTTATATGTCTGACAACGTTTCAACAAAGGTTTTAGTTTTTCGCGCGCAATTTTCCGCCAAGGGTCATGTGTTCGCTCAGCCAGGTGCGACGAATATGGGCGGGTTTTAGGGTTTTTTGAAAATTTTTAAAATGTTCGATTTAAGAAAAGTATTGGATAGGTATGTCTGTAGACTACCCCAGGAGTCACTCGTTCCAATATATGCAGTGAATTTCATAACAACCTGTATAGGTATCCATACGTAATAATATATGAGGTGATCCTCTGTCAATCTGTTAGTATCTATATGTTTACCCAACATAAGTGATCCGGCTAAGAATGGATAATAACAGATTGTAGTGATTAAAAAGTTTAGTCAAGGAGCTGAAATCCTGACTAATACAAATATGAATTAATCAAAGATTGATTAAAATAGTCCTTTTAAATAAAGGCTTAAATATAATGTTAATTTTGATCTGTTCTTTGCACGCGTTGCACAGCGTAAATAAAAAGTCTAATATGAATAAAATACAGTTTTATTTATTTTCAGTCTTCTTCAGTTACATATAATGTATGTTTTTCCACGTTTTATTTATCAAAGTCTAATATGAATAAAATACAGTTTTATTTATTTTCAGTCTTCTTCAGTTACATGTAAAGTATGTTTTTTCCACGTTTTATCAATTTTTCCTCGTATTCAACTATTTTTTAACTAATCGACTTAAATATTTTCATCAATTATTTTTATAGGTATAGGCGTGGAAAGTATTGATTTGAAATTAAATAGTTTTTGCACCAATTTTCGCGTGTAAATATTTAAAGGTATATCGATAATACATTAATGAACCGGTTTTGATACCACATTGTGTGACAAAGTAATGTTATTGCCTAGGGATTTTTCAATTACACCTGTGCATTATAGGTTTGTTCCCACAAAGAGTCCGTGATCGGGTTTTGATCAGAAATCGAGTTGCCCAGGTAAATATTACATGTTGCACAGTGGCAGGAGTTTAGTGTATGTAATTGACTGATTGTTTCTGACGGTCAGAAAACTGTACGCACTGCTTGTGGGAACAGCCCGTATGTGTAGTGTTCGTGGAAACTGTTTGTCAGTGGATGTACCGTCTTTGACTATTTAAACTTTCAGATGTGCATTTCCAATTTGAGCCGAAAGTCTAAGTTACCAATCGCTGTACATACGCTATAGCTCGAAACTGCGTAACGAACACAGAATTTTTTTTTTGTCATTTTAAATGAATTCATCGTTCCTTGACTGACATTATTTTGTAGCTATAAAAAAATTTTGTACTTTTTAAAAATTCCATGAAATGTTTTCCAGACATTTTTTAAATTTCTGTTCTGAGTTATGCTTGAAACAGACGGACGCTCAAAATACCTTGGCGAAATTGTATAGAAAGAATATAATTTCCGTTTTACCAAAATCCTAGAGAAGACCTAAAATGACTTCTTAATGCGATTGATCATATTTCTTTCATTTTATAATTTAAAACAAAAATTTAACCAATTTACTCGTATATCCTTCTTATCCGTAAACAGTCTATTTTGCTGTACTTTATATAAAAGGTATACTCTGTATTATAGACTCATCGCGTCCAGAAATGTCTTCAAAAGCTCCTACGTTCTCTACACAAAGACAGGGCGCACGCTATATCTCACTACCGTCATTTGTTAGCCAGTAGTGTAGAAGCAGCCGCACGGGAACAACCTAGAGTATTGGAAAGACTTACCGATATTGATCGCACAGTAAATCAGAGCATGCAGATGCTTAAAAGGTATCCAGAATTATCGGCCCGAATTGGCCAATTAATGGATGATTATATTCAAGGTGAGCTTCAACCAGAGCTAATTTTACATTATATAGACTTAAGATGTATTTTGTGCAACTATCTAGAATTTGTTATATTATTATATTATTATATACAGGGAAGCTTCTCATCAGCGGGCACTAAAGGAGAAAAAAAATCCGTTGTGTAGAGGCGTTCGTTGTCGAACGGTCGGAAAAGAACAAGGAGATAAGGAAATTGCTAAATGTCTGGAAATAAAAATACATAATTTTACTTCATTTAATTTTTATTTTAATGATGGGTGCTCGGTGCAAATTATTATATATACCTATGTACTCTTGTTATGCATACATATTATTTTTTGAAGAAATCGTAAATTTTAGTTTGTTTTTGCTTTTGACTGATTTTTTACAATTTTTAACTCGACATCAAGGTTACTTGAGAAAATTTTTGCGATGCTACAGAATTTATAGCATTACCTTCAGTTTTAGTGCAGATTCCCATTTTCACTATACAACTTTCTCAGTTTTGTTCTTTTCTATAGAATGTCAGTCACTTGAGTTTTTCGATTTGCAATTTTTCGGCCTAAACCCGAGCACTGTAGTTAGTTTTTTCAGAACTCTTGTTACGGTTTTATTTTTCCCACCCTGTAATTTTGTAAAATAATAATTTAAAACTTACCAGCTGCGGTTTGCTATTGCTTAATTAATAATAAAAGTACCAATTTCCTATTTCGATCTTTATTTTCTTATATAAATCAATGGTAAAATTCAGTAACTGTAATACATCGAACAGAAACATCTAGTAGTCACATAAATCTCCCAAGTACTTACAGCCATCTTCGGCTCACCTAAATATAAGAAAATACAGCATTAGTTCATAGTCACCGACTGACTAAAAGTTGGTCCTAGAAGTTGAGGTTATAAAAGTTTTAGTTAGCCATTTCCCCAATCTATATGATTGCAATGGATTCTTCTGTTATTTAAACACGCTAGGTTACTGTTGGTTGGTTTTTATTAATAAAGAATAATACTTCTTAATTACATTATACTAACTTAGACATAAGTTAAAAGATCGAACTGAGAATATGCGTTCTCTTGTGTTACGATTAAAAATAATTATGGTAATGATTTCCTCTATGTAGAAATCGCCTAATAAATACTAGTTCCAATCTAAAGAACATTAAAAAGGTAAATAGATAACCTAATGGCGTTGAGAAAGTTTAAGATGACTGACGTGGTAAACAAAGGTCAAGCGATAGAGATTTTGGATATTTACTAAATACTAATTAGTAACGATTAAGTTATCTAGTGACAATAATACATGACTAAATAAAGGAATTAATACACTCTATTTCTAATGTATATGTAATAATATAATATATGATCTAAATAAGAATAGCTAGGTATTGTCTGCCCAAGATATCTGCAACCGACAAAATAATTTAAAGAATACAAGGGACGGCTTAAACAACGTTGCAAATTTGCTTGTAAACCAGATGTGGTAAAAAAAATTTAAATGTTATTAACGAAAAATTAAACAGTTTTTTAGAACTGGTCTACAACCAATTGGTATCGTTGTTTAAGCCTTCCATTGCATTCTTTAAATTCTTTTGCCGGTTGCAGATATCTTGGGCGGACTATACATTACACCTCCCCCCTTAAAAAGAAAATTGAAAGAAAATTAATTAAGATTTTCTTTTAATTTTGCTATTCTATCACTACGTCTTAAACTAGTTTTTTCAATATCTTTTAATCTATCTATCATTAATTTCAATATCAACATTTGATTTCGAAGATCGTTTAAATATGTTTAGAGTTAAACAATTTGTAATATTTTGGCAAGTTCTTGAAGTGCCATTATTCCTAATACATTTTCTCCTTAAATACAAAAATATTTTATATAGAATATACATCGCTAAAATTTTAAGTAAAGAACAAAAGATAAAAACAAAGTGTGAATTATGAAGAACATTTGAATTAAAACCTTTTTCATTTATTTTATCAGCCAATTTCTCAAGATCTGATAATTTTCTACTTGCGGTATGATATTTTCCCTTTCTAAGCCAATGGCTTGTAACGGTAAAAGATTTACAAAACTTTCATTTTTTATATTTTCCTTGTCACAACAGTCATTTAATTCGATTTTAAAATCAGGTACGATAGTTTTGAGTGATGTTTCAAGATTTCCATTATCTGAAATAAGTGTTGTTGAACTTGTGAATAATTTGCAATTTCTATCAATAGTAATTATCCCTGTATCATTAAGTAAAATATTTATTGGTTTATTAGATAAACAGCTTATTGTAATGTCAGTAATTTTTGGTAAAACATAAAGCCAAATACTTGAGGCTTCTAATTTATGCCAGATTTCGATTTCTGTATTTAAAATTCTTGCATCACAATGTTTAAGTTTGATATAGTTCCTTGAACAACATGAGTTTGTTATTTAAAAAGATCTAGTAATTATTTTTCATCATTATTGACATTGTTTATAACTTTGTCGTAATAATTGGCATCATTTTGATCCCTTGTACCAAAGACTGTTTTAATGCTGAACCGACAATATTCAACCATGCTCGTTTTACTCGCTTATGTGTACTGTATCCCATTAAAGTTTTCAATGTTTGCTCTTTCCTAAATATAGAAGGTATAATTTGGTTTAAGCTTTTTATTTCTGTTTTACACAGAAAAATCTACTAACACCTTATTATTGCAAATTTTCAGGATTTTATTATATGTGAAATCTACAAATTGTAGTTTGTCTTCATAAATATTACTTTACTTTCAGTAAATATAAGAGTACCAATTTCCTCATATACCGGAAGGTTTTTCTATTCTTGAATTGAAATATGTTGAACTACATTCCCAGATGAAAATCCAGAGCAATGTCTTAAAATAAAATTTAATCTTACTAATGTGCTAATTTTAGACGATTAGAATGTACTATTGTAGGATTTTTCTATATCAAAATACGGTAATTAACAGGAGATAATTTTTCTATTATTCTAAAAGGACCTGTATAATTTGGGGTGAGTTTCTTAGATTTACCTTTCCCAACTTGTTCGTTTTGAATTAAAACTTTATCACCTGGTTTAAACTCTGAAATGTTTATTTTCCTATCATTAAATATTTTTTATTCATATGTTTTGATTGAATAATATTATTCCTTGCGATTTCAATGCATTTCTGAAATTTTAAGGTTAGTTCTGAAATATAGTCGTCATAAGTATACTTGAACTCTGTCGAACGGATCAAACTGTTTGGTAAATTGGCCTTATGTGCGAAAAGTAATTCAAAAGGTGAAAATTTAGTATTACTGTGACTAGCGGTATTATAAGAAATCAGCGAAATTAATCCAATTGTCCCAATCTGTTTGGTTATCGTTGATATATGCTTTAAATATTCCGCCAATGTATGATGACTTCTTTCAAGTGCACCATTACTTTGGGGGTGATAAGCGCTACAATTAATTTGCTTAATTTTGAATAATCTTGCTACATTTTTTAAAAGATTAGAGGTCAAATCACGGGCTTGGTCGGTGACAATAATTTCAGGAATACCAAAAATACATATGAATTCTTCAACAAGTTTTATTGCTATTGTTTCAGCTTCGTGATTTGGAATTGCAAATGCTCTAGAAAATTTTGTCAAATCGTCCTGAAGGATGAGGATAAATTTATTGCCATTTTCAGACATAGGTAAAGGTCCTACTATATCGAGAAAAATATTTTCAAAGAGTTTAGAACTAGTAGTTGTTATTTCCATGGGTAATTTCGTTTTATTCCTAACAAGTTTATTTTTCTGGCAAGATTCGCAAATTTTTATAAAATCTTTTATGTCAGTTTTAATTTTTGACCACTTAAAATTTTGTTTAATTTTTGCATAAGATTTGTGAAACCCTAAATGTCCAGAGCTTGGGCAATTATGATTTTTAGTTAAAATAGTTTCTATAACTTCAGGATTAGGTTCAATAAGAGTATCATGATAAATAGTAATTTTTATGTTAGTATTTTTAAAAATAAATCTTAACATTACTCTAATTTCTCTGAATTTTAAATTATCATAGGAGTTCCCAAATTTTGGCAAAGCAATTTCATTGATACTGTTTTCCAAAAGGGTATTTTTTAATTGTATTAAAAGATTATAAATATTTTCATAAGAGCTAGAGTCCCAAAAATTAACTTTATAAAATAGAATAAAGAAAGTTACAATATTTTCTGATAAGGTTTTTATTTTATTCAAAGTATCGCTTTGTGTAATGAGATTTTGAGAGAATTTGTATTTTTCATTAAGGGATCTTAATTGATTATTATGAAATTCTAAAACAGTAGATAAGAAAAGTGCAATATTAGAAATATTTGAATTGGAAATCTTTCCACCATCTTTCACCTATTTCAATTATATTATTATTTGTAATTATAGTTGTAGACTTTTTCTCTAAGAATTCTGTATATAATAAATCTTGGGTTGTCTTTTCAATGGTATTAATAGAAGCATTAGTTTGTGGTATACGACTTAACGAGTCAGCATTATTATTTAATTTACCTGGTTTGTAAATAATTTCATATTTGTATTCTTCAAGAGTTAGCCTCCATCTTACAAGTCTTGAGCCAGAATCCTTAACGTTAAAGAGCCATTTTAAAGGTTTATGGTCGCTTATTATGTAAAATTTTCTGCCATACAAATAAGGACGAAAGTGCCTAACAGACCAAATTATAGATAATAATTCTCTTTCTGTAGTAGAATAATTAGATTCTGCTTTATTTAAAGTTCTGCTAGCATATGCAATCGGCAAATCATTCGGTGGAATACCTTGTGATAACACAGAACCAATAGCAAAATTACTTGCGTCACATGTCAAGTAAAAGGGTTTAGGAAAATGAGGATATTGTAAAAGGGACTCAGAACATAAAGTATTTTTAAGATTTCAAAGGATTCTTGTTGCGTGCTAGTCCATTCGAAAGGGACGTTCTTTTTTAATAGCTTTGTTAGAGATTGAGATATTTTGCTAAAATTTTTAATGAATCTTCGATAATAACCGACCAAACCTAAGAAAGCCTTAATTCGGACAGGTAGGGGTAGGGTAATTTAAGACAGATTCAACTTTAGTTGGGTCAGGTTTAACACCTGTTTCGGTAATTAAATGTCCCAAATACATAACTTCATGTCGCATTGTCTGGTTGTATTTTAAAATTATATTTGGATAATCTTTCAAATACCTCAAGAAGTATTTTGTTATGATTTTCTAAGTTATCTGCAAATATTACGATATCGTCTAAATAAACAAAACAACGAACCTACCTCTGAAAGGTAGCAGGCGCATTTTTTAAACCGAAGGGCATTCTTTTATATTCATAATGACCTGTTGGGGTTGAGAAAGCAGTTTTCGCAGCGTCTTTGGGAGACATTGGTATCTGATGAAAACCCGACGTTAAGTCGATAGTTGTGAAGTATTTTGAGTGACCTAACTAATCTAATATTTCTGTAATATTGGGCAAGGGATATGAATCATCAATTGTGACGTCATTAAGTTTCCTATAATCGATCACAATTCTGAATTTCTTTTTACCAGAGGCGTCTGTTTTTTTGGGAACGACCCAAACCGGCGAATTCCAAGGAGAATCAGATTCTTTAATAATGTCTTGTTCTAACATTTTTGATATTTGGTTGTTTACTTCTTCTTTAAAAACGTGTGGATAGCGGCATGATTTTGTATTAATAGGTATGTCTGATTTTGTATGAATCTCATGCATGACAGCGTCAGTATGAGTTAATGAATCGCCCTCTAAATAAATGATTTGATTATAGTCAAGACATATTTGAATTAAAGAGTGTTTCTCTTCTTCGCTTAAATGTTCGGTTCTTAGAGAGTGTTTTATTTTTTGTAACCTATCGGAACAAAAGTTATTACTAGAGTTTACTTTGTTCATGAGAGAAATATTTTTTAATTCAGGTAAATGTTCTAAATTACCGTCTATTTGGTCGATTCGTACCCTTTTCTCGGTCGTATTTAAGATAGAGGTTAAGCCCAAATTATTATCATTAACTTTAATTATACTGGGACATAGATAGTAGATAGATGTAGTTTATACAATGACACAAAAAAATTAGCACTCAGTTCTAATGACGATAAGCGAATTGTAAACTTCATTTATACAAATACATTACCTTGGGGATATCTACCGTAAAATTACGGTAATAGTTAATCCACTTTACATAATTTTCTTTATCTTAATTAACTTATTTAACTTCTTTGTGTTCCCAAGCACCTGTTTTAAAGTATGTAAAAGCAATCCCTGGTGCATTTCCTCCAACTAAAGAATCTTAAAGCAGCAGGTTATGACTTACGAAGTATATCTGATGTTATTGTTCCTGCAAGGGGGAAGTCGATAATAAACACTGGCTTACAAATAGAACTACCTGAAGGATGCTATGGAAGAATTGCTCCTAGATCTGGATTGACTGTAAAAAATTTCTTAATGTTGGAGGTATAAAATAATATAATTAAAATAATTGTAGATATTAGTTAACTTTTACTTTTTCTTATTTAGCAGGTGTAATTGATCACGATTACAAAGGTCTCGTGATGGTTGTTCTATTTAATCATTCTGAAGAAGATGCAATTATTAAGGTTTGGGACAGAATAGCTCAACTTATTTGCGAAAGAATTTTCTATCCTGTTTTGGAAGAAGTGAATCAGCTACTAGAAACAGTACGAGGGGAACATGGGTTTGGATCAACTAGGGATTAGTTTTTTTTAAGATTTAATGATGTTATCATTTGTGCCGTTCTATGTTTAATGTAAATAAATGTTTAAAACGAAAATTGCGTTTTTTTACTAACGAATGCAGTATAAATTGCAGCTTATTATTCTTATTATTATTATTAAATAAAATATATTTAATAGGCGTAAAATCGTTTAGTTTTGTTTTGATCTATTCACTAAAAATTTTTCGAGGCACTATAGAGACAATATATGGTTTAGCTGTAAAAGACACTTTTCTAATTTGGATTTTATTACAAGTAAAAATAATTTTCAATAAATATGCTGAAAGAAATATAGAAATGTATTTATTTTTTTCTTTTAACCATTTTATACCTACCTAGGTGCCCACTAGAAAAATCACACATTAAAAAAATTGTGAATAAATACCGATGTCACTTATTAAAATGTCACGAAGAAACAACATTCACACCTGAATATTAGTATTTGCATAAATTGCAGCTTTTTATTAGTATTTTTATACTTATAAAAAAACATTTTTAGAAATTGCGGCCTATTATTTCTCAAATAAAATATATTCGCTGGACATGTAAAATTGGTTCGTTTTGTTTTGAGTAAATTCTAGTGATAAGCGCAATTTTGAAACAATTTTGACCTTTTGCCGAAAGATAAAATGTTTCGATTTTCGACTTTATATGTTTTAAATCATATTTTATTAAAATTACTTAATTTTACTATACCGGTAGCTTATTATTATTATTAAAATAAAATATTTCACTAGACATGCAAAATAGGTTTGTTTTGTTTTGAGTTATGGCTGATAATAGAGTGGGGATTTGACCCAGCCATGACCTCTGAACAACATAAAATGACAAATAGTTTTTTTTTGTTTTGTTTTGACGACTTATGTTTTCAATATATTTTACATTTTTATCCACATGTCAATGATGAACTATGAAATATCGAAAAATCATAGGTAACAGGCAATAGGTAATGACACACACACAACTAAATAGGTAAGGGAAATTAACTGACAGGTAGGTAAGTTCGAAACGAAGTGTCATCCAAGTAAGGGGAACACAACCGATAATTACGTCACTTTCATTTAAACCACACACATCAAAACAAACATACCCCCCGAAACACGCTAAGGCCCTTTTGGTCAACAGCCTCTGGTCAATTACGTCATTGGCGATCACTTCTTCGGGGTACCAGACACCACCAACTCAGGTAACCACCCCCAAGACAAAAATACAAGCAAACAAGTAGACAGCAACCTCTGGCCAATTGCGTCATTGACAATTTACATCAACTACTTCTTCGACGACGACGATCGCTACGTCACGTCTATAATTCAACCAATCAAAAGACACCGAAACACACTAATGCCCTTCTGGCCAACAGCCTCTGGTCAATTACGTCATTGACGACCACTTCTTCAGCACAAGAAACCGACTCTTCGGCCAATGTCAGCACTTGCCGTATTTTCAGGATTTTCGGAGATTTTTTCAGCCTAAGGCCCTTCTGGCCAACATCCTCCGGTCGATTACGTCATTGGCGGCCAATTCTGCTGCACAAGAAACCAACCCTTCTGCCAATTTCAGCACTCCTTGCGGATTTTTCAAGATTTTCGGAGATTTTTTCAGCAGTTCTTTGGCGAAGAAATCCATGGCTTTCAGGCTGTGGATGGTACATGCCATCGAGGTGTCGCAGAAAGGCGTGAGTATAACTACTAGTGTTTTAAAGCGTCGCAAAAATTTGTATTATCAGCGTCTCGCCACGAATATCAAACAAGCTCGTTCCTCTGTGTCAATTGATATGTATTTTACCAACCTAGAAGAAACACTACGTGACGTACCAGCGAGCAACATTTTTAACTACGACGAGTCGAATGTTTCTGACGACCCTGGCAAGAAATGGGGCATTTACAGAAGAGGAGTCAAATACCCGGAAAAAATTGTAACCATTCAAAAAGTGCAACTGCGATAATGATCTGTGGGGCAGCTGATGGCACACTCTTGCCACCTTATATAATTTATAAAAGTGTGCATTGGTATGACACCTGGAAAGAAGATGGTCCTGTGGGGCCCCCTGTTGTGATCAACCTGGCTGTTCGAGGGAAAGCAGGTACAATCGGACGAACAGTGAGTGGATAGACACTAACTTTCCGAGATTGGTTTTTAACAATATTTTTACCCCACGGAAAAAGGCTCGAATGTCGGAAGGTCCTAATTGGAGACAACCTTTCCTCGCATTTAGACGAAGATGTTTTAAAAGAGTGTGATGAAAATAATATTACGATTGTGTGTCTAGTTCCTAATTCAACCCACCTGTGTCAGCCCCTTGATGTGGGATTTTTTAGAGCCCTGAAAAGCTCTTGGAGGATTACATTAACAGAATGGAAAACCCAGAACTTAAGACTGACTTCCATACCAAAGGATTGTTTTCCACGATTGTTTAAAAAATGTATTGAACATATGGATACCATTAAGGTTAAGCCTTGCAAAGATCGACGAGAGTTACTAGGTGATACCGAAATTTACGCAATACGCCGTATATTGAGAAATAGTTTTTCTACGACGGGACTATATCCTTTAAATAAATTTGAAATTTTAGAGAAATTACCAGAAAATGAAAACGATAATCAAGTTGCTACCAGTGTTGAAACTGTCCTTACTAAATACCTGAAGGAGAGACGATTTGGAAATAATAGCGAAAACGTAACGAAACAAAGAAAAAAAAAGGTTAAATATTGAAGCAGGAAAAAGCATGAGCACTTTAAATGAAGAAGAGAGCGAACATTCAAATACCCAGCCTTCTGTTAGCGAACCTTCCGACAGTGACCAGTTTGACAGCGATCATTCCGACATTGGAAACCTCCCAAATGACTCTTGCCAGAAGAACGAACAATCAGGCTCCTCTAACGTCCTAATTCAAAATACTGTGCCGACGTTTACACCACCCACCATTATCAATCTGGAGAAAAACTGTTTTATCCTGGTTGAATTTATATATGACGAAAATTCCAAGAAAGAAAAAAAGAAGCAGTTTGTCGCACAAATTCAAGAAATAATAGACGATACTTTTATTGTAAAATGTATGAGGCCTTATATGCTAAAGAGAAGTGTTTTTATATCCCCTGTTGTAAATGTTGTAAATGATATTTGTGAAATTTCTTTAAACAACATGAAATTTAAGTTATGTCAACGAGTAATTAATAGGGGCCGTCAAAACATAGTAGAATTATAAAGTCAGAATTTCATTTAAACAAAATCTTTACGATTTTTAATGAAATAAAGCACCGTTGTTAAGTATTTTGTTGTTTTTTTTTCTAACTCAATACTTTTCACTCAAAAGAGAGGATGCCATTTACTTTTTTTAAAACAATTTAGACATTTAACGGGGTTTCTTAGCACAAACCCCATAAATTTATTATATGATCAAATTAACCCCACTCGGCGTTTAACGTTATAACAGCATTTAATAATTAAGTTTCCTGACACTATTTAATATTTTTTGCAATATTTATATGTGAACAGCATGAACTGTCAAAACCGATATTACAATTATTTTTTGAATAGCAAATAGTGCGACGCACTTTGTTCAATAATAAGTGTTTGATTAAAAACCATCAAAGATACTATGATGAGTATCATTGACCAAGTACTTACCGCTTAAACTAGAAAAAGTCAGGAAGATACTCTAAGAGAGAAACAGAAACAGCAGGGTGTCCTGTGTGAAGCAAGCTGTAGTAGAGCGCGTGCAAATTAGCCCTCAGCTCAGCCAGATAGGTTCGATTGGACGCCACCAGTTTTTTACACCGACACAAACTGGAAGTCGCCTAGGTGGTCGAGGAACCTGCTTCAAGACACAACAATCCTGCTATTCATAATTTAAAATTCAGAAAAACATTGGGCGCAGTGAGCTGGATAAAAAAAAACAACTTAAATACATATAACCCTATATACATATATTTGTACAATAAAAAAAAATTGTTACATGTGTCTATGAATACAGTTGGGCGATCTGCCCTCGCAAAATAAGTAAATTAAGTTATACCAAAATAAAAACTTCCTGAGGTCTGTCCCCAGGTTCAAAAAAAATTCATAGGGTGGCTCCTTAGCACCCGCCAAAAAGAAATAGGGATGGTTCGTATCCCCTACCAAAGACAATAGGGATGCTGTGTAGCCCCGACGGTAGACAATAGGGATGCTTTTCAGCCCCTACGGAAGACAACGCAATGGGGATGCTTGTAGCCCCCACGGACGAGAAGTAGGGAGGTTCGTGGCCCCTACCAAAGACCCTAGGAACAAAACAATTCCTACTAGTTACAGTAATTTAAATAAAAAAAAAATGTTAAAAGTTACGTTAATAATTAAAAATAAAAATCAGAAGTTACGTTAATAGAAAAAGGTAAACTTTGGAAAGAAACAATTTACTGGAACTAAAGCGCCGAAATTTAATTAATTCTTTATCAATTAATTAATTTAATATTAAAAGAGAGTCATTGGCTTGAACAGAATCGAAAAATTTAGATAAGTAGAAAAATATTTAAAAATAAGAAGCTACGTCAATATAAAAAAACCACTAATAAAAGAGAAAGTAACTATTTGCAAAATTTAAACGAGCTTAAGATATGATTAAAAAGTTACGTTAATAAAAAAAAGGTTAATATTTGGGGAAATAATTTACTGGAACTAATCCGCAAAATTTAAGAATATTAAATAAAAGGCTAATAATAAATGAGAAAGCCAGCGGCTTGAAATCAATCGCAAAATTTAAGTTGAGTTACAAAAACCAAAATATGAAGTTACTTTGAGTAAAAAAAAGTTACCACTGAAAGAAGTAAACCAGACTGCAAGATTTAAACAAGCTTAGGATAATATTAAAAAGTTACTTTAATAAACAAAAGAAATCATTACTCAAGGACATTGATAACTAAGTAAAATTGTACAGTTCCTTGATACTTTAATGATGAACGTTAATATTTACAAAAAAACTCCAGGATCACTAACTTATGCGGCATTATGTTATCTTACATTAACAATAAAAATAATAGAAGTACAACAAAAGCAAAATAATTGATAACTAAATTAGGAGTTTACGCAAGATTACAAGTATAAACAAAGAATAAGGCTTAAGCGTAGCCTGTAAAATAACTAAGAGGTGAAGCCCCATTTAGCTTGACTTAAGATCTAAATGTTCAAGCAAGATATAAAGGAAAAGAAAAGGTTAAGCGAAGCCAAAAGAAAAAGCACATAATTAAAACCTTAAACCCTACTGTAGCTTGACCTAAAAGCTAAGCGCTCAGCACTAATTCAGTAAATCCGAGTCAATGTAACATAACACAAGAAAACCAAAGCATATATGGAGAAATCGTTTAAATAGAAATAATCAGAAATACACCGCTTATGTACATTTATAAGAACACAAATGTTAAATTAAAAGCAAAATATACCGCTAATGTGCATCTATCACAAATTTAGATTTAATTAGTGTGTAACTTTTGTGTTTATGACCGTAAATGAATAAATAAATAAATAAATAAAAACACCAAGCTTGAATCACAAGCAAATAAATTGCTACCATAAAACTACCTGACTACTCTAGGTTCCCAAAAGCAAGTTAACCAATTATAAAGCATCTACATAATCACCCTCAAGTCCCATCTAAGCATAGTGCGATATGATAAATAAGTGTAAAACGTGTACAAGCCTAATATTATATATATAATTCTATAATTCTATAATTCTATATATAATTCTAAGTGCACCAAAATAATAGTCAAATGACAAATTTAAAATAAAATAATAGGTTAATGAACCTCTGAAAACAAAAATATTATATAACCCCCCGTTATAAACAAACGCAAAAATAAATTTAAATTTTCCAGCTTTCTAGAAATAAAACCCGTAAAACCTCAAGCCCGTACACGTCTTAGCTTATAAAAAAAAACAGGAAAATAAAGGATTTGGTGGTATTCTTGACAAACTGGCGACCGAACCTTAATAATAACAAACAAATTAATATTTAAAAAAAAACACTGACTACTTCACACTTTCATTTTTCAGTCTGGGGCATATGACAGGCTTGTCAACTTGGCGTTTACGATAACAAATTATAGTGTCAGAACTAAATAGTACCACAAATTCCTGATTCCTTATATAAATTACGGCTTGAAACTTAACGCTACAGATAGCCCAATAACCACTGTATGTGCTTGGCGAGAGTCAATAAAAAAAAACTTGATAAAAACGATCTACATTCTACGTGGGCGACCGACTATTTTAATTCAAATAAAACCCAGGCCCGTAAGCTGGTATAAAGAGGTTCTAAACATAACTTTCATATTGCATGAGCTTTACGATACACGACTCGACAATTATTCAAACTTTTAACAGAATGCAAATCAGGTAAAGTAATATTACTATTAGCAAATTGAGTGGTGAGTGGTTATTATCAGTCAAAATAAGAGGTAGTACACCGAGCTACAAAAACTAGTCTTAGAAAATAGTGCTGTGAAGCAGCATTTTCGATAACTATTGACTGCTGAAATTTAAATTACAATGTATGGGCGTAAAAAAAATAAACGATTAATAAGTATTAGAGAAACACGGGGCAAAAAAAAGGCTTCAAAGTGACTTACCTCTTCAACGATAAAGAGGGATTGAACTTTCAAATTCTACAGGCAGCAAAAGGGCACCACACAGCAAAGGTTACCACAGGGTTTGGACCTCCAAACTGTTGCCGATGTTCGTGGCTTGATAGAAATAAAGAAAGGAATCCTTAGTACTTGAAAAATTTCAGCATGCACATGGCGTCTACGGGTAGACAAAAAAAAACGGAAAAAACTCACCTATCATCGAACGAAGTCGCCCAAAAATATCCTGCGTCTTGCAGAAACAAATTCAGTAAGAATTTACACACAGTCCCTGACTTTAACCCAAAAACTACTTGGGCTTCAAAAACTGAAGCTTTAAAACAAGGACTATAGAACAACTGTCGAAAGGCAGAGTGGAAGTGACCGGCCTATGCCTCGTGTCGGAAGAATCATATGACACTTCATCCCACCACACCGACACATATCCAAAATGGTGTCCTTCAATTTCCGTACTGCACTGACAACTCCAACTCAAAAATCTTCCGCTAGAACCTGTGGTCTCAACTACAAAGCCCAAATAAGCGGCCCCCCCCCACGCGAAAATGCCACTGCAGCCGCTGTGTTCACAAATCGACGGCTCTCGAAAGCGCCGCGTGAATCGACCTCGCGGCCCGAACTTAGATATTGTCGTTCTTAAACTTGCTATTGCCCGGTTACAGTTCCGGCAGGCGGAAACATATACACCTACAGCTGTTTCAAACTTCAACACAAATTTCTTAATTAACTGGGAATAAGAATAAAGTAAGTTAAATTCTAAAATAAGGTCCGAGAACAGGAAGGCCGAATGTTACAGAGCACCATGCCTGTGGGAAGACACTAGGATTAAATCCCATCCAATGACGAGACAGCTGGAAAACGTCTGAAAATATGTAGGTATCCCCTTATAATTTATTATTAGCATGTAAACATAAATAAACTAAGAGGGACTGTCTGTACTCAAGGGGAAACTCTAAGCAAGGCGCAGAAAAACGAATCTCAGGGCCCAAACAAAGAGAAATGTTAAACCGAACTACCAGCTACAACAGATGGACAGGCTCATGTTAAGCCGATTTGGACCAGATAAAAGGGCAATCAACACCCCCAGGGGGTAGCCTGGAAAGCAAGGGAAGGGGGCCACATAGTGGAAGAACGAAAATAAAACCTCTCAATCAAGGTAAATAATTAAGAAAACAGGCGTTCGTGAATAAACCAATTATTAAAACAAACACTGAGTCTGTGACAAAAAATGACCTGTCACAACTCCCCCTCTCCTACGAAAGGAGGGAAATTTTCCAATGAAAATTAACTGACGATAAGGATCAGAGGCTCTCTGTAGATACAAGAAAATTGGAAAAGAAAATGAATTACCTGCGCTATGCTGGCGCCAATAACAAAAACATAAGTAACGATATGTGGGAACCCAAGGTAGTACCATATAACTAATACTAACTAACAAGACTGATAACTCAATCTTAAAAGAACTAAATACTCAAAGCAATCCTTGGTTCCTTTGCCACTAGTCACCCAGCGACCTCCTCCAGGAAGATTCAGTGTGGAACGTAAACCCTAGGTTGGTAATGGAGCTAGCATTGCGTAACACCCAAAAATATTGTGGGGAACCTCGTTTACTAGCCTCACACTGTGGAATCGTCCCGAATTAAATCACCAAGTGACATGCGTCAAAGCAACCAAAGGGTGGACAACCAAAAAGGAAAAGATAAATAAGTAAAATGAGAAGAAAAGAGGGATAGCCCAGATGATCCACCATACAAAAGGGAGTAGCACCCACCAAGCTAAAAGATGTACCAAATGGGAAGCACATCGGTCCCTGTACAAAACAAAAAAAATTAATCAGGGTGTTCTGAGCGGTGGCACTGCCACCGGCCTGTCGCAACCTAATAGGCCGACTTAAGCTCAGGCCGAACAAAGTAGCTTGGTCCTCCCCTGGCCCGCCGAACAAGTTCGATGGGCAAACTGTTACCCCAGGGGTCAGACTTCCGCCCCCCCTGAACAGCCCTTCCAGTCGGTCTGCTCTCCGAAGGATCCATGATCTAACAAAGAGCGTCGAAGCGACATCCGGTAGCACCCAACACCGTGCAGCCTGTAAAACGAGATAGGGACAAATGTCTAAATCGATACAAAGTCAAAATAAGGTAAAGTCGCAATAGGGATAGTTTTATCTTGTCTAAATGGGGAATAGACAAAATATATCAGTAAAGATCTAGGCGCAAAACCAGTAAATACTGAAATGGCCGGAGACTACCATATAGTCCTGCCAGGACCTAGACCTAAGACAAATCCAAGTAATAGAGAAAATATCAAAGGTATCAAAGTAAATTAAAGCCAATCAAAGGCCAATCACGATAAGGTAAGTAAATCAAGGAGGAAAAAAACAGTAACGGAATGAACGCAAAGGTAATCGAAATTACGCAAAGGTAAACAAATAAACGCAAAGGAAAGTAAATTATCGCAAAGGTAAGCAAATTATCGCAAAGGTAAGAAATTATCGCAAAGGTAAGCAAAGTATCGCAAAGGAAAGCAAATTATCGCAAAGGTAAGTAAATTATCGCAAAGACAATTAAATTAACGCAAATATATATAAAAAAGGTAATCAACCAAAAGGAAATGAAACAAGTAAATCAAACTAAAGGTTCGCAAATCGAGATAAAGAAAATTGGGTTACTTGCCAACAACTAGCAGTGAATCCCACCATAAGTGGTATTCTCAACTTCACAAAATCAGCAAGAGAGAAAGAAAATTGTGTTTCTACTCTAAATCCCCAAAGGAAAGACAAAGTCGTACTCGAGCAAAAACACATACTAGTTCAAGTAACCGAAATTTCCAGACACAAGTAGGGAATAATAATAAAATTACGTCAAGGTAGAGAAAATTAAGCCAAATCAAAGTAAATAGGTCACATCAAGGTAAATACGTCAAATCAAGGTAATAAAAAAAGGTCCAATCAAGATAATAAATAAAGACTTTTGGCCCTAGTCTATAGTAAAAAAAAACAATTAATAGTGAATGCAGATAAAAAACGATAAAGAAAATTAGGTCCAAAATTAATTAATCACCGCCTTCTAACCTAGTAATCAAACTTAAATTACCATGTGACACACCGTCCCCCATCTCGTCTCGCGCCGAGATGGGTGTCTGCGTGAGACTGATAAACGCAAAAAGGTAAGCTACATTAAATGACCATAAACGTTACTATACGTTACTATACAATAAACAAAGTGACGATAAGGTAAAGATAATCAGGTAATGACAGATAAAAGACAACAAGGCGTAAGGCGGCGACGGCAAGTGAAAGTAGTAAGGCAGCTGAGGGCTTACCTACTACAAACAATAGAAGCAAGGCAGCTGAAGGCTTACCTTGCCACGGCTTTCAGGGGACTCCTACCCCACCTAGTGAACCCAGTGCAGCGCTATTCTAAGTGACAGTGTCCAAATCCATCAAGTCTCGCGCCCAGATGGATCCAAACACCATCACGCCCACACTGCAGAGCATAAAATTGCTCACGACTGAGCAAGGAAAGTAAAAAAAAAAGAATTTAAACTGGGCCAAAAATCAAAATTAACGCAACGATAAAAGAAAACTCACTAAAGCCATTATTACCGAAAGAAGAAGAAAAAAAAATTAAATGTAATTAACCAAATTGAAGCTATGGACTCGAAAGTTAATAAATTCAGAAATCAATAGATTGATAAGTAAATTGAAGCAAAATGATAAGCAAAACGTAATATTAAATTAAGGACAGTAAAATTAACGGAAGGTAATAAAGTAAATAATGACTTTGAGTTGCCTAACAATCTATTCACTCCTACGGACCATCACACGCAGTTTCGGCATATACCGGTTTAAGGTCTTGTACATGCCAAATGCCCTTACTAACACCGTGTTCGTCTTCAAGCTCATAAGTACACGTGCCGGTCTTTTCTACGATCTTAAACGGACCTACAAATTCCGGAGCCAACTTTGCGCTATAATACTTCGTTGCATCGGATATACTTTTATTCTTACGCCAGACTTCTTGACCGGGGACAAAGCTTACTGGGCGTCGGCGCAAATTATAGTTATGTCGATGTTTAACACGAGAAGCTTCGATTTTAGTGTGGACTTTTCTAAATAATTGTTTGAAAGCTTCTATTCGTTTTCGAATGTAATTTTGACGCTCAGTTTCTACTTGAGGAACACCCTCAGCATAGTCCGAACCGAATAGCTTGTGTTCCCTGCCAAAATTAACGCAGTATGGGGTGAAGCCCGTAGTTTCGTGTCGCGAAGTGCGAATGGCGCAACCGATAGCAGTTAAATTATCTTCCCAAGTTCGATGGTTATTTTGTTGAACGTAAGAGCGCAACATCGTTTTAATAACTCTATTAACGCGTTCAGTATGATCTGCTCTAGGATAGTAATTAGCAGTGTAAAATATTCTAACCTTATATTTATCGCAAAGGGCTTGAAATTCTTTGGATTTCATTTGAGTTCCGTTATCGCACGTTAAGAATTGAGGAGCTCCGTAAACTAAGAAGATGCCGTCTTCGACGCACTTTACCAACGATTTTGCTGTTGCCGATCGACACGGGAATAACACGACGTACTTACTAAAATAATCGGTGACCACCAAAATATGAGTGTTACCTTGTTTAGAACGAGGTAAAGGTCCTATGTAGTCTAGGCTGATGGCTTGCCAAGGTTCCTTTATGTCTGGGCGATTACCCATTAAACCAGCTGGACGTTTCTGCTCTACTTTATTCTGAGCACAAGTTCTACAAGCACGGATATAACTAGCAACGTCAGATCTCATTTTCGGCCAATAATATCTCTCGGCGACTTTCCAAAATGTCTTAAAAACACCCACGTGCCCTGCTGCTGGATTATCATGGCATCGAAGAAATATCTCTTTTCGTTTATCCTTTGGTACTACTATTTTCCAGTAAGTGGAATGATCTGGAAAACTCGGATTGTTTGTCTTGACATATTTAAAGAGATTGTCATTCTCGACTCGCCAGCAAGGATATTTATCAGAACGTTCTTCTAGCTTCTGCATCATGCCTTTGTACCATTTGTCTGAGGTTTCAGAAAATGATGGCGACGGTGGTTCGTCAACCGCTGCGACAGAATCAGCAGTCACTGGCACTGACCTGGAAAGAAAATCTGGCACGACATGATCTCGGCCTTTACGGTGGATTAGTTCAAGGTCGTAAGGTTGTAAACGAAGAGCCCATCGGGCGAGACGTCCTTGCGGATCTTTTAGGTTATGAAGCCATAACAAAGAATGGTGATCTGTTATTACTTTGAAGTGTACACCCTCCAGGTAGTGACGAAGCTTTTCCACACTCCAAATTACGGCAAGGCACTCTTTTTCTGTGACGGTTAATTTCATCTCTTGTTTGGTGAGAGAACGTGAAAGATAGGAAATAACCTTCTTTCCGTCATCAAATTGCTCAGAACTGCTCCTAAGCCATAGAATGACGCATCAGTCTGCAAAGTAAATGTGCGGTTGAAATCTGGACATGTAAGCACGGGAGCTGTGATAAGAGCTTCTTTAATCAAGTTGAATGACTGATGGCACTCGGAAGTCCATTCCCATTTGACATTTTTCCTGGTAAGCCGAGTAATTGGGGCTATAATAGCTGAAAAGTTCGGCACAAAACGCCGGTACCAAGAAGCGGTGCCAATAAAACGTCGAATTTCCGTAATATTTCGTGGAGGTGCTATATTTACAATCGCCTGCACCTTCTCGGGATCAGGTCTTAAACCTTTGGCGTCTACGATGTAGCCAAGGTATCTTAATTCGGGCTTACAAAAGTGGCATTTCTCCTCAGAAACTATGAGTCCTGCATCTCTCAAACGGTCAAAAACTAGGCCTAAAATTCTGAGGTGTTCAGGAAAGGTTCTGGAGATGATAATTATATCATCAAGATACACCATCACATGATTTTCCAAATCAACGCCTAGTACACGGTCTACTATTGAGATATTATTGCCAGATGGCTGGCGCATTGGTCAAGCCGAAGGGCATGCGCAGAAAATGATAAAGATTCCTACCTGGAACAGTGAAGGCAGTTAATTCACGTGAGGACTCACTAAGAGGTACCTGCCAGAATGCAGATTTTATGTCGATGGAGCTGATGTAGCGGGCGTCTCTGAGGCGATCCAAAATGGCGGAGATATAAGGTATAGGATACGCATCTTTCTTACTTTTGGTGTTAAGCTTCCTAAAATCTATGCAAAACCTATAGCTGTCATCTTTCTTGCGTACCAAACACACTGGACTGGACCAAGGACTTTTAGAAGGTTCAATCGCGCCAAGTTTCAACATTTCGTCGATTTCCTCGTCCATAATCCTTTGCTTAAATGGAGAAACTGGGTAGTAAGGCTGTTTAATTGGCCTTGTGCCGGGTTCAAGCTCAATGACGTGTTCTGCTACTTTGCAGCAGCCAAGACCAGTACCCATTTCTGATATTTTCTCCTTAACCAGTGCATTTAAAGCCGCTCGGTCGGTTTCAGATAAAGAATCTCCATCTATAATGCTACAGATTTCCGTAGGTTGATCATCAGCGGAAAAATGCCAGACGTCCTGCTTCAAGTCGGGGATCACTTCCATGATTCTCCAAAAATCAATTCCTAATATTAGTTGGTGGGACAGTTCGGGAAGAACTAAAATATCTATCACCCGAGTTCTATTTAATAAAGTTACAGGAGCCTTAAAATAGCCCAAACTAGAGCAAGTTTGGCCGTTCGCGACGGTACAATCAGTCTGTTGCCTAATAAGTTTTAATCCCAGACTTTCTAACATTCGGAAACCGGGTTGACCTACAATAGTGCGTGCCGCTCCAGAATCTAATAATCCTAAAATCTTATAACCTAAAATTGAGATTTCTAAATAGGGGCGCTGGTCGCCATGCGCGTGGGCTATGATAAAATCTAAAAGGTTTTTATTGGGAAAAGAACTGTTAGCGTGTGAATGATTCTGGTTGGAAGGGGAGCTATGGATCGGTGAAAGGCTTTCATCAGAAATCAACTTGTGGGTCGGCAAAATGTTTTTATAGTGAACAGAATTGTTAGGGGGTGAATGATTTTGGTTGAAAAGAGAGCTATTTGTTGGCAAGGACTTTTCATCGGGAGGAAAGCTGTTGGTCGATGAAAAGTTTTCATTCGAAAGGAAGTGGTTCGTCGGCAAAACGTTAAATAAATAATAATAATAAAACGGTAAATGATTTCTGTAGAGAAGAGAGTTGTTGGTGGGCAAAAGGTCTTCATCGGGAAGAAAGCTGTTGGTTGGTGAAATATTTTCATTGGAAAGAAGGTGGTTGGTCGGCGAAAAGTTTTTATTGGACAGAGAATTGTTAGGGGATGAATGATTCTTGTGGAGGAGAGAATTGTTGGTGGGCAAAAGGTTATTGTTGGGTGGAAAGTTGTTGGTCGGTGAAGTAAAAGGGAGGGGAGCAGTCCTACGACCTATCGACTCTCCCGAGAATCGTTTCCCGAAGAACACTTAGGGCAGTTTTTACTGGTCACATTTGGCGCACCACAGCGGTAGCAATGGATTCTGCGCTGTTCAGTGCACTGGCTATTTCGATGACCTGGCTTATTACAGTTCCAACACAAGAATGATCCAGAGTTTCTGGGTGTTGTTGGACGTGGATCTCTTGGTGACTGTCTATCGTCTCGAGAAGTTGGTGGCACCGGACGAGATTCTCTCACTTCGTCGATCGGTAACTGTCCATCGTTCCTTGGACCTGACGCTTCAGATGCTATAAAAGCAAAGTCTGGTTCCACAAAATTATGCCTTTTTCGAGGAGGTGGAACATAGGTTTCAGCACGATATTTCTTGGCCTCCAATTTGAGACATTCTTCTTCTAGATCTTCCAACTTGTTAACTACCGGAAGTTGGGTAGTATAAAAAGGAGATAAATTCCTAGTAATAATATCCAGCTGAACATCCTCTGAGAGGGAGCCATGTCGTCTAAATAGCGCGCTCATGCTAGAGAGTTAATCGACTATGCTTTCAGTCGAATCTTGAGTCCGGTCCAGAATTTCCTTAAATAGCCGATGCCGATAGTCTGGCGGCTCGAAATGTTTGCACAGAAGGTCAGACAAACTAGACCAGTCCGAAAATCGATGGCGATTTGCGCGAAACCAATTTAGCGCTCTACCAGTAAATAGGTCGATAGCAGACTCCAACAACTCGCGTTCTGAAATACCGCGAGCTTCGCGTAGTTCCGATACTCGCTCCAAGAAATTATGCACAGTCATCTGTTTAGCTTCGCCGGTAAATCTAATTCCCCATTTTTCGACACGCTGCGCCTTGCTACACGAAGGATGGCTAACGGAGGTGGCAGCGGCTGTTACATTGTGACTAACCACGGTTGGAGTGACTTTGGGCGACGAGCGCGTGTGACGCGGTCGACTGTTGGACGCATTGCTAACTCCAGACGAATCCGAATCCGAATCGTTGTGATGAGTTTGATCAAGTAAGGCGCTTAAATTCGGATCTTGTTTTAGGAGATCATCCAAACTGTTTAATTTGCTCAAAGTTTGAAGTAGCAAATTAGACCGAGTTTGCAATTCCTCGGCACTGAGGTTCTCAATCGGAATTCGATCAACACGAGTGAATAAATGGACAAGTTGCGACTGCAAACGCACGAACTTCGCTCTGGCTGAGTCACCAGAAATATTCTTGATCGCGCTTTCGATATCGTGTAAAGTCTTGGTTATGTAGTCACATTCGTCGTCAAAAACAAAGTTATAGGCCGGGCGAGTAAAAATTTTGCCTTTTCTTTCCATTTTTAAAATAGGACGTAACGATGCTACAAGTTCTTTTGCGGTATTAACATTACTAGCCGGAATGCCACGAATCGTGAGCTCATAAATAAGCATTTCTTTCCGAAGACAATGAACTTGCTTATTATAATCCATTTTGGAGTGAACAAAAACAATAGCAACTCAAAAGTCAAAGTAAAAAAAGTCAAATCTAGATATAAATGCGTAACTCGAATAAATTTACCAAAACTACACCAATGGTGTAGTCAAATACAGCAAATAAAGGTAATTAAATCAGCAAAAATAGCACGAAATAATAAAAAGGTAATCAAGCAATCGTAATACAGTACGCAAGGATAAAGTCACGTAAATAAATTAAATAAAATCGGTAATAAATCGCAATATCAAAGACAATCAAAGTTACGCAAGACGTAAAATAAAATCGGTAATAAACCACAAATTCAAAGACAATCAAAGTTACGTAAACAAGTCAATTAAAATGGGTAATAAATCGCCAAATCAAAGCAAATCAAAGTTACGTAATCAGTAAGATAAAATCGGTAATAAATCGCCAAAATCAAATGCAGTAATACAGGGCTAGTACAGTTAGAGTTAAAATTGATGGAAATTTTCAAAGTTCCATCCAGCTCACTAGACGCACAATAGTAAAATTAGAAAAGAAAGCTTTAATTTTTTTAAATAGGCCCCACGTTGGGCGCCAAAAATTTGCGACGCACTTTGTTCAATCATAAGTGTTTGATTAAAAACCATCAAAGATACTATGATGAGTATCATTGACCAAGTACTTACCGCTTAAACTAGAAAAAGTCAGGAAGATACTCTAAGAGAGAAACAGAAACAGCAGGGTGTCCTGTGTGAAGCAAGCTGTAGTAGAGCGCGTGCAAATTAGCCCTCAGCTCAGCCAGATAGGTTCGATTGGACGCCACCAGTTTTTTACACCGACACAAACTGGAAGTCGCCTAGGTGGTCGAGGAACCTGCTTCAACACACAACAATCCTGCTATTCATAATTTAAAATTCAGAAAAACATTGGGCGCAGCGAGCTGGATAAAAAAAAACAACTTAAATACATATAACCCTAGATACATATATTTGTACAATAAAAAAAATTGATACATGTGTCTATGAATACAGTTGGGCGATCTGCCCTCGCAAAATAAGTAAATTAAGTTATACCAAAATAAAAACTTCCTGAGGTCTGTCCCCAGGTTCAAAAAAAATTCATAGGGTGGCTCCTTAGCACCCGCCAAAAAGAAATAGGGATGGTTCGTATCCCCTACCGAAGACAATAGGGATGCTGTGTTGCCCCGACGGTAGACAATAGGGATGCTTTTCAGCCCTTACGGAAGACAACGCAATGGGGATGCTTGTAGCCCCCACGGACGAGAAGTAGGGAGGTTCGTGGCCCCTACCAAAGACCCTAGGAACAAAACAATTCCTACTAGTTACAGTAATTTAAATAAAAAAAAATGTTAAAAGTTACGTTAATAATTAAAAATAAAAATCAGAAGTTACGTTAATAGAAAAAGGTAAACTTTGGAAAGAAACAATTTACTGGAACTAAAGCGCCGAAATTTAATTAATTCTTTATCAATTAATTAATTTAATATTAAAAGAGAGTCATTGGCTTGAACAGAATCGAGAAATTTAGATAAGTAGAAAAATATTTAAAAATAAGAAGCTACTTCAATATAAAAAAAACCACTAATAAAAGAGAAAGTAATTATTTGCAAAATTTAAACGAGCTTAAGATATGATTAAAAAGTTACGTTAATAAAAAAAAGGTTAATATTTGGGGAAATAATTTACTGGAACTAATCCGCAAAATTTAAGAATATTAAATAAAAGGCTAATAATAAATGAGAAAGCCAGCGGCTTGAAATCAATCGCAAAATTTAAGTTGAGTTACAAAAACCAAAATATGAAGTTACTTTGAGTAAAAAAAAGTTACCACTGAAAGAAGTAAACCAGACTGCAAGATTTAAACAAGCTTAGGATAATATTAAAAAGTTACTTTAATAAACAAAAGAAATCATTACTCAAGGACATTGATAACTAAGTAAAATTGTACAGTTCCTTGATACTTTAATGATGAACGTTAATATTTACAAAAAAACTCCAGGATCACTAACTAATGCGGCATTATGTTATCTTACATTAACAATAAAAATAATAGAAGTACAACAAAAGCAAAATAATTGATAACTAAATTAGGAGTTTACGCAAGATTACAAGTATAAACAAAGAATAAGGCTTAAGCGTAGCCTGTAAAATAACTAAGAGGTGAAGCCCCATTTAGCTTGACTTAAGATCTAAATGTTCAAGCAAGATATAAAGGAAAAGAAAAGGTTAAGCGAAGCCAAAAGAAAAAGCACATAATTAAAACCTTAAACCCTACTGTAGCTTGACCTAAAAGCTAAGCGCTCAGCACTAATTCAGTAAATCCGAGTCAATGTAAGATAACACAAGAAAACCAAAGCATATATGGAGAAATCGTTTAAATAGAAATAATCAGAAATACACCGCTTATGTACATTTATAAGAACACAAATGTTAAATTAAAAGCAAAATATACCGCTAATGTGCATCTATCACAAATTTAGATTTAATTAGTGTGTAACTTTTGTGTTTATGACCGTAAATGAATAAATAAATAAATAAATAAAAACACCAAGCTTAAATCACCAGCAAATAAATTGCTACCATAAAACTACCTGACTACTCTAGGTTCCCAAAAGCAAGTTAACCAATTATAAAGCATCTACATAATCACCCTCAATTCCCATCTAAGCATAGTGCGATATGATAAATAAGTGTAAAACGTGTACAAGCCTAATATTATATATATAATTCTATAATTCTATAATTCTATATATAATTCTAAGTGCACCAAAATAATAGTCAAATGACAAATTTAAAATAAAATAATAGGTTAATGAACCTCTGAAAACAAAAATATTATATAACCCCCCGTTATAAACAAACGCAAAAATAAATTTAAATTTTCCAGCTTCCTAGAAATAAAACCCGTAAAACCTCAAGCCCGTACACGTCTTAGCTTAAAAAAAAAGGAAAATAAAGGATTTGGTGGTATTCTTGACAAACTGGCGACCGAACCTTAATAATAACAAACAAATTAATATTTAAAAAAAAAACACTGACTACTTCACACTTTCATTTTTCAGTCTGGGGCATATGACAGGCTTGTCAACTTGGCGTTTACGATAACAAATTATAGTGTCAGAACTAAATAGTACCACAAATTCCTGATTCCTTATATAAATTACGGCTTGAAACTTAACGCTACAGATAGCCCAATAACCACTGTATGTGCTTGGCGATAGTCAATAAAAAAAACTTGATAAAAACAATCTACATTCTACGTGGGCGACCGACTATTTTAATTCAAATAAAACCCAGGCCCGTAAGCTGGTATAAAGAGGTTCTAAACATAACTTACATATTGCATGAGCTTTACGATACACGACTCGACAATTATTCAAACTTTTAACAGAATGCAAATCAGGTAAAGTAATATTACTATTAGCAAATTGAGTGGTGAGTGGTTATTATTAGTCAAAATAAGAGGTAGTACACCGAGCTACAAAAACTAGTCTTAGAAAATAGTGCTGTGAAGCAGCATTTTCGATAACTATTGACCGCTGAAATTTAAATTACAATGTATGGGCGTAAAAAAAAATAAACGATTAATAAGTATTAGAGAAACACGGGGCAAAAAAAAGGCTTCAAAGTGACTTACCTCTTCAACGATAAAGAGGGATTGAACTTTCAAATTCTACAGGCAGCAAAAGGGCACCACACAGCAAAGGTTACCACAGGGTTTGGACCTCCAAACTGTTGCCGATGTTCGTGGCTTGATAGAAATAAAGAAAGGAATCCTTAGTACTTGAAAAATTTCAGCATGCACATGGCGTCTACGGGTAGACAAAAAAAAACGGAAAAAAAAACTCACCTATCATCGAACGAAGTCGCCCAAAAATATCCTGCGTCTTGCAGAAACAAATTCAGTAAGAATTTACACACAGTCCCTGACTTTAACCCAAAAACTACTTGGGCTTCAAAAACTGAAGCTTTAAAACAAGGACTATAGAACAACTGTCGAAAGGCAGAGTGGAAGTGACCGGCCTATGCCTCGTGTCGGAAGAATCATATGACACTTCATCCCACCACACCGACACATATCCAAAATGGTGTCCTTCAATTTCCGTACTGCACTGACAACTACAACTCAAAAATCTTCCGCTAGAACCTGTGGCCTCAACTACAAAGCCCAAATAAGCGGCCCCCCACGCGAAAATGCCACTGCAGCCGCTGTGTTCACAAATCGACGGCTCTCGAAAGCGCCGCGTGAATCGACCTCGCCGCCCGAACTTAGATATTGTCGTTCTTAAACTTGATATTGCCCCGCTTACAGTTCCGGCAGGCGGAAACATATACACCTACAGCTGTTTCAAACTTCAACACAAATTTCTTAATTAACTGGGAATAAGAATAAAGTAAGTTAAATTCTAAAATAAGGTCCGAGAACAGGAAGGCCGAATGTTACAGAGCACCGTGCCTGTGGGAAGACACTAGGATTAAATCCCATCCAATGACGAGACAGCTGGAAAACGTCTGAAAATATGTAGGTATCCCCTTATAATTTATTATTAGCATGTAAACATAAATAAACTAAGAGGGACTGTCTGTACTCAAGGGGGAACTCTAAGCAAGGCGCAGAAAAACGAATCTCAGGGCCCAAACAAAGAGAAATGTTAAACCGAACTACCAGCTACAACAGATGGACAAGCTCATGTTAAGCCGATTTGGACCAGATAAAAGGCAATCAACACCCCCAGGGGGGGTAGCCTGGAAAGCAAGGGAAGGGGGCCACATAGTGGAAGAACGAAAATAAAACCTCTCAATCAAGGTAAATAATTAAGAAAACAGGCGTTCGTGAATAAACCAATTATTAAAACAAACACTGAGTATGTGACAAAAAATGACCTGTCACAATAGGCTAAATTAAAGATAATATAAACACATTTTCTTATTTTGATCAATCCGACGGTACCTCTTTTACCTTCCTCATCCTTTCATAACAGTTTTGTTTGTAATTCTGTCCGTCCAACTTATTTTATGAATCCTTCGGTACAACCACATCTCAAACGCATGTAGTCTCCGTATCTCTGTTTTCTTTAGGGTCCAGCATTCTACCCCGTAAAAGAGCATCGAGAACACATAGCATCTTAGTAATCTTACCTTCAGGTCTAACCTAAGGTCTTTGCTGCAAAATGCTCGTTTCATCTTCATAAAGGTAGCTCTTGCCTGCTCTGTTCGTATTCTGATTTCTTCCGAACAGTCATTCTTTTGATTTATCATAGTGCCTAAGTATTTATATTTCTCTACTCTTTCGATCGTTTGATTTTCTAGAACAAGATTTACATTGGCTTGAGGTTCCTGTGATATGAACATAAACCTCGTCTTTTTGGTATTTAAAGTCAGTCCGTGTTCCTCGCTAGCTCTGGCCACCTTCTCCAGAAGAAACTATAGATCATCTACGGAGGTTGCTATTATAATTGTGTCATCAGGATATCTGATGTTGTTTAGCACTTTTCCGTTTACTTTTACTCCTCTGCTTTCGTTCTCTAATGCATTCTTTATGATTTCTTCTGAGTAAATATTGAATAGCATTGGCGAAAGTACGCATCCTTGTCTAACCCCTCGTTTTATCTGAATTTCGGTGGATTGTTGATTTTCGACTTTGACAACTGCTTTTTGGTTGACATAAAGCCCTGAAATAATTCTGATGTCATTGTTGTCCAGATTTTTCTCCTTGAGAATGTTCATGAGCCTTTCGTGTCGCACTTTATCAAAGGCCTTGTTATAATCTATGAAGCACACGTACAGTGGTTGGTTCATATCCATGCAGCGCTGACCTAACACATTGACCGCAAATAACGCTTCCCTCGTGCCTAGTCTAGTCCTCTAAAGCCGAACTGAGTTTCGCTTATGTCTTGTTCCAACTTTCTATATAACCCCTGTTACAAAAGTTTTGAGAAAAAGTTTGGCCTTAGTTACTTTTCTAAAACTGAATAAACTTTTATTGTACGACAATATATTTATAACATCAATTGTTACTCTACAAAAATCATCTAGTTTAATGCCGCTAAGGGTCCGTGTTCTTCAACAACTCTCAGTATATGTCCTACCATATATTTCCTACCTCTGAACTTAAGAAAAGCAACATCTAATTTAAACTTTAAAACCAGGATCAAGACTTATGTTCATGAAAATCTTGATCAGTTCCTTCGATTGTTTAATGGCAAATAGACAAATAAATACTCACGAAATGGTATTTGAATACTGTTTAATTTCTTTGGCAGCTCTGAATTTCAAGTCTAGCTCTAATTCTCCTATTTTTCTGTCTTCTGTCTATAGTGTGTGTGTGTGTGCGTGTGTGTGTGATATGGTGTGTATGTCTGTGTAGGTGTGTGAGTGTGTGTGTCCATTTTTGGTATGTGTGTGTGTTGTAATTTGCATATTACTTTTCTGTATTGATTTTTCCTAGTATTAGTATTGATATTTTTTTACTTTGTATCCTGTCGCTGATTATTTTGCACATATAGGTATTGCATACCTAGGTGCAGTAATGTTTCATTGGACTAATATTATTGTTTTGACACTGTATATACCAGTTTTGTAAACTAAATGAATTTTAAATAAATAAATAAATAAAAAAAATGTCGAACTGGTCTCATGAGGTTTTGGGCGTCATGTATATTCATTTCTCTTATTTTCCGGATGATTCGCTGCCGAAGTTCCTGCTCGTTTCTGGCCTCCCAACCGTCATTGTAGACTTTCTGAGCCAATCGAGCCCAAAAAGTTTCAATTGGTCTGGCTTGGGGAAGATTCGGGGGATTATCAATCCTGGGCACATACGGAATGTTTCTTGCTTCCAACGAGTCAAGTGTAGCTCTAGCATAATGTGCTGATGCTAGATCCGGCCAAAACATATAATTTCCATCTGCGTGATGCTGGTTGATAAAATCAACTAATTTTGTGAGACAGTCTCTGATATAGACTTCAGCATTCACTGCCTCTCCTCTTACACGACTAACAAAAGGCCTGGATATTCCCCTTTCGGATATGGCACACCAAACCAATAGTTTTTCTGTAAATTTAGCTTTGGCTTTATATCTAACTTCATTTGGGGTCTCCTCTATGTTGTCGGTATAAAATCCAGAATTTCCAGGTAGTTCTGCATGGCTAAGGGTGAAATATTTTTCATCATCCATGACAACGCATCTGTTGTTCGCGAAGTGAATTCGTCTTAAATTGCGGCAGCATCCGGGTATCCTTGCTATCTGGGCATCGGTATATTTGGGCGCCTTTTTTCTCTTTCGGTATTTTATACCGCTCCTAGCATTATAACGACAAACGGTGGCGTTGGAAATTCGGAAACGAGGAGCAACCTTTCTTGTAGATTTTCCAATGGAATTTTTCATTATTCGAGCTAACCTGTTCTGCTGTGCTTGAGCTAACTTGCGTGGTCGACCAGTTTTTGGGAGGTTCACACAAGGGATTCCTTCTTCACATTCCCGAATTGTTCGATATATCGTTGCTTTTGAAATATTTTCGCCTTGAAAAAGTCTTACTGTTTCCTTTTTGGGTATTTGCCCAACAAGTCTATAAATACATCTGCGAATCTCTAACTTGTATGCCATCGCGAAAAGAACTGTCAACAATTTGACATGTCTAACAAAATGGCAAAACCCGTAGCAACAGTAAATTCCAAGGATGACTTGATGTACTGCATCCCTATTTTTGGACAGCACCTTAATTTTTTTTCTCAAAACTTTTGTACAGGGGTTATTCTGTGGTGAATAATTTTGAGAAGAATATTTAGCGTATGACTCATTAGACTTATTGTTCGATAGTGGGTGCAATGCTTAGCGTTAGCTGTTCTCGGAAGGGTGATAAAAGTTGAGACAAGCCATTCTTCAGGCGTGTGTCCTGAATCGTAAACTGCATTAAACAGGTTCAATATGTTCTTCCTCGATAAGCTTTAGAATTTCACTTGGAATCTCGTCTGGCCCTGGAGCTCTGGCATTTTTGAGAGTTTTAAGGGCGTATATAACTTCCTCTTTGGTTATTTCTGGTCCGTTGTTGTGAGATAATTATTCTGGTTCATTTCTATTATCTTCAAATAGGTCTTTAATATAATTAGTGCAAGTTCTTACCATTTCTTCCACTTCTGTAATGAGCTTTCCATCTTGATCCAATAAAACAGATGTCTGCCTTCTTTTTTGAGTTCCAGTCAATTCTTTTACTTTTTTATGAATTCCGAAGCTATCGTGTTTTCTTTGCAACTCCTCTATTTCTTTACATTTCTTTTTGTAATATTCTTCTTTTGCTTCTCTAACCTTGTCTCGGACTTCTCTTTGAATATTTTTGTATTTTTCGTTGTTGTTTTTAGCTTCTCTTCTTTTATCCATTAACTGGATAATATCGGGAGTCATCCAATCCTGCTTTGCCTCTGGTTGATTTTTAAAGATCTCTCTGCATGGCTCCAGTATGGCTTCCTAATTTCAATTTCAATTTATTCAATATACATTTTATAATAAACAAACAAGCTTAACATACTAAGTAAATACATTAAAAGTCAACTGACATGTATCATAAAGGTACCTAAGTAAAAATATACTTGTATGTACCAATAGCTAGATCTAGGTATTTTATACTAAATTTGGCTTACGCCACAACACTTAAAAAAAAAAACCTCCAAAAACAGAAGGAACACATACTTCTCTGTATACACTGAAACAAAGAAGAAAGATGACACATGAGAATGAGTTGGTAATAAAGTCACTCAAACAAATGTTCAAATCTCTTAGATTCCAAAGCTAAATATTTTCTACTTTCAGTTTTAAATTTCTTAATGCTTCCAATACATTTAATAAAATTGTTCCTAATGCTTTACGTTGTTTTATATTGTTATTGATTTTGCATTGCAGTTCATGTTTTATGTCGGGGTTTTTCAAAAGAGATACATTTAGTTTATTCGACTTTGGTTTTGTTGAACATTTTTTGAATTTAGTTCTAATATTAGCTATGAGGGGTTGTGATCCGAAGCGATATCAGCTCCTGGGTATGTTTTCACTGATGTAATGCTATTTCTGTATCGATGGTTGATCAGAATGTAATCGATCTGGTTTCTAACGATGTTGTCCTTTTTATCTTGTGGAGATTTCTATGTATAGAGACGGCAATTGGGTAGTTTGAAGAAAGTGTTTGTTATAACCAAGTCATTCTCCTGACTGAACTGCAGAAGCCTATCTCCTCTTTCGTTTCTTGTTCCCAGTCCATACTCGCCGATATATTTTCCAAGTTTTCCCTTTCCGATCTCCGCATTGAAATCACCTAGGACCAATGTGACATCTCTGTTTTTAAGCGAGCGTAGTACGTTGTTAACTTCCTCATAAAATTCTCCCATTTCCTCGTCAGATTTGTCTGAGGTTGGCGCGTAGATTTGAACTACATTCAGTTTACAGTTCAACATATTCAGTTGCAGCAACATAATGCGGTCTGATATGGGAGCGAAGTTTAAGACTGATTTATTGACCTCCTTGGACACTATTACTGCTACTCCATATCTATGGTGATTTTCGATATTTCCAGAATAGTACATATAGCCATTTGTTGTAGAGTGTTGGCCTGAACTTGGTCATCTTGTATCGCTGAGGCCCAGGATGTCTAGTTTCAGTCTATTCATTTCTTGTTCAACATTGTGCATTTTTCCAGGTTCGTAAATACTTCTGGTATTCCAGGTACCAATTCTCATAGCTGAGCCGGAGATTCTTCGCACCCTCTGGTCACTCAAGATCTGCCGGGGACTGAGGGCCTTTTGTTTGTTTTTTTCAGCCATGATAATCTTTACTAGGGAGAAGTTATGAGGTGGTTTCCCCTTGCCTTCCTCATCGCAGTGTAGAAACCGTGTTGGCGCTTTCAACTATGCTGTATGGTGCCGTAATACCTTATATCTGAGATTACGCCGACCAATTGCTTTTACTGCTGCTGCTGCTCAACATTAATTTTCTCGCCATATCTGGTTACCCCCACCCGCCTGCAGGTCGATGCAGTTACCAGGGTGTGGCACGTGGAGCCATAAGTGAGAGCTGACTGCCCTGCGAGGACCAGTTGTCTAAAACCATCTCCAGTCTATGACTTTCGACGCGACCGTCTTAAACTAAACTACGTCTTAACGTATTAAAAAAAACTACGTCTACAACGCAGCCCAACACCCCCCCCCCATTTTTTCTTTTAAAGTTAGTTTTAAATAATAATGTAATTTTATTTCTTTTCACTACCTAGAAAATGGTATTCGTCGATCCGTTGTGAATAAATATTTTGCTCAGTTTTATCTAGTTTGTGCTCTGAGTATTTCTTAAAGTAGCCTAATAGGGTTGAAAACTAAATTTAATTTAAAACACTAATAACTTTTACGTATTATGGTAACGTTTGCGGGTGCAAAACTCATTTAGCGGATCTTTTTAAAAAAATCGGTAAGTTACGATAATCTTCGTAACAAAAGGACGAATAACAACTTTCTGAACGTGCTGCGTGAAATAGAATAATGTGTTTTTTTTTGACAAATGCTATAATGAAAGAATTTTTGTTATACTTTTAAAATAAGTACTATGTAGTTGTGCTCAATTAGAATTTTTCTTTTTGATTTTTAACTTTCCCTTGACAGAAAGGCTAGTAGGAATAGTGCTTATCTCATTAATAACGTAATATAGGGTCATAAATATTAGTTAAAACTAAGGCTACTGACAAAAAGGATTGATTTCGCAGTGCCTTTTTGCTATTTTTTTGTTTTTTCTTACGAAAAGGTTAAAAAATTGTTCTTAAGGCTCTACAATGCGCACATTTTTAGAATGATTAACACCGTTTTGCTACTGCAGGATTCTGGAAAGGCTATTTAAAGTACCTCTCGGGACAAATTAAATTTGATTAGGGAAATATTTCTTTTTCTAAGGTATAGAGACGTTTTTCGAAAAAAGTAAAAAAATTTATGAACAAATTCTCATTAAATTTATGCATTTTTAGGCTTTTTTCAAGGTTAATATCATAGCTAATAATTTTTTTTTCAAAAAAAACGCTCTATACCTTAGAACTTCCATGACTTATCTTTACAGTTCCAAAAAATGGGACATTACAATTGCGTAGTAAGTCCGATATATTGCAGCGCGCAAGGCATGTTTTAGGCACATTTCGTTAAAATGTATTTAAAGTTGCCTACATACAGCTTGATTTATTTCCAGGCGACGTGAAACGAGAGATACGGGGACAGGATTATAATACACTAAGAGAAAGAGGTTCGATAGGTTGAAAAAAAGTTGGGCAATAATTTATGATAAAACTTTTGGTTTCTTGTATTGTCAGTGCCAATAACAGAATATTTGAGTTAACTGTAGAATGCTTAACTAGTAGTTTTGCTATAACTGTTAGATCTAAACATAAAGTCTTCTATTCCTTGGTAAAGACGGACAGGTTTAATAAAATAAAGCAATTTATGAATGTTCTTAGATGGAGACGGGAGTTTTATAAATAAATATAACAAATTCCATTTAGTTGGCGTATATATAAATTCAATAAAGGTACTGGATGAAATAAAAATTGTTTATGGATTATTTTTAGCTGTCGTATTATTTATAAGGCGGCAAAGAGGCTACTAAATATACATTTAACAGTATGCCACGCACAATATTAACATAATTTTGTTGGTAGGTGTTATTATTATTTAAACCTCAGATAATCGCTTATTATCGCTGAAAATACAGGGTCGGCTTAATAATCTTAATCTGCAGGAAGCGTTGGCGTAACTGTTGGTATTTGGTGAAAAATAAGTTTCTTTCGGGCTTTATGTTTATAGTTAATTAGTTTCATTGACGATTTGATCAGACATGGGAATTTGTGTTGCTTGAGGTGCGGCGCGAGCGCCAGGGTATCAGGGACTGAAAAAATACGTACATATACGATATATTGTAAAAATGTATAAATAATATATAACGGCATATAAAATAGTTACAGTAATGGTATACGAGGTAACGTCAGCTAACCAACATTATGGTTGTATGTCCGTCTGTTTGTCTGTATGGTTACCTTTTTGAAGTATTGTTGGCAAATCTGTCACAAAAATTATTTTAAAAAGATTAAAATCAAAGATCAAAATTTTTTTCATTTCAAAAAATGATTTCAATCAAGGGTCGTTTTTTTATTCTTTACCACTCCACGAAGGCCGTAGACCAAATGTAGGTACTAGTGTTTTGTATAGAAAAGACATTTCTATAAATCTATAAAAAAAACTATGATTTAATAAATCTTGTTTATATTTTAAATGATTTTAAGGAAAAATTTTATATTCCGTCTTATTCTGCGCTTCTAATAATAGGTATAATTTAACCCTGACAATATCCAAACGGCTTAACTGATTTTAACCAAATTTCGGTGATATGAAGGTAAGTATGTGTACAGTAAAAATGTTGACAGGTTACACGCATGCGCAGATGATGCTAACAGGGTAGACGTGCGTGTATTTGCTACAAAAGTACAAAAAACATGCGCAGTTGGTACTCAACGATTATTTCAATCATTTGCACAGAACTTACTGCGCATCTACAGAAGTAGGTACCACTGCGCACGCGCATTTGAAAATATGCGCCCAATCGTTGGACCAATTTCCAGCAGATGTGAAAAGGTTACACGCATGCGCCAGGTGCTAAAATGGTAGATATATACGTAGGTATATTCTTTACAAAATGCCAAAAAAAACTGCACAGTCAGCGCTATAAGAATACCATAATGAATATACGCAGGACCTACTGAGCATATATAGGTGTACCTATTGTAATTTGAGTGTACCGATGTGTGCATGTGCACCAGGTACCAATTTGTCGGACTTAGGTGCAGCACAAGTTAAAAAGTTAAACGTTTGTATAGCATGTGTTGAAATTTGGAGACATGCACAATAAGTCCTAACAGGTAAAGACCAGGCGCGGCAGGTGCCGCAAGAAGAGAACTGTAAACTTAGACGCAAAACGTCATTTTGAAAATCTACTGTGATTGTCTTACCTTTTTAGGACGAAGTACGTGTGTCTTCATCGGTTTAGCATTTCCTACGCGTGTGTGTAACGTTCCAACATCTGCTCGACGTAGATCGGTATTTTTGCACATATTTAAAAGTGCTCATGTGCAGTAGGTACCTACTTTTATAGATCCGCAGTAAGTTCTGCTGAGAATTATTCAAACGATCGTTAAGCAGCGACTACTTAAAATACGCATGTATCTACCCTTTTAGAACCTTCTGCGCATGCGTTTAACCTGTCAGCATTTCCTGCATACATGTTTAGTATTTTAGTACCTACGGCGCATGTATGCATTTAGTCGTGATGAGAGAGCGCGAGGAAAGGGTATTTTTTATTAAAGAAACTGAGCAAATAAATTAACTACATGACATGGTCCACATAATTGACACAAAACCTATTATTAAATGTAATCGGAGAGGTATTGTTCTGGCTCTAACTAGGTGTTTATTTTCAACTAACAAATATTCAGAATATGTTTTATTCACTAAAACGAACTTTTGGAAATATTTTGAGAAGAATTAATACAAAGTTTAAAGCGGACCATGTCGGAATATGCGATTGTCCGAAGTATAATTATTATTAGATACCTTAAATAACGTTATACATATTATCATAAAATTTTTACTGAAAATATGGTTTAACAAGTAGGCAATGAGGCTTGTCTTATTATAGAATATATGTACAGTACTAACCTAAACTATAGAGAAATAACTTGCTTAGTTATTTATTAAGAAGTTAACGAAGCCCTGACTATTTCCGGAGGTATCCGAGAAAAACCAAAAAATTAATTTAATATTTCGTTTTTTTACGGCTTTATGACCGAAAATTTTGATACACCACGAGCACTTTCTCAATGTATTTTTTATTTTTGAAATTACCTTTTGACCTCACAAAACTAATGATGTGTCACAATTTTCACAAAGAGTTCTTTCAATTTTTTTTTTAAATAAAAGAGTAATTAAACAATAAGATTCACCTTTAATCTCCACACAAGTGAAAACACATAAAGCCAATATTGGTTATTGAACTTGTTGAGAACTGACACTTAAAATTCGTCTTCGGTTAAAAATAGGTACCTATGTTGATGCTGATATGTAAAAAACGAAAAGTAGTATCTAAAAAATTAAATTATTTTCATATGAGACCTTAAGTAAGTACCCTTGAAAATAATCAGTAATAAAGCTGTAGAAGAATAAAATACCGAATTGATTTTTTGGTTTTCATTGCAATATCTCCGGAAGTAGTCAGAATTTTTAGAATTTAATTCTAGCAAATTATTCAGCATTAAAACGTGCAACTTAATTTCATCAACTCTATCTCTTAGAACTGCCGAGATAGCAGTGTTAATGCATCGAATCTGTAACCCCCTGTATATAAGAGAAATTACGTAAATATCCCAACTAGCAAAGCAGAGTTTTAAAAGAAGCAACTTATTGTATAATTATCGAACAGCATCACAAAAATCATTAGAAGAGCTTTGTTTTGTACGTGGTGCATTATGGTTGCCATAATCTTATTCGTAACGAAAAATATTTTGTTTTATAATGGTTTTTACAGCTTGTATTATAGAACAAATGATTATTATTTTTACAAAATATTGGCTCTGATGTTTCCGTTGAAGAAAAAATTGTGTAAGAAATATTAGTAATAATATACTAATAATTTAACTCCTAACTGGGCAACTTCTAAATCTTGGCATCGCCTACATATTGCTGTCACATTAAAATTAATTTTAAATGCTAAAATATGTAACACTATAAAACCATTTTATCGCAAGCACTTTTATTTTACCCTAAAATATTCTATTTGATATTAAATGGTTTTATTATAATGAGCCATGTTTGAATAAAGATTTGTTGGTTCAGCGACTGCCTCGATTATGTAAAACTTAGTTGGACGTATGGAATTAATCAAATTAGAAACATACCAAATTATAATTTACTAAACGGTTTGCTCTTAGGCACCTAGTTGTGTTAGTTTAATATTTATATTTTCCAGATATAAAACTTACAAATTTTTTTTACTTTCATTAATAACACAAAATATAAAAAATATATTCATAATACCTATTATAAAAATATTATTTAATTATATAAATTCTATTCCGAAATAAAATCAGCCAAACTTTGCCGTTAGGCATTAGAAATAAACCGACACGACGAGAGGGATTGAATAAAAATTTCCCGGAATTCGATCGCCTCGCGTCCGACTAAAACAAAACCTTCGCTTGCATTTCAGTGTGTAGCGCTGTTTAGGGGGTATTTTGCACCACGTCGTAATCTCGTTAGTATGTCCAGCTCGCGAGCGTCTTCCTCGCTGATAAATTCCATTCTGCACAAAGTGTGGCCTTAACATTGTCTTAAATTAATCGTAAAATCAGAAAATATATTCTCCTTAAAGATTTATATGTCTGGCAACGTTTCAACAAATTCAATTGTTTTAAGTTTTTCGCGCGCAATTTTCTATCAAACGCTATGTCGAGTCATATGCTCGCTTAGCCAGGTGCGTCGAACATGGACCGGTTTTAGGGTATTTTTGAAAATTTTTAAAATGTTCGATTTAAAAAAAGTATTGGATATGTTTGTAGACTATCGCAAGAGTCACCCATTCCAATATATGTAACCATTTCCATAATACCCTGTATATATGTATATACAATGTGACCAGTAAAGTCCGCATCATATATGATTTTTTTATTAATAGCTTTATGCGAAATTTGACTTTGGTATCAATTTCTGCTTCGATCGAGATGAAAATTAGCCAAAAAAATAGTAGCCACGCGATTTGTATTAATATCTGCCAAATTTTAATTTTTTCCAAAAAAATTCAAAAGTGGGGTTATTTCTCAAAATATCGAAAAAAGTTATTAGAAAAAGTTTTTCTAAATGCAATTTTTAGCCCATATGTTGCATAAGATAATATTGATTTTTTGACCATTTTTTTTTAAATTGTACCACTGTTGCAAAATAAGACTCAACGCAACCTACATAAAACTTCTTAGTTTTGACAATGACACATTTTCTTTAAAGTAGCACCATATTAAATGTGTGTTTTTCTACAAAATCCAAATAGGGCCATTAAAATTTGGTCACAGGTGATGCAAAGTTTATTTGTTTTTGACCCTGTATAAGGTAACTTCATAAAATAACTCTTTTTGAAAACGTAGTTTGTGTCTATAAGTAATACACATTATAATTAAGACAAACAAGTACACAGTGTCATCAGTAACGTCTGCATTAAGTGGAAAATTAATTTTCGTTTAACTTTACGTAAAGTTTATCTACTTTCAACGATTTAATTTAAAACCCCTTTATTAAAATTTGTTATGAAGCTATGTCATAAAAAAAAGTGAAAATAGTCTTTTATTATTTAAGCGCAGTTTCCAAAAATTAATTAGTATTGTACCTTACGATGATGCAAGGTTGAATTTTAAATGCGCTTAATTTTCATATTATGATTTTTTTCTTAGAAAATTTGACTTTTTTCAATTAATTAAACTATTTTCTTAATATCAAGGTGTATTACTTTTAGATACTAACTACGTTTTCAAAAATAGTCATTTTATGAAGTTACCTTATACAGGGTCAAAAACAAATAAACTTTGCATCACATGTGACCATATTTTAATAGCCCTATTTGGATTTTGTAGAAAAACACACATTTAATATGGCGCTACTTTAAAGTATAGCGCTACTTTATAGTATAGTCAAATTTCGAATAAAGCTATTAATACAAAAAAATCCCATATGATGCGGACTGTACTGGTCACACACTACACACTATATATATTATATATATATATATATATATATATATATATATATATATATATATATATATATATATATATATATATATATATATATATATACATATATATATATATATATATATATATATATATATATATATAATATATATATATATGTATATATATATATATATGTATATATATATATATATATATATATATATATATATATATATATATATATATATATATACATATATATATATATATATATATATATATATATATATATATATATATATATATATATATACAGGGTGTTATGGAAATCATTTAATATATTGGAATGGGTGACTCCTGGGGTAGTCTACAGACATATCCAATACTTTTTTTTTTCTTAAATCGAACATTTTTAAAATTTTCAAAAATACCCTAAAATCCGTCAATATTCGACGCACCTGGCTGAACGTACACAAGGCGCTTGACGGAAATTTGCGCGCGAAAAACTTTAAACAATTGAATTTTTTGAAACGTTGCCAGACATTTCTGTTTTTAAGCGTAATTTAAGACAAGTTAAAAAAAATTTGAACCTTTCCTAAGAAAAAACAAAAAAAAATAGTAAAAAGGCACTGTGAAATCAGTCCTTTTTGTCAGTAGCCTTAGTTTTAAGTAATATTTAAGACACCCTATATTACATTATTAATGATATAAGTTATTCCTACTAGCTTAAACTTTCTGCCAAGGAAAAGTTAAAAATCAAAACGAAAATACTAATTGGGCACAACTACATAGTACTTACTTCAAAAGTATAACCAGATCCGCTAAATTAGTTTTGCTCCGGCAAACGTTACCATAATATATTATTAGTGTTTTAAATTAAATTTAGTTTTCAACCCTATTACGCTACTCACTCAAAGAAACTAGATAAAACTGATCAAAATATTGGTTAACAACGGATCGACGAAGACCATTTTCTAGGTAGTGAAAAGAAATTACATTATTTAAAACTTTAAACGAAAAAAAATTTAAAACATTCATTGTGTGGCTTGTGTGCTGTTGAAAAACTTAAATAAATATGGCGCACGGGCACGGCTCTTTGATGACATTAAGAAATCCTTCTGTTTCGATCTCCCTTCCCTTCATCATGAAACATGATCATGTCTCTTTGTCACTTCCAGTACTTGATAAAGTAGGTGGCCCTGATTTGGCGCGAAAATTTAAAATAGAACGCGTGTTTGTATTATTGCCTTTGAAACACTAGAGTTAAATGCTAAGCCCATATATCGAAAAAGAGGAAAAAGGCGTCATCGATTTTAAGAAAGGAAGAAGAATTAACCATTAACCATACTTTTTCGTTTGATTCCGATTGTCGTGTTTATTTTCTAAACAGTTATAGATTATTACCATGATATACGAGGATTATTAGTATTATTACTAAAAATTATGCAGTGAATATCCAAAACAGAAGGTGTGTTAATTTCGTGGAAGGGGAAGTTGAGGCACTCGTGGAGTTTGTCGAAAAATACAAAGAAATTTTAGAGAACAAGAGAGCTGATGCTGTTACGGCCAAAGAAAAAGATAAGATGTGGGAGCAGATAGCTGCCGAATGGGTAGCTGAGGGCTATGTGGAACGCACAAGTAAGCAGCTACGGGAAAAATGGAAAAACTACAAGAAGGAAGTTAAAAAAAAATTCTTAAGAAAAGCAAGAGACATATAGGACTTGCGGTGGATATTGACTTTCAGTTATTTTTTTCCTACTCATTAGTGCTATTATAAGTAATTTTTATAGTGCGTTTATTATAAGAGTGGTCTTCATAAAAGTACACATCTAGTATAAAATAGTTACAATTTTACATTTAATTTTAGAAACACCTACACCTATCATTTCATGCTTCTTATTAAACTAGATCACCATACACTGGCAACAGTATGCTACATATGACGTCACTTCGAGGGAAAATCCTAAATTGACTAGACGCTTGCACCCCTTGTACCTACATAAGTACAGGTCAGTTTCTGGTCGGGTAGTGTATTGGGTTGACGTTTATTAAAATATTACAGGTCATTTTATTGTCGGGTAGTATGTTGAGTTGACGTTTATTAAAATATTATTGTCATATTTCATTTGCCCAGGTAAGCCCTAGTCAATTTAAAATTTTCCCTCGAAGTGACGTCATAACATAGCATACCGTTGTAAGTGTATTGTGAACTAGATATAATGGCTAGTAAAACCTAGGTCACGACCAGTGGCGTATGGTGAAATTTCAAAGTTGTATATCTCTGTTCCTAATTCCTAGAGGTTTTAATAGTGTGCCCACTGGGAAGGTTCTGGTAAACTCAAGCAAAAATTCAACTTTTTTTTCGCAAATTCAAAACGTTTTTTTTTCTTTACAAAAACATTCCCAGTGGGCTCACTATTAAAACCAATAAAAATTGGGACCGGTCCTGAACGTAGGAAGAGAGATATACAACTTTGAAATTTCACCATATGCCACTGGTCACTACCATCACTATAGTTGTGCCCTTAAACAAATTTATATACGGGGTGCCCATTTTAAGTTTTAACCACTAGTGTATAGTTGGAAGCTCTCCACTTTTCATTTTGCCCCCCCCCCCCTCTTTGATGGCGCCCCTTGTTTGCATTATTTTATATATTTTTAGCATTTTTGCAACAATTCTTCCAAAATTTTCATCTGCGGCGCATATTTCTGTAATCTAATTTTTCTGCTTTCAATTTATAATTTTTTTTATCAATACGATCACTTTTTGCTGCCCCCATTATAGCCTGCCCCCCCCCCCCCTAGAAGATGGCCACGCTACTGAAAAATATACCTACACCATAATGATATCAGTTCAAATAAACACCCTGGCCCGGTATATATGTATCTTATTTTATATAGGTACCTACTATTATTTTTTAATTTGTTTACTGTCCTTAATAATAATCTACTTATACATATAATAAAAACTGTCTTATGTAAATAAATACTGTATATTTTTTTCTGTGTACCTGCCTGTAGCTTCAGTCTTAGGAAAGTAAATTCAAATTGGATATACTGTGTACGTGGTAATATGTACAGGGATATCCAAATAAAAGTGAACAGGCCTTATAACTTTTTTATTTTTAAAAATGAGAAAAAATGTTAAATATGAAAGCTTTGGGGATTTTTATGGATCAATCATTCATATATCTTATCAGCAAAACAATTGAGTATCGAATAAAAGAAATATAGTATAAAACATCGATTTTCTCGCTTATTTTAAATTGGATGGTATGATTTTTATCATATTTTTGGATTTTTTTATTCGATGCTCGATTATTTTGCTGATAAGATATATGTATAAAGCTAAAAATCCCCAAAGCTTTCATATTTGACATTTTTTTCCATCTTTAAAAATAAAAAAGTTATAAGGCCTGTTCACTTTTATTTGGATATCTCTATACAATCGTGGTTTAAAACAGTTTAATTTTCTATTCAAATTCAAATTCATTTATTCATGCTATTACAAATAAATTGTTTACACACGTCAATTACAGATAAAATAATTTTCATATTTAGACAATAATAAAAACATTCCTGACAATACAATGCATTCAAATTTATAATTCGAAATGAACACAATAATACAAACACATTAAAAAATCTAAATAAAAATATTAAAATATATTAAAACTATAATCTAAGTACTGTTTTGTGATGTAAAAAGTATGTTTTATTAGGAACTGTTTCACCTTCATTTTAAACTGCTGAGTAGAGAGCTCTTTAACATTTTGGGATAACTTATTAAACAGTTTTATTGCATAATATTCTGGTCGAGCCTGACATTTACCCAACCTGCAGTGTTGTGGAACGTAGTTGGTCTTATTCCTAGTGTCATGGTCATGTATGTCTTGGTAAGACAGTAGGTCGTCCTTGTCTTTGATGTAGAGCAAACTTTGCAGGATGTAAGCCGAAGGAAGGGTAAGAACTCCCAACTGAACAAAGGCATTCCCACAATCCTCTCTGTACCCTAGGCCAGCCATGATTCTGACTGCCTTTCGCTGGAGACCAAAGACTCTTGTGCATGAGGTGACCGTCCCCATGCGATAATGTCATATGTCATAACACTATGGAAAATTCCATGATATGCTGTTCTCAGGGTATTTATTGAAACACATTCACTCAAATTTTGTAAAACAAATACACTACTTCCAAGTCTTTTACAAACATTAGCTACATGAACATCCCATTTCAGCTTCCTATCTAGGTATAGCCCTAGAAACTTGACAGATGCAGCTATTCCACCACCACGTGACTGACTTCGTGATATAGATGCGCTGACAACATAATCCAGCAGGCTCAGCCTATCTATTTCTTCCTGTTCCAGCCAATGTTCTGTTAAACATAAGACTCCCAGGTCACAATCAGCAGTGGCAGCCTCGAGCTCATGAAGCTGGTTTCTCACAGAGCGGACATTGTAATGTAGCAGTTTTATACATGACGATTTGCTACCACCAGGCTTCGCCCCTGTTGAGGTCCTAACTTTATTAGGTTTAAACAACTGTTTACTTGAATACCAACTGGTTAAACACTTTCGCCAAGAATGACAGACTTTTTATCCTTAGGCACACCAATTTTAAAAGAACTATATTTCTGCTTCCACTTTGTTTTTATCCGTTCGCATTCACAGTCGATGTTATAATTTAATTTTAGGTATTTTCCAATGTCCTCAGGTTTTGTGTCATTAGACAGTCGTGATACAAATAACCAAGAATAGCTACCTGATGAAGCGGCTTTCAAAGTGGTTGCATCCTTTTTTTTGCCTTCGATTGAGTTTGGTCTCAGTTTTGGATCCACTTGTTTCTTTTATTTTTTACTGTAAGCTTCTGTTTGTTTTGAAAGCATAGAAAAATATTGAAGGAGTTGAAAGTAGGGTTAGTCACTGTCATTTTCTTCTTTTTTCTTGGGATGGCTTGCAGTCACGCTAGACTGTTGTTGTGGTCCTACTGTGCCAAGTCGTTTTGTTCGATGCCAATTTCTGCTTCTTTTGTTTCTTTCGCAGCTAATTTCACGGAATTTTTGGTTTTACGGCTTTTTTTATTAGGTTAGAAATTTACGAAATTTTCTATATTCTTTTCCAAGTAAGCATTTTTTTCTTTAAGAAGTTTATTGTTTTCTTGAAGAATTTCATTTTTACTCTTTAGTTCGTCCACTAAAGCCTTTAAATACATAATTTCGATATACTTCTCTGGTTTGGGAATGTCATCACTTTGTTTACATTCCTTACACATTAATCGAGTTTTGTAACTTATTATTATAAGTATATTAAGTATATTAACTTTATTATTTAGTGAAAAAGAATGTTTCCAGTGCTATAAGGATAACACTGGACATTTGTGGCTGTTATTTAGTGAAGAAGAAAGTTTCCACTTCCAGTGCTAATAAGTACGTTTAGTTGAAGATTATTATTTTACACATCATTTGAAGAGCAGTTCTCTGTATTGTTTTGTGTTGTAATATTTTAGCTTTTTGAAATTAGTGTTACTAGGAGTTCTTTCTTTAAAGGTAACAAAAATATTAGGTTTTCAAACTTGATTCATAGAAATATGGTAAAAAAATTTGGCAACGCCTGACTTCGAAACAAAAAATTTTTTTTCTGTAACTGACATTTCTTGCTGTTTTTTATATGGCCATGTATTTATGACAGTGGCGCGCAGGTACTAAAATTTTTTTTTTCGAGGGCCGATATTTACCTTTTTTTTATAGTGAAACACCATTTATGAATATTTTTATTCAATCTGAATTCATATCAGGAGTTACCCATTCCAATATATTAAATGATTTCCATAACACCCTGTATATATATATGTATAGTAGAAAATAGAAATTTCTTGGCCTATAGGTAACATATTAAACGTAAATGCAAATATATATATATATATATATATATATATATATATATATATATATATATATATATATATATATATATATATATATATATATATATATATATATATATATATATATATATATATATATATATATATATATACATATATATATATATATATATATATATATATATATATGTATAGTAGAAAATAGAAATTTCTTGGCCTATAGGTAACATATTAAATGTAAATGCAAAGATCAACTTCTTCGCTAGTGCAGCAAGAAGGCCGTAAAATGAAAAATACAATAATCCTCATTATTTTTATTTTTCATTTTACGGCCTTCTTGCTGCACTAGCGAAGAAGTTAATCTTTGCATTTACATTTAATATATATATATATATATATATATATATATATATATATATATATATATATATATATATATATATATAAATCGATCCATCGAATCGACGTGTCATGATTCATGATTAGATCATGATTTCCCCCCGGGGCGGATCCCTTCCTGACCCTGCCGCTGCTGTTGTGGAGGGTCTAAACCGAAGGTTTATTAAACTTCCCATATGATATAAATGAAGTGATGTAAATATTACTTTCATATGTTCGTAAAAGGTTAATTATGCCTTACGGCAAGTATTAGTTAACGTAAATGGTGAATGTGTTACAACGTCTAGTTTCTAATTTGCCATTACGATTTCCGTATCATAACTATTTAGGACCAGGAAATAAGATAGAAAGTGATCGTGCAATTGATATTGATGATTTAATCGCATTACAACATGATATTGAATATATTGAAGCTAAGAAATTAAGTGATATCGAACGTGCTGATATTAAAGCAATTCAAGAATTTTATAACAAATTTAAATTTTCATGCTTTATGTGGTTGGGTTGGTTTAACTGTGAAACGCTATTTAGAAGATAAAGTTGGTATTTTATATCCGAATATTTCTACGTCAATGGTTCCACCAAAAATTACAAAACCAACTCATCGAGGGAATAAATTGTATGCTGAGCGTATGCGACTATTAAGTTCAGTATATCAAGAAAGAAAAAAACGTGGTGACCGTATTACGTGGGGTGATTTTTTAAAAGAACAACGTGATCAGCACGGAACAGGACCAAGTGGTACTCAACAACGATCTTCTACAAGTAGTAAACCATCTACAACTGCTGAAATTGAAAGTATTGCAGATAGTCCAGAAAGTATGTATGATCCGCCTACTCGTGACGAAATTGTGGCCTTAGAGACTGGCAACGTAATGGATGTTGACGAAACCAGAGGAGGAGGTGGTGCTCATGTTAGTGGAAGTATGAATACAAATGCACAGTATTTACGAATTCCTAGAAGTATTAAATTAAAAACTTTTTCTTACATTTTGGTAAAAGTCGTATTTTTTATACATATGGTTTTGTATCTAAAAATTTAATTGTCAAAAAAACAGGAGCTAATAATATTGATTTAGGTGATCAGGTATATATTACAACAAGTTTAGGTATGATTCCAAATGATATGTTAGGTTTTTATATGAGTCCATATGAACTAGGTTTAATTGCTAATTATGGGTTAGTTCGTGTAAAAACATGTTCAGTAACTGTTGTTCCAAATACAGGGTGTCCCACTTAAGATGGATACAAGCCAATATCTTGGTTGTTTGCTCAGCGATGTTTTTCATTTTTGGTAGGAGGCTATATGGTCATAAGGCGCACATTTTACCCAGGGTTAGAAATGCGATACCTCATAGACGTACGTTTTAAGGGGGTTTGATTTTTTTATTCAAGAGTAAACTACCTTTAGGACAGTATTTATTTCAAATCTGATAAATTATATTAAATCCTCCTTAACCAAGACACTTAAGTTCTAATTTTGATAAAGATTTTTACAGGGTGTGAGATAAAAATATGACATTTGTTATTTTTTTCAAGTAAATACTTACGACGCCACTGGATAAACAACTGGTCTATATCAACATTATAATAATCGATTTAAGTTTTCAGATAGCTTCCATAATAATTAAGATGTTTAATTTTGTTTCATTTAAAACCGTTATTTTTAAGTTTGTTAATACAAAGGAATAAAATACGTTACAAAAGAATTAAAAAACCCGGCTTTCAATGAAAAGTGAAGTATGATATTTTTTCATTTTATTGAGGAATAATGAAAAAAATCCAAACAATTATTTAAAATAATCACTATTAACTTTGAAAAATATGCTCTAAACTAAGATTTAGAAAACTATAACGAACTAAAAGTCAACATCTTCGACCAAACCACCATAATTTCTAATGCATTTTTCATAAATTTTCCTAATTCTTAAGCAAACTTTACGTAATTCTTGTCGAGAAATTTGTTCGCATACTTGTCTTATTCGAGTTTTCAATTCTTCTAATGATCGTGGACGGGTTTTATAAACTTTATTTTTGATAGCACCCCACAGAAAGAAATCCAGAGGTGTGAGGTCTAGCGACCTTGGAGGCCATGCTACAAAAGGACTATTGCGACCAATCCATTTATCTTGAAAATTTTCATTAAGCCATCTTCTTACAGGTGCGGCATTATGAATCGGAGCGCCATCTAGCTGAATATACAAATTCTCTCTATAAGTTAACGGCAAATCATGAACAGCATCCCAAAATTCATTTGGCAAGAAAACCAAAAATCTCGCACCGTTTAAATTCGTATTAAAAAAGAAGGGTCCAATAATACGGTCTTTTAAAATACCACACCACACATTTACTTTCTCAGAATATTGATTTTTGCAATTGATTAACCAGTGAGGATTCTCAGTACTCCAATATCTAATATTCTGGGATGATACTGTCCCGTTGGTAGAAAATGTCGTAAGTAAATACTTACGACGCCACTGGATAAACAACTGGTCTATATCAACATTATAATAATCGATTTAAGTTTTCAGATAGCTTCCATAATAATTAAGATGTTTAATTTTGTTTCATTTAAAAACCGTTATTTTTAAGTTTGTTAATACAAAGGAATAAAATACGTTACAAAAGAATTAAAAAACCCGGCTTTCAATGAAAAGTGAAGTATGATTTTTTTTCATTTTATTGAGGAATAATGAAAAAAATCCAAACAATTATTTAAAATAATCACTATTAACTTTGAAAAATATGCTCTAAACTAAGATTTAGAAAACTATAACGAACTAAAAGTCAACATCTTCGACCAAACCACCATAATTTCTAATGCATTTTTCATAAATTTTCCTAATTCTTAAGCAAACTTTACGTAATTCTTGTCGAGAAATTTGTTCGCATACTTGTCTTATTCGAGTTTTCAATTCTTCTAATGATCGTGGACGGGTTTTATAAACTTTATTTTTGATAGCACCCCACAGAAAGAAATCCAGAGGTGTGAGGTCTAGCGACCTTGGAGGCCATGCTACAAAAGGACTATTGCGACCAATCCATTTATCTTGAAAATTTTCATTAAGCCATCTTCTTACAGGTGCGGCATTATGAATCGGAGCGCCATCTAGCTGAATATACAAATTCTCTCTATAAGTTAACGGCAAATCATGAACAGCATCCCAAAATTCATTTTGCAAGAAAACCAAAAATCTCGCACCGTTTAAATTCGTATTAAAAAAGAAGGGTCCAATAATACGGTCTTTTAAAATACCACACCACACATTTACTTTCTCAGAATATTGATTTTTGCAATTGATTAACCAGTGAGGATTCTCAGTACTCCAATATCTAATATTCTGGGATGATACTGTCCCGTTGGTAGAAAATGTCGCCTCATCAGTAAACAATATTTTGCCAAATAGACCGTGGTCTTCGTAGAATTTAGCCTGCATGGTTAAACAGTATTCCATTCTTCTCTGATCATCACCTGGTTGCAACGTTTGCAAAAATCTTGGTTTAAACGGTTTAATACCATTTCTTTTCAAACATCTTAAAACAGTACTCTTCCGCCTACTATCATAGCTTCTTAAACTGGATTTTGGGTTCACCCGGAAATGATTTAAAATTCTTGCATCCTGTTGATGATTTCTTTGCCGTCTTACTTTCTCCTGTACCACAGAGCCCCGTTGATTAAACATTCGATTTACTTTAGAAACCGTGGTGTACGATATTAAGTGATCAGGGTGCCTCCGATTGAATTCTTGTGCGGCCTCTCGACAGTTTCGCGCACCGGCTCCTACTAATCTTACTATTTGTACTTTTTCTGCTAAATTAAAACGCATATTTATTTATATTGCAAAAATTTTATTAATTTTAACAATGTGATAGTGACATATCAACAATTTTGACGTGTGATTTAAAAATCATATTATTTTGTTTCCATGACCATCTCAGTTTTTAAATCTTTATACTCTATTCCTGATTGTTGCATTTAAACAGCACGATTCGAGATTATATTGCATTAATTAGTAGACTAACAGCATCCGAGTACATTACGTCGTTTTCTAATGTATCGAAGAGTATACGTTTGGAGTAAGTACATTAATTTCGATTTCTTTCAAAATAAGCAACACATTTCTCAAGAAAAAATTGATAAAGTTTGCTTAATAATTAGGAAAATTTATGAAAAATGTGTTGGAAATTATGGTGATTTGTCTTTTTCTAGATCTTAGTTCAGATCTTGTTTCTAATAATTACTGTTTCAATCGTTTTAGTCATATTTCAGTTTCCACTGCCATCTCCATCTGGGTTTTTGATTTATTTTCTAACGGAATATTCCATTTTCTCTCGTCCCAACGGAAAAAGGGACTAATCTGATTTAATTCTTAAACTTAAAAATAACGGTTTTTTAAATGAAACAAAACTAAACATCTTAATTATTATGGAAGCTATCTGAAAACTTAAATCGATTATTATAATGTTGATATAGACCAGTTGTTTATCCAGTGGCGTCGTAAGTATTTACTAAAAAAAAATTAAAAATGTCATATTTTTGATGACACACCTTGTATCAATCTTTATCAAAATTAGAACTTAAGTGTCTTGGTTAAGGAGGATTTAATATAATTTATCAGATTTGAAATAAATACTGACCTAAAGGTAGTTTACTCTTGAATAAAAAAAAATCAAACCCCATTAAAACGTACATCTATGAGGTATCGCATTTCTAACCCTGGGTAAAATGTGCGCCTTATGACCATACAGCCTCCTACCAAAAATGAAAAAGATCGCTGAACAAACAACCAAGATATTGGCTTGTATCCATCTTAAGTGGGACACCCAGATACAGGACGTTAAATTTTTAAATGGTCTTTACATGTTAAAACCGATGGTTGGGAAAACTAAACCAGTAAGACGGTTAATAAAATTACATTTATCTCCTAAACGAAATGAAAACTGAAAAAATATGAAGAGATAAGTTTTGTTAAGAATTTAACATACTATTTGACCGATATAAGAACATGTAAAAAAATCAGTGGCGTACATGTTTTTATTGGAAAAATATTGTAGCGTCTTCCCATATGTACGCCCCTGGAGGACCTGTCAAAGTCTTTTCATGGTCAGAATTATGCTTAATTTAAGTACTTTACACAGTGTAAATTTCATCAAAATTGATGAAGCCATTTTGAAAATATTTTGGAAAAACTGAAAAAAATTTAACACCCTGTATCTTTGAAACGAAGCATCTGGGGACCCATGTTTATATAAACTTTTTGCCTTAGTTTCTTACAAGGAATCTCTCCTTGAGCGATGGCACATGTTTTTTGAAACACCCTGTATATATACAGGGTGTCCCATTTAAGATGGATACAAGCCAATATCTTGGTTGTTTGTTCAGCGATGTTTTTCATTTTTGGTAGGAGGCTGTATGGTCATAAGGCGCACATTTTACCCAGGGTTAGAAATGCGATACCTCATAGACATACGTTTTAATGGGGTTTGATTTTTTTTTATTCAAGAGTAAACTACCTTTAGGACAGTATTTATTTCAAATTTGATAAATTATATTAAATCCTCCTTAACCAAGACACTTAAGTTCTAATTTTGATAAAAATTGATACAGGGTGTGTCATAAAAAATATGACATTTTTTATTTTTTTTTAGTAAATACTTACGACGCCACTGGATAAACAACTGTTCTATATCAACATTATAATAATCGATTTAAGTTTTCAGATAGCTTCCATAATAATTAAGATGTTTAATTTTGTTTCATTTAAAAAACCGTTATTTCTAAGTTTAAGGATAAAATCAGATTAGTCCCTTTTTCCGTTGGGACGAGAGAAAATGGAATATTCCGTTAGAAAATAAATCAAAAACCCAGATGGAGATCGCAGTGGAAACTGAAATATGACTAAAACAATTGAAACAGTAATTATTAGAAACAAGATCTGAACTAAGATCTAGAAAAAGACAAATCACCATAATTTCCAACACATTTTTCATAAATTTTCCTAATTATTAAGCAAACTTTATCAATTTTTTCTTGAGAAATTTGTTGCTTATTTTGAAAGAAATCGAAATTAATGTACTTACTCGAAACGTATACTCTTCGATACATTAGAAAACGACGTAATGTACTCGGATGCTGTTAGTCTACTAATTAATGCAATATAATCTCGAATCGTGCTGTTTAAATGCAACAATCAGGAACAGACCATAAAGATTTAAAAACTGAGATGGTCGTGGAAACAAAATAATATGATTTTTAAATCACACGTCAAAATTGTTGATATGTCACTATCACATTGTTAAAATTAATAAAATTTTTGCAATATAAATAAATATGCGTTTGAATTTAGCAGAAAAAGTAGAAATAGTAAGATTAGTAGGAGACGATGCGCGAAACTGTCGAGAGGCCGCACAAGAATTCAATCGGAGGCACCCTGATCTCTTAATATCGTACACCACGGTTTCTAAAGTAAATCGAATGTTTAATCAACGGGGCTCTGTGGTACAGGAGAAAGTAAGACGGCAAAGAAATCATCAACAGGATGCAAGAATTTTAAATCATTTCCGGGTGAACCCAAAATCCAGTTTAAGAAGCTATGATAGTAGGCGGAAGAGTACTGTTTTAAGATGTTTGAAAAGAAATGGTATTAAACCGTTTAAACCAAGATTTTTGCAAACGTTACAACCAGGTGATGATCAGAGAAGAATGGAGTACTGTTTAACCATGCAGGCTAAATTCTACGAAGACCACAGTCTATTTGGCAAAATATTGTTTACTGATGAGGCGACATTTTCTACCAACGGGACAGTATCATCCCAGAATATTAGATATTGGAGTACTGAGAATCCTCACTAGGTAATCAATTGCAAAAATCAATATTCTGAAAAAGTAAATGTGTGGTGTGGTATTTTAAAAGACCGTATTATTGGACCCTCCTTTTTTAATACGAATTTAAACGGTGCGAGATTTTTGGTTTTCTTGCAAAATGAACTTTGGGATGCTGTTCATGATTTGCCGTTAACTTATAGAGAGAATTTGTATATTCAGCTAGATGGCGCTTCGATTCATAATGCCGCACCTGTAAGAAGATGGCTTGAAAATTTTCAAGATAAATGGATTGGTCGCTATAGTCCTTTTGTAGCATGGCCTCCAAGGTCGCTAGACCTCACACCTCTGGATTTCTTTCTGTGGGGTGCTATCAAAAATAAAGTTTATAAAACCCGTCCACGATCATTAGAATAATTGAAAACTCGAATAAGACAAGTATGCGAACAAATTTCTCGACAAGAATTACGTAAAGTTTGCTTAAGAATTAGGAAAATTTATGAAAAATGCATTAGAAATTATGGTGGTTTGGTCGAAGATGTCGACTTTTAGTTCGTTATAGTTTTCTAAATCTTAGTTTAGGGCATATTTTTCAAAGTTAATGGAAATCATTTAATATATTGGAATGGGTGACTCCTGGGATAGTCTACAGATATATCCAATACTTTTTTTTTCTTAAATCGAACATTTTAAAAATTTTCAAAAATACCCTAAAACCCGACCTTATTCGACGCACTTGGCTGAGCGAACACATGGCCCGACATAGCTCTTGACAGAAAAATGCGCGCGAAAAACTTAAAACAATTGAATTTGTTGTAACGTTGTAACTCCAATATCTAATATTCTGGGATGATACTGTCCCGTTGGTAGAAAATGTCGCCTCATCAGTAAACAATATTTTGCCAAATAGACCGTGGTCTTCGTAGAATTTAGCCTGCATGGTTAAACAGTATTCCATTCTTCTCTGATCATCACCTGGTTGCAACGTTTGCAAAAATCTTGGTTTAAACGGTTTAATACCATTTCTTTTCAAACATCTTAAAACAGTACTCTTCCGCCTACTATCATAGCTTCTTAAACTGGATTTTGGGTTCACCCGGAAATGATTTAAAATTCTTGCATCCTGTTGATGATTTCTTTGCCGTCTTACTTTCTCCTGTACCACAGAGCCCCGTTGATTAAACATTCGATTTACTTTAGAAACCGTGGTGTACGATATTAAGTGATCAGGGTGCCTCCGATTGAATTCTTGTGCGGCCTCTCGACAGTTTCGCGCACCGGCTCCTACTAATCTTACTATTTGTACTTTTTCTGCTAAATTAAAACGCATATTTATTTATATTGCAAAAATTTTATTAATTTTAACAATGTGATAGTGACATATCAACAATTTTGACGTGTGATTTAAAAATCATATTATTTTGTTTCCATGACCATCTCAGTTTTTAAATCTTTATACTCTATTCCTGATTGTTGCATTTAAACAGCACGATTCGAGATTATATTGCATTAATTAGTAGACTAACAGCATCCGAGTACATTACGTCGTTTTCTAATGTATCGAAGAGTATACGTTTGGAGTAAGTACATTAATTTCGATTTCTTTCAAAATAAGCAACACATTTCTCAAGAAAAAATTGATAAAGTTTGCTTAATAATTAGGAAAATTTATGAAAAATGTGTTGGAAATTATGGTGATTTGTCTTTTTCTAGATCTTAGTTCAGATCTTGTTTCTAATAATTACTGTTTCAATCGTTTTAGTCATATTTCAGTTTCCACTGCCATCTCCATCTGGGTTTTTGATTTATTTTCTAACGGAATATTCCATTTTCTCTCGTCCCAACGGAAAAAGGGACTAATCTGATTTAATTCTTAAACTTAAAAATAACGGTTTTTTAAATGAAACAAAACTAAACATCTTAATTATTATGGAAGCTATCTGAAAACTTAAATCGATTATTATAATGTTGATATAGACCAGTTGTTTATCCAGTGGCGTCGTAAGTATTTACTAAAAAAAAATTAAAAATGTCATATTTTTGATGACACACCTTGTATCAATCTTTATCAAAATTAGAACTTAAGTATCTTGGTTAAGGAGGATTTAATATAATTTATCAGATTTGAAATAAATACTGACCTAAAGGTAGTTTACTCTTGAATAAAAAAAAATCAAACCCCATTAAAACGTACATCTATGAGGTATCGCATTTCTAACCCTGGGTAAAATGTGCGCCTTATGACCATACAGCCTCCTACCAAAAATGAAAAAGATCGCTGAACAAACAACCAAGATATTGGCTTGTATCCATCTTAAGTGGGACACCCAGATACAGGACGTTAAATTTTTAAATGGTCTTTACATGTTAAAACCGATGGTTGGGAAAACTAAACCAGTAAGACGGTTAATAAAATTACATTTATCTCCTAAACGAAATGAAAACTGAAAAAATATGAAGAGATAAGTTTTGTTAAGAATTTAACATACTATTTGACCGATATAAGAACATGTAAAAAAATCAGTGGCGTACATGTTTTTATTGGAAAAATATTGTACCGTCTTCCCATATGTACGCCCCTGGAGGACCTGTCAAAGTCTTTTCATGGTCAGAATTATGCTTAATTTAAGTACTTTACACAGTGTAAATTTCATCAAAATTGATGAAGCCATTTTGAAAATATTTTGGAAAAACTGAAAACAATTTAACACCCTGTATCTTTGAAACGAAGCATCTGGGGACCCATGTTTATATAAACTTTTTGCCTTAGTTTCTTACAAGGAATCTCTCCTTGAGCGATGGCACATGTTTTTTGAAACACCCTGTATATATACAGGGTGTCCCATTTAAGATGGATACAAGCCAATATCTTGGTTGTTTGTTCAGCGATGTTTTTCATTTTTGGTAGGAGGCTGTATGGTCATAAGGCGCACACTTTACCCAGGGTTAGAAATGCGATACCTCATAGACATACGTTTTAATGGGGTTTGATTTTTTTTTTTCAAGAGTAAACTACCTTTAGGACAGTATTTATTTCAAATTTGATAAATTATATTAAATCCTCCTTAACCAAGACACTTAAGTTCTAATTTTGATAAAGATTGATACAGGGTGTGTCATAAAAAATATGACATTTTTTATTTTTTTTTAGTAAATACTTACGACGCCACTGGATAAACAACTGTTCTATATCAACATTATAATAATCGATTTAAGTTTTCAGATAGCTTCCATAGTAATTAAGATGTTTAATTTTGTTTCATTTAAAAAACCGTTATTTCTAAGTTTAAGGATAAAATCAGATTAGTCCCTTTTTCCGTTGGGACGAGAGAAAATGGAATATTCCGTTAGAAAATAAATCAAAAACCCAGATGGAGATCGCAGTGGAAACTGAAATATGACTAAAACAATTGAAACAGTAATTATTAGAAACAAGATCTGAACTAAGATCTAGAAAAAGACAAATCACCATAATTTCCAACACATTTTTCATAAATTTTCCTAATTATTAAGCAAACTTTATCAATTTTTTCTTGAGAAATTTGTTGCTTATTTTGAAAGAAATCGAAATTAATGTACTTACTCGAAACGTATACTCTTCGATACATTAGAAAACGACGTAATGTACTCGGATGCTGTTAGTCTACTAATTAATGCAATATAATCTCGAATCGTGCTGTTTAAATGCAACAATCAGGAACAGACCATAAAGATTTAAAAACTGAGATGGTCGTGGAAACAAAATAATATGATTTTTAAATCACACGTCAAAATTGTTGATATGTCACTATCACATTGTTAAAATTAATAAAATTTTTGCAATATAAATAAATATGCGTTTGAATTTAGCAGAAAAAGTAGAAATAGTAAGATTAGTAGGAGACGATGCGCGAAACTGTCGAGAGGCCGCACAAGAATTCAATCGGAGGCACCCTGATCTCTTAATATCGTACACCACGGTTTCTAAAGTAAATCGAATGTTTAATCAACGGGGCTCTGTGGTACAGGAGAAAGTAAGACGGCAAAGAAATCATCAACAGGATGCAAGAATTTTAAATCATTTCCGGGTGAACCCAAAATCCAGTTTAAGAAGCTATGATAGTAGGCGGAAGAGTACTGTTTTAAGATGTTTGAAAAGAAATGGTATTAAACCGTTTAAACCAAGATTTTTGCAAACGTTACAACCAGGTGATGCTCAGAGAAGAATGGAGTACTGTTTAACCATGCAGGCTAAATTCTACGAAGACCACAGTCTATTTGGCAAAATATTGTTTACTGATGAGGCGACATTTTCTACCAACGGGACAGTATCATCCCAGAATATTAGATATTGGAGTACTGAGAATCCTCACTAGGTAATCAATTGCAAAAATCAATATTCTGAAAAAGAAAATGTGTGGTGTGGTATTTTAAAAGACCGTATTATTGGACCCTCCTTTTTTAATACGAATTTAAACGGTGCGAGATTTTTGGTTTTCTTGCAAAATGAACTTTGGGATGCTGTTCATGATTTGCCGTTAACTTATAGAGAGAATTTGTATATTCAGCTAGATGGCGCTTCGATTCATAATGCCGCACCTGTAAGAAGATGGCTTGAAAATTTTCAAGATAAATGGATTGGTCGCTATAGTCCTTTTGTAGCATGGCCTCCAAGGTCGCTAGACCTCACACCTCTGGATTTCTTTCTGTGGGGTGCTATCAAAAATAAAGTTTATAAAACCCGTCCACGATCATTAGAATAATTGAAAACTCGAATAAGACAAGTATGCGAACAAATTTCTCGACAAGAATTACGTAAAGTTTGCTTAAGAATTAGGAAAATTTATGAAAAATGCATTAGAAATTATGGTGGTTTGGTCGAAGATGTTGACTTTTAGTTCGTTATAGTTTTCTAAATCTTAGTTTAGAGCATATTTTTCAAAGTTAATGGAAATCATTTAATATATTGGAATGGGTGACTCCTGGGATAGTCTACAGATATATCCAATACTTTTTTTTTCTTAAATCGAACATTTTAAAAATTTTCAAAAATACCCTAAAACCCGACCTTATTCGACGCACTTGGCTGAGCGAACACATGGCCCGACATAGCTCTTGACAGAAAAATGCGCGCGAAAAACTTAAAACAATTGAATTTGTTGTAACGTTGCCAGACATATAAATCTTTAAGAGAATTTATTTTCTGTTTTTAAGCGTAATTTAAGACAAAGAAAAAAAACTTTTCCTCAGAAAAAAAAACAAATAAAAAATAGTAAAAAGGCACTGCGAAATCAATCCTTTTTGTAGTAGCCTCAGTTTTAATTAATATTTATGACACCTTATATTAGGTTATAAATAAGATAAGCGTTATTCCTACTAGCTTAAATAAACTTTCTGCTAAGAAAAAGTTAAAAATCCAAACGAACAATACTAATTGAGCTCAACTACATAGTATTTTAAAAGTATAAGCACAATTCTTTCATTACAGCATTTGTAAAAAAAACACAGTATTCTGTTTCACGCAGCATGTTCAGAAAGTTGTTATTCGTCCTTCAGTTAAGAAGAAATTATCTTAAACTTACCGATTTTTTTGACAAGATCCCCATAAATGAGTTTTGCACCCGCAAGTGTTACCATAATATGTAAATATTATTAGTGTTTTATTTAATTTAATTTTCAACCGTATTAGGCTAATTTAAGAAATGCTATAATCAGAGCACAAACTATTTTATAGTTGTAACGTCGTTGTCTTGAAATAAAGCGCGAACATTAAGTTTTTCACTTTTATTTCAGAATTAGACTAAAGTTGAGTTCTACATGATTAAGCTTAAACTGTAGCACGTTCTTAAGCTTACACGTGAGCTAAATAATAATAACGTTCCAAATATTTTAAAACCCGACACTTTTCCTTAATTCCCCATTCTTGTCTGGAAGAAGTTTTTCTTCTTCTCCCTTTCTCTCGCTTTTACTGACATCTTCTGTGCCTTTTGGCGTAGTTCGTTTGCGGGCCATTTTGGCAGCACCTCATGGGATGGCCGCATGACGACAAAACATCCAAGGGCAAGGGAACAGGTCCGTAGTAGGGGTTTTAGTTTGTTACCTAGCAGAGAATAGGTATGTTGAAAATGTCTTCCATTACTTGCTTCCAAACAAGCGTGCGTCCGTAGCGTATTGTCCAGAACCAGTTGAAGGATATTTGTTAGGATAATTATAATAAACACTAGGATCAAAATACAAACGTATTTTTTATTGTTAATAAAAATTATCAGCATAAACGAAAGACTTTGTTGAACACACTACACTAATTACTTAAAACTTTCTTCTCAAGTTAAACAAGAAAACAGTATTGATATCATTAAAGCTTTGGAAACGGCGGTTAGTCCAGGGATGGCCCTAACCTACTTGGATATAAAATTGGGATCCGATTTGAAAATAAAATACAAATATTTATTTACTCACTCTGTGTAATTTGAAAATGCGAAATACGAAAATACTTCGGTAAAAGTAATATATGGGTATTAGTATGGGTAAATATCTTTGCTATTATTAAAGATAGAGACACCAAATTGTAGTTGTGTCTTATTGGTTAATAAATCTACTTTTTTCAGGTAATTTGACTTTTTCAACCATCTTGGGGGGTGACACTAGGGAGTTGAGGTCAAAAATTTTGAATGCAAACCTATGCCGTGTGGTCCCTTCTTTTAAAAGTCTTCAAAAAAGAAACATTTTACCGCAAACCCCGTATTTTAATTCATTTTTAAATGGCAAGTCTATAAAAATTATAAACCGTAAATCGTATAATCGGGCGAGGCATAAGTCGACCGTTAGTCGACCTCTTGTGTCATACAGTACCAGTCTGCTAGCACATTTATTTTTTGTTTTGTGGGGCACTTTTCTTTCTAACTTTTTTCCAACTTTTTGGACTTCTTCATCTCTCGATTTTTATATTTTTCGTTTTTTGACATCTGCGCAGTAGACCAAAATGGGTGCCACGCGCAAACCGAGCGTGCTAGACATGCGCACGGAATTTCAGATGGACTTTGGTGTCTACATTTGAACCCATTCACTTTTAAGAATATATCCAATAGTCAAGGTACCACTACGTATTTAACTTTATATCTTTTTTCCCAAGTTTTTTTCGACTTCTTTATTTTTTTTGACATCTGCGCAGTAGACCAAAATGCGTACCACGCGCAAACCAAGAGGGCTAGATATGCGCACGAAATTTCAGGGGATGTACTCTGGTGTCTACATTCAAACCTACCCAATTTGAAGAATATATCTCCAATAGTAAAACTACAACTACGTATTTAACATATTTCTTCGATTTTATGACGTCTTACTCTTTTGAACATTCTTAACTATGTGACATTGTGACACCGCACAACAAGAATATGGGATGAAACATCAGCAAATTTATTAAAAATATATAAACACAATCTTACGGTGGTACGGAACCCTATATGCGCGAGTCGGACTCGGACTCGACCGTTTTTTTATTTTACACAATCACAGCAACGTTCATGAATGAAATTATTTTTGTCAAATACCGTATACGTACGTACTTATTTTCAGCACTGACGCCTCTGGGAACAGATCAACCGTGCCAGCCTTTATAATAAGTTATATAACCTATACGCACTGACGTATTTCCGGCATGGCCTCCTCCTGTTATTTATTGAAGTTTACCATAGTTATTGAGACTTTTACGTCCTGTGAGAAATTCACAATACTGTGTGTGGCACGGAACCCTCTATGCGCGAGTCGAACTCGCACTCAACAGTTTTTTTTTATTTCACACAATCACGGCAACGCCCATGAATTAAATTATTTCTGTCAAATACCGTAATACGTACGTACTTATTTTCGGTATCGACGCGTCTGGTAACAGACCAGCAGTGCCTGCCTTACTTATTACGTTAAAAGTTGTTTAGAATGACCACCATGAACTTCTTGCCAGTAATAAAGTCCATTTTGGAACTCTGCCAAGAAGTAACATCTGCCATTCTCGAAAAGACCTTTAAAATGAGGTACCACACGGCATAGGGTTTCATTTACAAATTTTGAGGTCAACTCCCTAGCGTAACCCCCAAGGGGGTGGTAAAAGTCAAATTACATAAGAAAGTAGATTTATTAACCAATAAGATACAACTAAAATTTGGTGTCTCTATCTTTATTAATAGTAAAGATATTTGCCCTTGCCAAGACTTTTCAGACACTCTGTATGGTATATCACTGTAACCGAAGTATTTTCGTATATCGCATGTTCAAATATCACAATGTGGGTAAATAAATATATTTCTATTTTATTTTCAAATGGATTACTAATTCTACTTCCAACTAGGTTAGAGCCGTCCGTGGAATAACCCACGGTTGCAAAGCTTGCTTGCCGAAGCCACGCTCAAGGGTTGTTGACCCCATTCCGCCCGCTAGAGTGATTCCGATTGGCTGAACCGAGCTCATGCATCATCGTCAGCTGTCTATAATACGGTTTACATTATTTTTGCCATTTATTTCTTAATTTGTGAAAGAAAAAGTTAATGCCGTTAAATATTAACAAAAGTTAAAGCCGTTTAATATTAACAAAATATCGTTTCGTCGCTTAGTGAGGTGCATTTTAAATTTAGTTGAAGTTGGGGTATTTATTTTGGTTTAAACAGCTTTTCTCTAGAGAGTTTTATTAAATTTGTGTTATAGGCAGTACTATTTTAACATTTTGAAATTATTAATGTGGTATGTGTTTATAGTGTTGGCTATTTACTGGAAGATGGTATGAAGGTAAAGTTTATTATTAATTTAGTTGTGACGAATTTCGCTTAAAAATTCGGTGGTTTTATGGCAAAAGGTGATATGTGAGAAAAGTAAAATTTCACAGGCGAGCAAAAAGAAGCATTCTGCCATAAAAATAGAAACAAACTTAGCTCATCTTGACAATTTAAAATATAATTATATTTAAGGCAAATCGGGTCATATGATTTTTAGAGAACATAGATCTTATTGCCATACCTATAATATGTAATACAAAAAACGTCATTTGGCCAAAATATCGACATAGAACCTTTTGCCATAAAACCACCGAATTAAGGACGATAAAGGTAAATAAACCTGTTAATAAATGCCAAATCTTCTGTTAAATATGATTTAAAATAGGTAAATAAAAAAAGTACATGCTTAAGTGTTCGGAGTTTTTTGTTTAAAGCTAATTTGGAACCAAAATTTTTGTATAGGTACCCTTTTTCTTCCAAAAATTTCTGGTCGGCCTAGTTGAACAAAATTTTACTCTTGTTTTGAACAGCTGTTCTCTGAATTTTTTGTGTTGTATTTTAACGTTTTGAAATTGAATGTTTTAAAAGATTTAGTATGATTTCTTACTTTAAAGATAACAACTCTATTATTTTTTCAAATCCGTTACATAGGAATATTCTAGAGAGAATTGGCAACGTCACAGTGACTATTGATGTCAAAACAAAAGTTTTTTTTCTGTAACTGACGTTTCCCGCTGTTTTCATATGGCCACGTGTTTATTGCCAGTGGTGAGCTGTTACTTAAGAATCTTTTTTTCAGGGCCGATATTAACCTTTTTTATAGTGAAGCGCCATTTATAAATATTTTTATTCAATCTGAATTCATATCAGGAGTTACCCATTCCAATATATTAAATGATTTCCATAACACCCTATATATATATATATATATATATATATATATATATATATATATATATATATATATATATATATATATATATATATATATATATATATATATATATATACAGGGTGTTACAAAAAGATGTTAAGAAATTTTAAGCGCAGAATCTACATCTAAAAATATGAAGATAAGTTTATATAAACATGGATCCTCAAACGCTTCTTTTTGGAGATACAGGGTGTTTAATATTTTCACACCTCAAGTATTGCGAAGAGTTAGGAGAAATATGCGAAGACGATTTAGAGAATGTTTTGAAGCACAGAGAACCCATTTCCAGCATCTACTATACACTTAAATCAAAAAGCAGTGTTTCCTGAACAATTTTTTTTAAATCATTTTCATTATGTGTTTTATTGCAAGAAATAAATTTATTTTTATCTCGAAAAAGGCGCCTCAGAACGAAAAAACTCAAGAGACACTTTTCACGCAGAATTACTTGGGCTTAAAGAAAACGATCAATTTTGCAAAAAATCAGTGGTGTGCCATTTTTTTCGCTAAAAATAAAGACTTACTAGTACGCACGCCACTGATGCAAGTACTTTAGAAAATAATTTTTTGCACGTAAAGGTACTCTTTGATTACATACTGACGTGTACCAATATGCATGTCAATATCTTAACGCATTTTCGACAAATTAAAAAGAAACATTTAAAAAAGAAAATATTAAACACTCTGTATCTTGAAAAAGAAGCGCTTGAGGATCCATGTTTATATAAATTTATTTTAATATTTTTAGATGTAGAAAGTATGTTTTATGTTTTCGAACAATTTCGCCATACTTGTTTACAAACGTATAAATTGGATCCTACACAGTACTACACCCTTCCAAGTTTTTCATTTGATTGTATGTTGTGTATTTTTAAGGTAGAGTTAGAGCTATTGACTGATATCAACACGGTTTATTTTTTCAAAAAAGGTATTCGAGGCGGTATAAGTCAGTGTTCGGAAAGGAAGCACATTGCCAACAACATGCAGGCATTATCATTCGGCTTTAGATGGTTATCAGAGCATGAAATTTTAAATTTAAATATTATGGATGTGGACGATAACGGCTTAGAAGGATACGTTTTGGAAGCTCCTACGTAAGTATCGGCCGAAAGACTAATATCTTGACATGTCGGTAACATTATAGTATCTGATAATAGTCATCGAAGTAAAGACAGTGTGTATAAATATATCTGCCCATAAAATTTCTTAACATCTTTTTGTATCGTAATGAATACAACACAAGATATCACAAAAGTTGACCAACTAAGTAAAATAATTAGGTATGTTGAAGTTGAAAAGGACGAAAACGGTAAACCTCAAAATATAAATATTATTGAAAGTTTTATGGGCTTTACAAAAGTTTCAGATCAGAGTGCGGCCGGCTTAACTTCCGAAATATTGGAGTCGTTGAGGGCATTAGGGTTAAGTATTAAGAAATGCAGAGGACAGGGGTACGATGGTGCTAAAGTAATGAGTGGTATTTATTCAGGGGTTCAAAAACGAATAAAAGACATTGAGCCCACTGCAGCTTATATACAGTGTACTGCACACAATTTAAATCTCGTGATCAATGATGCAGTTTCAGGAGTTAAAGAAGTTGCATCTTTCTTCGTTATCATAGCTGACCTGTATACCTTCTTCGGCTCCAGTATAAACAGGTGGGATTTATTGGCTTATTTTTCGGGCGAATCTAAAGTAAAACTGAAAAGACTGAATCCTACTCGATGGGCTGGCAGAATTATATCTTTATTAGCTGTGAAACTGCGGTTTGGAGATATTATTAAGGCACTTACCAAAATAAGTTTAATTTCAACTAAACCAGATGAACGTGGGGAAGCAATTAGATTATTGAAGGCCATTGAAAACTTTGAATTCATAATGATACTAACGATATGCTGTGAAATATTAGAAGAAATAAATTTAGCATCTCAAATATTGCAAGCACCACAGTTAGATCTATCGAAAGCTTCAAAGTATTTGGAAATGTCACTAGAAAATCTCAAAAATTATCGAAATAAATACGAAGATTTAAAAACTGACGCCACTAGTATAGCTAAAAGATGGAATATTTCTCCATTATTTAGAGAAACAAGGCAGCATAAGCCAAAAAAGCAATATGATGAATATGATACAAATTATCTGTTTTATAATCAAGAGTATTTTTTTAAAGTAAACATTTATTACAAAGTTTTTGACATTGTTATTAATAAATTAAACAACCGCTTTGAAGGGATGGAGAACACTGTTGATAAATTTAGTTTCTTAAGTCCACCCATTCTCGTATCAATGACGGAAGAAGAGATATTTAAATCGGCAGAAGCTTTGCAGCAATATTACCCTCGCAATATTTCCTCAGCATTTCCTTTGCAAATTGTTGCCTTATCTCAGCCATTGAAAAACAAAATAGGAAATCTTAAAAGCATAAAACAATTTGCACATTTTTTAATTGTAGAAAATGATACCCTAGCATCAAATTTTGCCGAGGTATATACTGCTTTAATATTATTTTTAACGCTTCCTGTAACCGTTGCGTCTTCCGAACGCTCATTTTCTAAATTAAAGGTAATCAAAAACTATTTGAGAAATTGCTGCTCCCAAAATCGACTTAGTAATTTAGCATTGCTTAGTATAGAGGCCGAGGAAGCTGCAGCAATGGACACAACTGAATTAATTAAAGTTTTTGCGGAAACAAAGTCCAGAAGAAAGCAATTTCTTGAATAATTTTTGTTTCTTGGTTTTAATAAAATGTATAATTAAAATAAAAAATAACAATAATGCGATGTTTTTTGGTACCTATTATTATTTTGTATCACATTGAGAATTTTATTTCAAAGAAAAGAACATATTTATTTGATGTCGTAGTTTATTTTTATTACACTATATTATAGGCTAAAACCTTTCCTGTTTGCTTATAAATTTAGTTATTAGTTTATTAATATTTTTACTTGTTATTTTAAATAAATATTTTTTAACTTAATTTCTTATTTTTTATCTATCCTTATCCCAATGTAAGGGTAAGGGAGAGATTTTGCACGATACATTACTAATTTAAACTGTGATTTTGTGATGATATAAATTTTAAAGGGGGGGCCAAAGTAACATTTTGCGAGGGGACAAAGTAACATTTTGCGAGGGGACCCGAAATCTGAAGCTACGCCACTGCGTTGAAGTCTGGTACGATTTTTTCTGGCTAATCGCTTACCCATCGCAATTCGGCTACTAGAATGACTAGTGCTAGAACCGCTAGCAAAACTTGAGTCTTGAAGCGAAGAAAAAGAGTTTCGAGGTGTACCAGTATAGCCTTTAGAAGTACTTGGTTCTGTAGACGAAGCAGGCCCGTTTATAAGATTTTCTTTCCAGCGGGGTTCACTGTTTTCTTCCATGCGTGGTACATCTACCGAAGGACTGTCTGGTGGCGTGGTTGCTTCAATTAAATTTTGAGATACTTTTTGCAACTTTTTTTTCTCTGTATCTTTTTGATCTTAGCCTCCAATTTTTCCTTACATTTCTTTGAGACCGGAAAGTTAAATCATTAATGCCCTTCACTTCTCCTCTCTCTTTCCTTTGCTTATACTGATCTCTTCGTTTTCTATTAAGCTCAGCATATTTTTCTGGATTACTGTAAATTTTTTCTCTTGCTTTTTGCATAGAAATTCTTTTTTGAGCTCTCCTTCTTTCTCGTTTCTGTCAACTTAGTTTTTGCCATTTTTAAATCTAAAAAGATTAATTTTATATCATTTATATTTACGGATTTCCCTAACCTTATTATTATGATAGTCACTCATGTGTACGTGAAGGTCACTGGTATGGACAAAACTTGACCACACTTGTGATGTCCACACCAGTGATGTTTTAAAGGTTTTTAATTTATTGTAAGAATCTAAAAAAAGCTGCGACCAATAAATTTTAGTATAAATAAGTGACCCATACACTATCTCTAATTATTTATTTATTTTAAGAAAAAAATAATTACTTACCTTTTAGAGACGTCCACACCAATGACTACGTCATCTCAACACTGACGTCTATCTTGCATGAAATCTCACAAATGACTAATAAGCGGGAGAAAAATATTTTGCTTTTAACTCAAAGTTCTGTACTTCCCCCTAATCTGTATTATAAAGCTTCTAGAAATATCTCATGTTGCCACTTCTTGTTTAAAAACCTGAGGTTTCAAGTGTCCACACAAATGATTGGTGCATTGCTTACAGAGAGTAAATTGTTTTTTAAACTGTATAATGTTTTTTGAAATATCGTCATATTGTCAAAACAAGGCATTTTTGAGTTTGACTTTCCTTAAGTACAAAAAAATTAATTAAATGTTTTTATTTATTACTCTTAGTTATGTTTTTAAGATCATATCTCAGACAATTACAGACCACAGCACGTGACGAATCACATAGTGTGGGCATAAAAAATAATAATAGTTTATTATTTTTATTGAATATATTGCCTATTTGGCACTTTAGGCCATATTAAATTTGCAAACGGAAATAGGGTACATCTTTTTAGATAAATGTCCACTACATCAAATGTTACCTTTAATATATACATATATATATATATATATATATATATATATATATATATATATATATATATATATATATATATATATATATATATATATATATATATATATATATATATATATATATATATATATATATATATATATATATATATAACTGTATTTTTTTGCTTTCTTGGGTAGAGGTTTATTATGAATAATTAAGACAACTTTTTTGACGTTTCGCCCATTGGTTTTGGGCTTTTTCAAAACTGTTGTTTTTTTTTTATTTAGCTTTTTTCTAAAAACATATAAAATGGAGTTACATTACTTTTTTCTTTTAAAATACAGTGTTTATACAATGAAGACACAATTAAAAACAATGAATGACAATACACGTGAATTAAAACTTGTTTGGCTAAAATTAATTATAAATTACAAACATAAATATATAAAATATACGCACCTCGAGACATTATGATGTTTAAAAATGTACTAACCAGGATTAGTATTGAGGTATTTTATCTCTACCATATATATATATATATATATATATATATATATATATATATATATATATATATATATATATATATATATATATATATATATATAGGGGAACTGTACAATCCTGAACCAGAAGTACATAGTTGTATGCACCATCCTGAACCAGCTCGACCGACTTGAACCGTATATATGGTTCAGGATGGTTTTGCCTTAATAAAAATTTTTAGAGGCCCTATTTATTCTTGATAATAGCTTTCTTACAGAGCTCAGTAATAAACTCCTTGTTTGTTATTGATTTTGACTGTGAAAAAATGCGCTTATAGACAAAAATTGGTATTTTGTGAGTGGTTCAGGTTTGTTTTCGGGTTTAAGCTTTGACCGCATTAGAGGGTGGCGCTGCTTGCAGCTCGGCGTATATATGTAGTTTGATTATGCTTCATACCATTCTGAACCAGTACGTTTGGCAATACTGTATTTGTGACTTGATGAATAGAGTAACATCTGTAGAAGTTTGGTATTGATTAGATTTATTTTATGGCAATGTTTCGCTCGCATAAATGAAACAGGACTAGGGTGACAAAGAATTTCTTATAAAATTGAAGAAATGGCGAGATAGAATTTTGTTAATGTCAAGAGGAGAGTAAATAATCATTTAATTTAATCAGTAACACATACTTTGATTTTGTTTAAAAAATATTTAGGGTAGCTGAAATGTTTTGATGTTTATTGTTGTTAATTACAATGTAGTTGGTTCTTCACGACTTCTTGATGATAATGAATAATTTAAAGAAATTAGTACCATAGCGTCTCCCGACTTTATATAGATGATTAGAGAGAGAATTATCATAAATAGAGTAATTACTGTAATGGGTTGAGAATAGATAATATATACAGGGTGTCCGAAAAGTCCTAGTATGAGCAAATATCTTTGCTATTAGTAAAGATTGACACCAAATTTTAGGTGTATCTTACTGGTTAATAAATCTACTTTTTCATGTAATTTAACTTTTTGAACATCATTGAAGGATGACGCTAGGGAGTTGAGGTCAAAAATTTTAAATGCAACCCTATGCCGTGTGGTACCTCAATTTAATGGTCTCTAAAAAATAAACGTTTTAACGCAAACCCGAGGACCGTATCATAATTTCTCTTTTAAATTGCAAGCCTTTAAAACTTAAAAATCGTGAAAAAAAGTAAAAATTTAAATACTTTTATTTCTCTTATCACTTCAAAAGTTGTTAAAAATGACCACCGTGAAGTTCTTGGCAGTAATAAAATCGATTTTTCAACTCACTTTTCACATTTTCGAGAATGGCAGGTGCTACTTCTTGGCAGCGGTCAAAATCGACTTTATTACTGCCAAAACGTTCATTGTGGTCATTTTGAACAACTTTAAAATAATAAGAGAAATAAAGGTAGGTACTTAAATTTTTATTTTAACGATTTTTTTATTTTTAAAGGCTTGGCATTTAAAATCGAATTAAGATACGGACCTCGAATTTGCGGTAAGATGCTTCTTTTTTAAAGACCTTGAAAATGAGGTACAACACGGCATAAGGTTGCGTTTAAAATTTTTCATTGGGTCCTAACTTACTAGCGTTACCCCTCAAGGGGGCTGAAAAAGTTAAATAACATAAAAAAAGTTGATTTATTAACAAATAAGATACACCTAAAATTTGGCGCCTCTATCTTTACTAATAGCAAAGATCCCATATTAAGACTTTTCGGACACCCTGTATCCATTATATAACCTTAATCCATTACAGTAATTCTTGTACCATTGAAAATTGTCAGCATTTTTTAAATAGCCCTGATGAAGATTCAATATATAGTCGATACGTCGGCAATTTTGAAAAGTAAGAAATTGTTTTATTTGTTCCTAACCCGATATACATATCAGAGGTTCTCCACGGGGAGGGACTCCCCACTCCCCACTGGGGGCGTTGATACCTCGGGGGAAATATGGTATCAGGAGAATAATATAACAAAGTTGGAAAAAAAATAAACAGTCGTAGGTTTTCCATTAAATTTTTTTTAGTTTGTATCTTTTTTTAAATAAATCAAGAAAATTGTTACACCTACTTTTGTATACATATATAAATAAAAAAGTTGGTTTTTACATATTAATAATACAAAAATCGATATTACAGTTTAAAGTTACAGATATACATAAGTACCTATTTTTTCAAAGGAATTTGTAAAACTCATGAAATAGTGTGTTAATACATGCTTTTAATGCAAAAAATGTAATATTATTTACACATTATATGTAAAAGGTGTATTCTTACAACAAATATTTAAAACTACTTGAAATATAATTATACCAAGTCAGAATAAAATTAAAATATAAAATATTTATTTTACTGTTGTAAAAATAAAAAATAAAATGTTTTGTTTTCACAAACAAATATGAAATTAATATTCACAAATACAATATAATTTTTCGCAATAATTATAAAAATAATACTAACTTTAACCTAATTTTAAATTGTAAAATATACCATTTGTTTTCTAGCAACCCATAACCAAGGATTTTTATTTTAGTTTGACCGTTGGTTTTGCGGTTGACGAAAATACAAAATTTCAACAAAGTTCCGGTCACTATGGATCGGTACCTACCCATAAAATCTCAGGTCAAAAGATTCTTTATTTAAGCAAACCCTAATAAGTGATTTATAAGTACTGTTAGGTTGCATTTCTTAATGTTACATACATACACACATAGCTAGAGGTATTTCAAATTTGTTAACATTTGCCTAATAACTAAAGAATAAAAAATGAATTGATATGATTGCTGCATAAAAGGGGATTAAAATCACAAGAATAAATATTTTACTGTTCTGTGCAAATATTCACCGTAGTTAACATTATGAAAAGAGGCCTTGAAAAATATTAGTTTTTTTTTATTATTTTACTAGTTTACTATTTGAAAATATCTATAACTTCGAAACTACTTTTGAGTTTTCATTAATGGTTAGTAAGTGTACAGGGTGGTCCGCATAAGATGACCCACTATCTGATCTTAGAATCTGTAAGAGCTACAAAAAAATGTTGAAGACAAAAGTTTTTTGTATTGATTTTAATTTTTTAGGTATTTAGTTTTTACGTATACAAGGTGTTTAGTTTTTTCTGGCCAAGTACCAATTTTCTTATTTTAAATAGAACATCCTATATATTTTACATATTCGGATTTTACGGTTGATTTTAAGTAAATTTTAGTATAACATGTTTATTGAAATTTTCAGTAGTGTTCAAGATATTTTAATTTTTAAAATTTTTACAGCGAAATCAGTCATTTGAAAAATATCATGTATTTATGTCTAATATCGCTCAATTTCTAAAGCAATTTAAGATTAGCTTCCCTATTAGATACTCAGTTCTTTTTTTCTAAACTAAACCAAAAGCAGCATACAGGCTGTTAAATATATTAGTCCAAATTTGTCAATTTTTAAACATCAATATCTCATGTTCAGGTACCATGTTTAAATTATTATCCTCCATATCGGTTTCCATTTGAGTTTCTAAGCTGTATGTACTCTGTAATAAAAGCAAAACTGTAGGAATACCATTTGTTTTAGGTCTCGAACGCTCAAAAAGTATCACAGTTTAGTACAAAATTGTTGTTAAACTAATTGAAACATGTAAATTAATAAATTTACAACATACCTGTGTAGACAGTACTTCCGTTGGATCAATAAAATTTTCGTCTGCAATAGTCGGCCATATCATATCAGGTTCATGTTTCGAATCTGAATCCTATTAAAATAAATGTCATAGCTTAATATGACTTACTAAATATGTTTTAATACCATATTAAAACAAGAAGTGTCTTTTTAGTTTTAAAGATTTTACAGTACCTGATGTTCGCTATTTGTAGGCGAATAGTTCGGATCAATGATACTATCATCTTCATAACCTAATGAAGTTGCCGTCGATAAAGCATCACTATCGTAATCATCCTCGCTATATATTTGACTCGTGTCCGAATCGGAAGAGTAATATATTTCTCGTTGCAAAGGGGCCGGGTTGAGAGTCCTATAAGAATATATTTTTTTTGTAAACATTTAAATTTACATAGGTGAGTATGTAGAAGGTATTCCTAATTTAAAAATTAAATACATTTAAATACACTTAACTAGGTGTCTATGTATTTTATCTGAAAAATCTGTATGATTTTAAAGAACTAAATTTATATAACTGTTTCGTCTTCAACGAAATATAATATTTAGAATTTATTGTATTGTTTCATGGGTAATTTATTAGTAATCTCTATGCAAACTGAAATTAATTTCTTTTTATTTTATTTTCGCGTTATATATTGTCTCGCGTTATTTGTGACAATCTGTACAATTTTGGCCAAGAAGAGTCACGCGCGAAGGCGTAGAAGCGCAGGTGAAAAAGGGTCGTGCTCGAGATAGATAAGTAAAAGTACACACGTGCGAGTGCAATTCCCAATAAATTAAAATAATTTAATCACAATGCCGGCTAATCATTAAAACCTCACCTAAACTCAAAAGTGATATAATCATGCATGAGCTGGGAACATTCAGTATTTAAATCTCCAAGACTGGAATCAAGATCAACTTTGGAACCAAGTCAGCACAGCGGACACCAGGTAGGCCATTTTCAATTCGCAGATTGTCATACGATCGTCGTCGTAAAAACTGAATAATTTACTGAAATTAAATTTAGAACCAACAAAAATACAGTCCACTCTCTTATTCGTTAACATTTTGGTCCATTCGACCGCGAATTTTCATTCATTTTTGATTACGAAATTTGATTTCAGTTTGCATAAAGTAAAATATTTTTGGTAATCCATTTCAATTTAATACGCCATTTTCGTTGGACCTATCGTCCTGCAGAAGGAAGGGACCAAAGGTCAAAATTTAGGGTACCGAATGCGCACCAGGTTCGCGATTCCTTCACGCGGCCACCGTGACACGGCTTGTGCATTGTTGATCTCAATTTGGCAAATAATACTGCATCGATGCATTCTCAAATTTAAATTTGTTTTTAGCTTATGCATTACCCTTTAATAATTTTTTCGCCGGTATAATATACAGTACATCCCCGTAAAGTTAATTTACATTTCATATTATGAATCATGGTGCCAAGCAATATTAAATAATTAATATTATTGCTTTCTCTACAAGCTAAAGATAATAAGATTTAATTTATATTCGTAAAGCCCTACTTTAGCTTGGATAATAATACCTTTGGTACCTACCCATACTCTCGCTCTCGCTCTCTATCGCTCTCTCTCATTTCTTTCAGTTTAATGATTTAATAATGCACTAATTTCTTTAATAATTTACCCCAATTAGTGTACTCTCTGATTTTCTCAACTGAAAGAAATTTTGCTTGCTCATAGCATTTCGCTCTCTCTCATTTCTTTCAGTTTAATAATTTAATAATGCACTAATTTCTTTAATAATTTACCCCAATTAGTGTACTCTCTGATTTTCTCAACTGAAAGAAAATTTGCTTGCTCATAGCATTTTTATCTTACGTTGCAAATTTATTTCTCACATCACATTGTAATATTTTGAATGTGATTGTTTATAATTAATTAATCTCGTGATAGTTAATCACTAATCTTAATTGCTGCAAAGTTATTTCTCACATCACATTGTAATATTTTGAATGTGATTGTTTATAATTAATTAATCTCGTGATAGTTAATCACTAATCTTAATTGCTGCAAAGTTATTTCTCACATCACATTGTAATATTTTGAATGTGATTGTTTATAATTAATTAATCTCGTGATAGTTAATCACTAATCTTAATTGCTGCAAAGTTATTTCTCACATCACATTGTAATATTTTGAATGTGATTGTTTATAATTAATTAATCTCGTGATAGTTAATCACTAATCTTAATTGCTGCAAAGTTATTTCTCACATCACATTGTAATATTTTGAATGTGATTGTTTATAATTAATTAATCTCGTGATAGTTAATCACTAATCTTAATTGCTGCAAAGTTATTTCTCACATCACATTGTAATATTTTGAATGTGATTGTTTATAATTAATTAATCTCGTGATAGTTAATCACTAATCATAATTGCTGCAAATTTATTTCTCACCCCAGAAGCAAGTTTTACTTATAATCTCACTGTAAAATGGCTGATAAGAAACTTAAGGGCTATATAGCTCAAAGGGAGACCGCCATTGCTCGATTAGGGGAAATTAAGGTCGTGGCTGATGAGGCATTGACCAATAATAAAGTTCACACTAACTTTAAAATGCGTTATAAGCATCTTCCTGCAATTGTTGTTGACTTTAATAATCAACATACTGCAATACTAAATACTCTAGTTACACTTGAAAATCCTGATATGGAGTCGCACCAAAAAACGCGAAAGGCTTTTGATAATGAATATTATGCAATAGAGGCCATTTATGCTGACCTATTTGATGACAATAAAAATACTGCTTCAGTTGCTACTCCAAATCATGTTAAGTTGCCAAAACTAGAACTAAAAAAATTTAACGGTTCTATTAAAAATTGGAAAACGTTTATTGATCTTTTCAATTCAATGATTCACAATAACTCAAGTTTATCAAAGGTTGAAAAATTTACTTATCTACTTAATTCCTTAGAAGGTCCACCACTTAGTATTGTTCAATGTAACCCTTTAACCGACAGTAACTATTTAATTGCTTATAACGCTTTAATCAGTCGTTACGAAAATTCCCGCTTAATCTCTGTTAGCCACTGGCGCGCAATAGAAAAGACTAAAAAACTTACAAATGAAAGTGATGTAAATTCTCTTCAATTTTTATTAGATACATTTGCCGAGCATTTGTCAGCTCTGGAGCACGCTGGTCACCCCGTTCGCCAATGGGACTTTATTGTCTTTTATATGTTGTTTGACCGCCTTGACTCCAGCACAGCCACTCGATTTGAACTTGAATGCGGACAATCTCTGGACGATCTTAATAATAAAAACAAACACTTTGACATTTTAATGAATTTTTTGAAGAGACAATGTGTGGCTTTAGACACTGTTTCCAATTCCTCGTTTTCGAAGTCACACGAAAAGGATAAATCAACAAATAAAGGACAAAGGAGAACTTTCCTTATAAATTCCGAGAAGTTATGTCATGCTTGCAATAAACAAGGCCATTTAATTTATGGCTGTCCTGAATTTCTGGGAAAAAATCCTGATGACAGATACAATTTCATTAAATTTAATAAATGGTGCACAAACTGTCTTGGTACCAAACACACTTCCTTTAAATGTTCATCTCGAGTGCACTGCGCTAAGTGCTCAAAATGGCATCACACTCTTTTACATCATAATCATCAGTCTCAGTCACCCTCTCATCATAATTTACCTGTTAATAGTGCTTCTACTCCCAAAATCGGCGATGCGGAGACTCAGCCCGTCGCTTTAACTAATTTAAAGCCAAAAGGTAGTCCAAAGGAGGACATGGTTCTATTGGCCACTGCACAAATTCGTGTTCTTGACTCACGAGGTGCCTATCAATCAGCCCGCGTCTTACTTGACAGTGCAAGTCAAGTGAACTTTATCACGACCAAATGTTGCAATCGTTTGGGTCTTTACAGACGCCCCCTCTCCCTTTCAGTAAAAGGCCTGGGAGATACCACTTCGAATATTTCTCAAGAAGTAACATGTACTTTCGTTCCGAGAGTTTCGGAGCAACCCCAGATAAGCCTTGAATTTGCAGTAATTCCTCAAATTTGTGGGAACATGCCTCCCGCGCATCTACCCGCAAATAATTTTAGTAAATTCTCTCACTTACAATTAGCTGATAATAAGTTTAATATCTCGAGTCCAGTTGACATGCTTCTTGGCGGCGATGTATTTGGTTTTCTTTTCAAAGAAGGTCATATTTCCAATTCTGTTGAAGAACCTGTAGGTCTTAATACTTGTTTAGGTTGGATTATAATGGGTCGCGTTCCGGTGACGCCATTAGTTTCCTCTAAGAATGCATTGTGTTCTACACTATCTCTATCTCTTGATGACACTGTCAAGAGGTTTTGGCAACTCGAACAAGTTCCTCAAGTTGTCGCTCTTGCTCCTGAAGACATCGCTGCCGAAAAATTATTTGTCGATACTTTCACCCGAGACAATAATGGTCATTATACAGTTCAACTTCCCTTCAAGGACTCTTATTTACCTGTATTTGCAAATTCCCGAGATATTGCCTTACGCAGGTTCTACTCCCTGGAGCGCCGTCTGATAGCCCATCCAGGAATTTACGATGAATACAAGCAATTCATGCGTGACTTTTTTGAGTCTGGACATATGGATCTTGCTTTGCCCATGCCCCATTCTCAACATCAATATTACATTCCTCATCATTGCATTATTCGACCTGAAAGTTCCACTACTAAACTCCGCGTTGTCTTTGATGCTTCAGCCAAGGCAGCAAATAATATATCTTTAAATGATACTTTGTTAGTGGGTCCAAAACTTCAGCAAGATATATTCAGTCTGCTTCTACGTTTTCGCACGTATTCCATTGTTTTCACTGCTGATATAAAACAGATGTTTAGACAGATCATCGTGTCTAAATGCCATAGAGATTATCAGCGTATTGTCTGGAGATTCTCGAAGTCTGAGCCTATACAGGATTATAAATTAAACACAGTTACGTATGGAGTCTCGTCTTCTCCATTTCAAGCTATTAGGACGCTTATCCAATTGGCTCGCGATCATCAATCCCAATTTTCGCGTGCTGCTGCAGTCTTGGAAAACGAAATTTATGTAGATGATATACTGTCGGGAGCAGATACTGTCGATTCTGTACTCACACTACAAAAGGAATTAATTGACCTTCTTACCCTTGGAGGTTTTGAGCTCAGAAAGTGGGCAAGTAACAATCCTCTTCTTCTCTCTCATTTAGATGATTCCAGACTGCAGCTTAACCCCCTCTCTCTTGATAAAGAAACTGAATCGAATATAAAAATTCTGGGCTTGCAGTGGAATCCATCTGGTGATGCTTTTACCTACAAAATAGAATCACATCATATAGAGTGCACCAAACGCAATGTTCTTTCTGATCTAGCGCGAATATTCGATCCTTTAGGATTCTTAACTCCAAGCACGGTTTGGATTAAATTACTTATACGAGAATTGTGGTCTTTGGGTCTCGACTGGGATGAACACGCTCCAAAATCTGTAAGTGCCCGTTGGCTATTATTTAAAGATGGTCTTTTATTGCTTTCAACACTCGCCTTGCCTCGAAAGGTTATTCCTCCCGATATGCACTTTTGCGAGCTACATGGCTTCCGCGATAGTTCGGAAGGTGCTTATGCGGCAGTTGTCTATCTAAGGACCATTTCATACCGCCATAAAGCTGACATATTTTTTCTTTGTGCTAAGTCTCGGGTTGCACCTTTAAAGAAGATATCTATTCCCAGACTTGAGCTATGTGCAGCTGTTCTACTGTCAGACCTTATTTATGCAGTTAATCATACCTATAAAAATGTTATAAATATCACTTCGATATTCGCCTGGACAGATTCAACTGTGGTTCTATCGTGGATACGCTCCTCTCCTCATAAATGGGCTACGTTTGTAAGCAATCGAGTGACCTATATACAAGAGAAGCTGGCTCCAAGCCAGTGGTCTCATGTATGTTCCGAAGAAAACCCGGCGGATTGCGCTACTAGAGGCATTCTTCCTCCGGAACTAGTCCCGTTAAAAAAATGGTGGGCGGGACCTTCCTTTTTAACTCACCATGGTGAACCTTGGTGCAATAAGCCTTTTAAAATTAATGAAAATCTAACCCTGGAAAAACGGAAAACGGCCCTTATTCTCACCTCAGCCCCCAATTGTTGGGAGGCCCTTATTGAACGGTTTTCCTCTCTCTCAAAAATAAATCGCATCTTCGCTTATTTATTGAGATTTATTGCAAGCATTAAAGTCCCTAAAGATGCTCAGAAAGGTCCTCTCTCGCTTAGAGAACTTGATAGGGCACTCTTCGTTTTAATTAAACAGATTCAAGCTGTCTCCTTCTCGACAGAAATAAATGAACTCACTAAAACTAAAACAGCTAATTTAAAATTACTTCTAAAATATTTAAAAAAATTAAGTCCATTCCTTGATCAGGATGGTCTTCTCAGGGTGGGCGGACGTCTAACCCATTCTGCCCTATCATATGACCATAAGCATCCCTGCTCACTGCCAAACGATCACCGGTTGACTCGTCTTATAACAGAGAACACCCACAATAAATACTTACACCCTGGATGTCAGACAACCCAGTATTTACTTAGCCAAAGATATTGGATACCTCCATTCAAGATAGACGCGTTAGTATTACTTAAGGATGAATGTTCTCCTCCGTTAACTTGGCATCTCGGACGTGTTGTAGAGTCGCATCCGGGCGCAGACGGTATTACTCGGGTAGTTACTGTCAAAACCCAGAAGGGCATTGTTAAACGTTCTGTTTCAAAGGTATGTCCTTTGCCAGAATATTAAGTTTTTGTATATAAAGTTCTTTACTTAGAATTTATTTTTTTTTTCTCTCCCCTTTATCTCGGTAAAATGTATACCATTTTAGGTGAGCGGTATGTTTCGTCTTCAACGAAATATAATATTTAGAATTTATTGTATTGTTTCATGGGTAATTTATTAGTAATCTCTATGCAAACTGAAATTAATTTCTTTTTATTTTATTTTCGCGTTATATATTGTCTCGCGTTATTTGTGACAATCTGTACAATTTTGGCCAAGAAGAGTCACGCGCGAAGGCGTAGAAGCGCAGGTGAAAAAGGGTCGTGCTCGAGATAGATAAGTAAAAGTACACACGTGCGAGTGCAATTCCCAATAAATTAAAATAATTTAATCACAATGCCGGCTAATCATTAAAACCTCACCTAAACTCAAAAGTGATATAATCATGCATGAGCTGGGAACATTCAGTATTTAAATCTCCAAGACTGGAATCAAGATCAACTTTGGAACCAAGTCAGCACAGCGGACACCAGGTAGGCCATTTTCAATTCGCAGATTGTCATACGATCGTCGTCGTAAAAACTGAATAATTTACTGAAATTAAATTTAGAACCAACAAAAATACAGTCCACTCTCTTATTCGTTAACAATAACTAATGTAAATAATGAATCAAATAAGAACCTTCATATCCTGTATTTCCGTACTACTTTGCGAAATGTTCTTAGAAACTACTAACTCCGGAATAGTAGTAGCCCCAGACGCTGAATCCTAAAAAAAATTAAAATTATGTACCTATGTCTACATTTCAAGTTAGTTGTCTATGTATTTTATCTGAAAAATCTGCATGATTGCAAGAAACTAAATTCATATACCAAGGCGCGGCCCGTGAAATTTTAAAGTTGTTTATCTCTGTTGCGACTTATGGGACCCATGCCAAATTCAGGTCTTTTACTAGTGAGCCTACTAGGAATGTTCCTGTAAAGAAAAAAATTATTTTGTAATTTGCGAAAAAAAGTTGAATTTTTGAATTGACCCACAAGGGTAAATAATTAACACGCTGAGGTATTTTATTTATTATTTTTTCTAAACAAATTTTACATCATTTTGTCGACAATTCTTAAATTTTAAGAGAAAAAAATTTGCTAGTAGAAAGTTCTAATCATTTGAATTTTTTTAATCCTGATATATAATTTAAAAAAACTTTATAGATGTTAGGGTGTATCTCGCAAACGAAGCATCTCCGGACGTACAGGGTTTTTCATTATATTTTGACACCTACAGCCTTCTATAGGAAACAGAAGAAAATTTTAAATACAAAAGTTGTAGCTTTTTTCGTTTATTATCTTTTGGGAATATCAAATTTTAAGATATCTTAAAGATAAATAGAGAAATTAAGTCAACTTATATTTTTTAAACGTAATACCCTGTATATTACGTGTCAGTAAATAAGATCTTTTTTTCCTGATTTAAAAATTATATAATTTGTTGACATTCAAATTAGCCGTTTCTGAAATATTTAATAAAATTTAAAAAATTGTCTGTTAAAAAGATCTAGATAGCCATGACTAAACAACTGCCTTACATGAAAAAAAAAATATGATGTTTTGGTGTTAACTAAAGGTCATTTTGAAGTTCTAAAATAGGTTTCTGAAAAAAAATACGCAATATGTAAGTAAGTTTTATTATTTGAATAACAACAATATTTCTTATTTTTTTCGTCAGAAATCTATTTTAGAACTTGGAAATGACTTTAATTACAACTAAAATATCACATTTGCATGTGAGACATTTGTTTAGTCATGGTTATCCCTATCTTTTTAACCGACAATTTTTTAAATGTAAAACTTAAATATTTCGGAAACGGCTGATTAAAATGTCAACAAATTATATATTTTTAAAATCAGGAAAAAAGGTCTTATTTACTGAAAAGAAATATACAGGGTGTTACATTTAAAAAAATGTAAATTTCAAGAACAATTTTTAGTGCTAACTTACCTGTCGATGACTCTCCGAAGAACAGGAATCATGAATCTATTCCCCCCCTGAATGTCCCTAACAGAACAACCAGAGGCGCGTTACGTATGCATCCCTTTACTGTCCAGCTACAAAAGCCTAGAACAGACCACTTCTCTCGCTCATTCATACCTAGGCTCTTCAAATTATGGAACAAATTGCCTGCAGATGTTATCCCTTCCCATCCCAACCTCCAATCCTTCAAATCCCGTGTCAATAGACTACATTTCCCTTCTCTTCAGACACCCGCGGTACGTTAGTACTTAGGCTTGAAGTCTACGTGGGATGTCTTAGATAAAAAAAAATCTTCGATGGAATGATGTTCTTTTTTTGCTGAGCCAAAAACAAAATCTGCTTCGTTCTGCGCGACATATTAATAACACGGTATCGACTATTTAGCACTGTCACTAACAATAACTAAGATGCAAAAAACAGAAAGAGATCTTGAATAGAACTGGACTCACCTTTAGGTCAGAGAACACTAAACAAACTGTCCCGTTTAAAACATCCCGATTATTCAAATGATCCCCACTTTTAACACTCAAACTTATGGTTTTTAGGAAGGTAATCTCGTAAATTCCTGAAATTTTTATTACAATTCGCCTCCCAAACATCTGAGAAAGTAAAATGGCCTAAACGTGATTTTGCAGCTAGTCATAAAAAAAGCAATACTTAGGTACAGTTTAAAGCTACAAATAAATATAAGTACCTATTTTTAATCTCATTCTTTTTCGTTTATGCCGCCAAGCACATGGCATGAATTTATGATAATGAATAATTCGCCTATGAATAATTCGCCTCCCGAACATCTGAGAAAGGAAAATAGTCTAAACGTGATTTTGCTGCTAGTCATAAAAAAAGCAATACTTATTACAGTTTAAAGCTACAAATAAATATAAGTACCTATTTTTAATCTCATTCTTTTTCGTTTATGCCGCCAAGCACATGCCATGAATTTACAAGAGGGTGTTCTTCTGAAAATAATTTAAATAATTTCGTCCTTTTTAATTTATACCTCTTGACATAAATACGAGTTTTTAAGGGAGTTCCAGTCACATTATAAAACAGCATATTGATATAACCATAAAATTTTAGGTCAATATAAGATCCCTTATAGTCGAGACCTATGGAGAATATTATTTGATCTTTTAATAAGCAATTTAGTTGAATACATTTCCTATTGTTACTACTTTTAAACTGTACCAGGATTATTTGAAATACAATTTTGTTCAAATCAGTGTGGTAACTCAATAATATGCAAAAATGTTAATGAATGTGTCCTCTATCAACAAACACGTTATATTATTTTATGCAAAGAATTAGCGACAATATCTATACATCTTTGCCACGCCCATTTTTTTTTAATGATTTTCATAAAAAGTTGGATATTCAAGAAACAAATAGCAATAGTATTATTCACCTTCTTTTTTAAAAATTTTATACTTACCAGATAATATAGACATTATATTATATTATCATTATCACCATTAATCTTTTAAAATTTACCACAAGCTTATGTAAAATTGAATTATTTAAGCGAAATTACCCAAAAAGCAATATGCTATACAGCATTTTTTAATTCATTTCCCCCTCTCACCCCACCCGTTTAATATTGTTTAACATCTATTAGACAAAATTAGATGATCTGAAATCGAAAGCTCTGGAAAGAACATAATAGTCAACATTTTAGAGGAAGTTTCCATTTCTTTCATTTTCTCTTAATAAATAGTCCTAAAAATGTAAAGAACATATGTATTTTTTGTATTTAATTATCTGTAGAAATAAAAAAGTTATCGTCCTTCAAAGTCTGAGATGCTACGCTCACGTTGGCTGAGGCTCGATGACGTCCATACACACAACTCCGTCAACAGCGGAATAGGCGCACGTTTCCTGTTTAATGTTATTCTGACCGGACAGGATACAATCATAGAGAAAATATACAATGCATTAAACACGCGAAAGCAGCAGCGGGCAGCTAGCCCGGCGACCATGGGGCGGCAGAGTTGTGTGTTTTGACGTCACGGCCGATAAAAGCCGCGCGCGAAGTTATTACATAAGAAATTGAGTAAGCTCGTCAATTTTGAAGATATCGAGATAATTTTTTTTTGTTTGACAAGTTAAGTGAAAGACTATTAAATGATGTTGAAGTTACTCGATATTTCTGAAATAGGAAACTTCCTAATTCCCAGCTGCTTCGTTTTATTCACTTTAACCTAGGGTTGCCACATTCGAAAGACTAATTTCCGGGACGTCCAGTCAACAAAAAAAAAAACGCTCTATGGTGTAGTCAAAAAATTTACCTATGTGCTTGGCCAAAAGAACGACGGTAACATCGTTTACAAATTCTACTTATATTTATCGCTAGACTTGGCAAGTTTTAACAATTTTTCGTCTTCAGGCCCTTTTAAAAAGGACAAAAATTCTGAGCAAGTCTAACTGGAATTAATTCGAATTTGCAGCTCAGCTGCAAGTTGTTTATTTTTGTTTGATTAAAGATTTCCGGGATAGTAGAGTAAAATTCCGGGATCCAGGACGACCTAACAAATTCCGGGATTTTCCCGGAATTCCCGGACGTCTGGCAACCCTACTTTAACTCCTTTAAAAAATTTTAACATCTGTTCTGCAAAATTAGATTCTCTGACATCAATAAGTCCAAAAATAACGTATTATCAATATTTTTTAGAAGAAAATCCGAACCCCTACCCCTTTTACCCATCCCTTTATTATTTTATCAAGTCAAATACCAAGAGGACCACACTGCCATCATCTTAAAAACAATGGAGCACAAAATATTACAATCTGAGATGCCATTCCCAAGTACAAACGAAAAATATGTTTATTTTCATGACTTTTTTTTAGTTTCATACAACTTTTTCCAGCTTCTCCTTACTTTAGCTAAAAAAACTCTTACAGCGGGACTATCCAGGAGAACTAGTCTACAAGAAAAATTGTCGAAATCGGTGAGTCCGTTCAAGAATTATGCGCGAACATATATAAGAAAATAGAAAATATACTGGTCGACTTGAGAACCTCTTCTTTTTAGGGCTGTAAAAAATTACTAAAGTCTAATTTTTCAGACAGTCACACATCAGGATTGCTTCAATTTAATACGCCACTTCTACAAAAAATATATTGATATATAACGGACTCATAAGTGAAACTTTAAAATCTCAAATACTTTTTTTGCAATACATTTACCTAAACCCAAAATCACTGGAAAATGGAAATATTTGGAAAAAACTGGAAATTTAAATTTTTGACCCAAATATTTCACGGTTTTTAATTTTTTGTGGGGTCAAAATGAATCAAATTAAAATTCCATATAGGTCATCGGAAAGAGTTCGTCAAAGTGTGTGTTATCCATATTTTTTAGTTTCTTCATTCTCTATAGGAAGGGAGCAATCGCCGATTAAATTTCGTTTTTTTACTTTTTTTGCCCTCGATATCGGTACATTAGAATCACTCTGTATTTTTTCCTATCTACTTTTTGCCAATTTTGCTTATAAAGGGATAATCACACTGTAAAATGAATACCGAATGGGTCATCCCGGAGCGTATTTAACCGGTACAATTCGGCTTTTTTTTATTTTTTCCGACAAAACCTATTTTTAACCGACATTATTCCACACTATTTACCGTATTTAGTGATTCTTTTTGGGTTTATTTTATGCGTTAATTATCTAGGAATACCTCCCACTAATTTAAATCGCTTATTTTTTCGGTAAAGTTATAAATAAATATATAGGTTTATTTGCATCGGGGACATCTATAATTTGAAAATGTTTTAATTTTCGAAGATTGTCATGAAAATAAAGAATTGCAGTTTATTTACTCCAAATTATTAAGATGATATGTCAAAATGTCGCAGAAATGCCAATTTTTGTTGCAAAATTGAAAGGTTTCTGGACCGATCTCGGCTTGAAGTATACATGAATAAGATTTTAGGAACCTTCTACTTTATGTGCAGTGATATTTCATTGGACGAGTTAGGCATTAAATGCCATTTTTATTGAGTTGTCGATGACTCTACAACACTGGAACTCGCTATATACTCATGATGAGTCATACGTTCAGTTTTGACGACACAGCCAATGGGATCACGTTTTACAAGTTTCGAAATTAGCGCGAAAATTTACAGTTTTAAATCCTTTGTTTTTAATAAAGACCAAAATAAATGAATAACAGCAACCGCCATAAACATTTAATTTATGTAGAGAATATAAAAAAAATATTTCAGATTTATTTGGGTTATATGCATATTCCCTACTGTTTCTTCGCTTTCATTTTGACATTTTTCTAATAGTCTAGGAAACGAATTCGCGTTTTTGTGCCATTTTTGCCATCATTACATTTATTTGTAATAATAAATCCACACACTATTGTTTACAGAAAAATCCATATTGTGTTAAATATTCCAGATTTTTCAGTCTATTTTGCCGTTGCAAAACTATAAAGAAAGTGTTAAAAGTATGGAAACAGCTTATATTTCGTCTATATTTTATTTCAAATAAACCAAAACATCTTGGGCTAACGCTCACAATAGGTTGTAATCTCGTGTCCTTTAAATGAAAACGACCTAACGTACCCCAAACAGGTAGTAAATCTTTAAAAGAGTCATCAAATAAGCAATGAAATTGTTGTGACTGCGGCAACGCCGCTATGGTTCAGGATAATTGTTTCGTCTTTAACGAAATATAATGTTTAGAATTTATTGTATTGTTTCGTGGGTAATTTATTAGTAATCTCTATGCAAACTGAAAGTAATTTCTTTTTATTTTATTTTTCGCGTTATATATTGTCTCGCGTTATTTGTGACAATCTGTATAATTTTGGCCAAGAAGAGGCAGGCGCGAAGGCACAGACGCGCAGGAGAAGTTGGTTAAAAGAGTCGTGCTCGAGATAGATAAGTAAAAGTACACACGTGCGAGTGCAATTCCCAATAAATTAAAATAATTTAATCACAATGCCGGCTAATCATTAAAACCTCACCTAAACTCAAAAGTGATATAATCATGCATGAGCTGGGAACATTCAGTATTTAAATCTCCAAGACTGGAATCAAGATCAACTTTGGAACCAAGTCAGCACAGCGGACACCAGGTAGGCCATTTTCAAGTCGCAGATTGTCATACGATCGTCGTCGTAAAAACTGAATAATTTACTGAAATTAAATTTAGAACCAACAAAAATACAGTCCACTCTCTTATTCGTTAACAATTTGGTCCATTCGACCGCGGATTTTCATTCATTTTTGATTACGAAATTTGATTTCAGTTTGCATAAAGTAAAATATTTTGGTAATCCATTTAAATTCAATACGCCATTTTCGTTGGACCTATCGTCCTGCAGAA